>JABWTJ010000644.1:0-409449 GCA_016801875.1 Solanum sitiens | reverse complement strand
TATATATATATATATATATATATATTAGTCCCTTGTATTTGTTAGTATAAGTGAAATGATGGTAAGAAATATATTGAATTTTTGACCAAACTAAGCCATTATATAAAGTAATTTACCAAAATGATACACTTTTCTAAAAATTTACAAAACTAGTATAAACGTATTTCACAGTAACGCTTTAGGGTATATTTCGTTTTTTAAAAACTAACGGCCAAATTCTGATTTCGTTTTGCTTCTCCCGATCGTCGAGCCTGATCGACTCGACTGTGAATAGAGGCGAAGAACGAAAAAATCCGAGGGGTTGACCCTTCGTAAACGTCACAAGTGTTAGGTTGATATACGTTACTGTAAGTAAAGTTTTACTCCTAAAACGTTATTTTTAATAACGTTTAACGTTACTGTGAGTAACGTATATCAATCTAACGCCGTCAGCTTTTAAAAAATAAAATATACCCTAAAACGTTACTGTGAAATACGTTTATACTAGTTTTGTAAAGTTTTAGAAAAATATATTATTTGATGAATTGCTTTATATAATGACTTAGTTTGGTCAAAATCTAATATTTACATCAAATAAATATATAAAAATATTTGAGATTTGATGGGGTTGGCCTGGGTGGGAATGGGATGGTAATGGCGGGTGGGGTAAAAATAAACTTTTCATATTTGAAATACTTTTTAAAAAAATTAATTTGAGGGGAGGGGGAGGGGGAGGGGGGGGTCGGGGGTTAGGGTATGAAATGGGATAAAAAAAATGAAGTATTTTAAAAATTTAGAATATTTTTTTCAAAATAATTTTTATTTTATCGGGCGGAGGGAGTAGGGGTGGTAGGGATTGAATGAGGTAAAAATAATATCAAATTTGAAATATTTTTAAAAAGCTTTTTTTTTAAATTTTGTTTGGGGAATTGGGGTTGGTTTGGGGGTAGGGGAGTTGGGGGTTGGTTTGGGGTAGGGAGCTGGGGGTTGGTTAGGGATAGGGATAAAAAGAATAACAAAATTTAAAAAATTTAATTGTATTTTTTATGGGGAGGGTCGGGTAGGGTAAGAAAAAAAATATTAATATAATTTAAGAATTAAGTAGAGTACTAAAAATATTTTCTTAATTTTTGAAGGAAAGCCAGTTAATCCTTAAATTTGGGAAAAAACAAGTTGATTTGGAGAAATATTTAAGCAAATCAATAATCATACATGAAAAAATTAAAAATATTTATCCAGAAATAACTTTTGTTATACCAAACACACCCTCGGAGGCTTGTTAATTTGCTTGTGAAGTCGAGATTATTGTTTAATATTACTTATCGTTATTGGAATGATGAAAAGAATTAGCGATCATTAATTGTTTTCAAAACATAACAAGTCATCTAAGTACAATTATAATGATAATGTTTATTTTAATATGTTGTGTTTAAGTGATTGTTACTAATTACTATATCCTTGGAACATGTCATTTTCCACACTTCTTTTGAACAACTTTAACTACTTATTCTTAGGTTTATCTTTCACACAAAAGTGATTTAATTAACTAATTATCCCACGTAAAGAGCATTTGCAGACATGAGATTCAAATTTTTTTCCAAGCTAGGCAGTGTGATTTGTGTTAAATATATTTGACGAAGAGGCGAAGTCAAGATTAAAAATTTGAGAGTTGTAAATTTTAAAATAGAAAAAGAAAATATTTCAAACCCAAAACAATAGTATGTGAAGCATTTCTATGGCCTTTTTTTTTTTTTCCATTAAGTTGTTAATCAATTTTGTCAAGATATTCATTGTTCATATATATAGATATTTATTTTATTTTTAATACAAATACAAAATCTACTAGTTTAGCCCGCCTCTTATTTCATCGGTACATTTTAGATTTACTATGGTTGTTGAATCAAATAAAACCTAATTAAAATTCTACATTAAAAAAAATAAAAACTGGGTGATCTGTATGTAGTTGCGTAGCCATGACGCAAAGTCTTACTAAGTCTGCAGTGTGCAACACATCTATGACTTGGCAATTCATTTGTCAATCTTAATATTACATCTAAAAATTGACTTTTTTTTAGGGTATTTTAAATGCAAATAAGACTTAGAAATAAAATTAGATTCATGTATAGTTTGCTTAATTACAATTTAGTAGTTATACTTTAGGAGAAGAGATTGAGAATGTGAGAGAAATTTGAGAGAGATACAATCAATTGATTTATACATATTTGATCAATTATTTGAAAAGTCGAAAAGCTGATTTCTATAGATGTATATTGGTCGAGAAAATGTCATAAATGATCGTTATCACTCATGACTCAACTATAAACCTTTTTTCTCAGAATGTCACTCAACTTTGTTTTTTAACTTAAATATCACTCAACTATGAACTTTTTTCTCAGAATATCACGAATTATTTCCTCAAAAAGTGACTCAACTTTGATTTTTAACTCAAAAATCACTCAACTATGAATTTTCTACTTACAAAGTCATTCAACTATCAATATTTTACTTACAGAGTCAGTCAACTTATTCGATTAATTTTTTAAAATTAAAATTTACTTAAAAGAAAATTTTATTTCTAACTAAAATTGTAATTTATGAATAGCCTATTTTACTCGATCCGCTAAAAATATAATAGTGATCCTTTTATTTTATCTTTTGCCCCAATTTGTGAAATGATGACCCATCTACTTTTAAAATATTAATTGAATATGTTGAGGTACTTTTTAAGTAAAACCCTCCTGGTTGAGTAACTGTGTAAAGAAAATATTTGCAGTTGAGTTACTTTTGAGTTAAAAATCAAAGTTGAGTAATTTCTGAATAAAGAACTTAGTTCTGAAAACAAGAACTTATAATTGAGTGATTTTTTAATAAAAACCAAAATTAAATGACTTTCCTAGAAAAAGAATTCATAATTGAGCGACTACGAAAGAATAGACTTTATCCGATAACCATATAATAAAAAACTAATTTTAACCTACTCCAATTGTTCATACCATTTATGGGGGTTTTCCTATGCTGGCCCGCTATCAACTGCGAAATTAACTGTTAATATTGTGATGGCATGTAGATACTACATTCCTTGTTTGAATTAGAATCCATCGTGGCCTCTGAACTTGGCATCAATTTTTACTTAGATTCTTTAATTAAGCGATATTCATTTTAGACACCTCAGGTAGTATTCTATTGTGTTATTTTGACACTTTTCTGACAATAAACAAAAATAAAGGAGAGTGTAATACACTCGTTGATGACATGACAAATAATCAATTAAGTAATTATACGTGTTATTTTTAGTTAAAAATAATTATAAAATCTATTTAGTAAATAAATTTAAAATATTATTCTAAGAAAATATCTTATTTCATTACACTCAAAATCTCTTTTGTGCTTTTTTTAAAAAAAATATTCTTTTCTTTTATTATTTTTCATATTTATTCATCTTCTTTCTTTTTAGTATTGTTTTTTGGAAAGAAAAGAGAGAGAGGAAGAAAGAAGGAGAGAACAAATATAAAATATGGTATAATTTTTTCGGCAAAAAATGGAGGGAGGTGATGGTAGATTTAGATAAGTAATACAATGAAGAAGAAGAAAATGACTTAACAACGATTTTGAATAAAAAAATTGATCTCCATTGAAGGAATTTAAACTTGAAAAAAAGATGGGGGGTGGTGGCTTGAAAAATAGAGAAAAAGAAGAGAAAAAAAAAAATTAAAAATGGCTCAATTAAGCCTTTCACGCGCTATTGTTGAGTGTATTACACTCACTTTGACATGTCAGCAAAAAGTGTCAAAATGACATAACAGAATTCTACATGAGGTGTCTAAAATGAATAATCACTTAATTAAAGTGTCTAAATAAAAATTGGTATCAAGTTTAGAATCACCGATTGGTTTGACCTTTGAATTAGTATACTTCTCTTCCCATATAAGCCTTTGCCCTTTAACCCATCAAAACACTTCCTTTTAACCGTCTAATATTATCGTCATCTGGTCGTCACCACATATTTTGACCTCTAAAGACCACCTTCCTTTTCAACTATGCCCAAAAAACTAAAAAAAAATAAAATAAATATAAGTATATTTCTATAATAAAATTTTTAGAGAAATAACTTAATTAAATTGAGGTTTTATTACCTCCCGAACTCATTTATTTTGTAATTTTGAATACCTTTTGGTTTACATGATTTTCAAATATTTCTCGCGCGTCAACTACGTGGAGTCACAAAATGTGTCACATAAACTCAATGATGTACAAACTACAAAAATAAAATACTCCCTCCGTTTCAGAAAGAATGACCCTATTTTCTTTTTAGTCTGTTTCAAAAAGAATGACCCCTTTCCTTTTATGGAAATAATTTAACTTTAACTTTCCACGTGGTATGTTTTATACCACAAGATTAAAGGATATTTTGGTACATTTGACATAGCTTTAAATTAGAACCACAAGATTAAAAAATCTTCTTTCTTTTCTTAAATTCCGTTCTAAGTCAAACTAGGCAAATCTTTTTAAAACGGAGATAGTAATGAATTCAAAGGTAATAGAAATTTAGTGTAATCAAGATGTGTGTTGAGATGTCAATAGAAACCTTATCTTTTTAAACAAATAACATATCAAAAACAGATGGAGCCAAGCATTACTCTGTAACAATTTTTCTCTGGACCGTTTCAACTAATTTTATTTTATTTTATCGTTGAAGAATACTAGTATTCCTCTTCCCCTGTATATAAATAGACTTGTCTGGCTCTTACAAAACCCCCAATTCCATCTCAAAAATTTCAAAATATAGATCAGATATATGCAGTAGATGATGAGCAATATCCCAAAATCTCTAACAGATTCTTCTTTTACTCTCTTCAAACTTGCCATCTCGGCTTCTGATCCTTGGCCTTTCTCTACTGTTTTCTTATAACAATATCTTTCTCCCTATATATATATATATATATATATATATATACTCTGTTTTTTTTTCGAACACAAAAGAAAATTAAAATGGGTCATAATCATCATTTGAATTTCCATTTTCACGTTCCTCATATCCATTTTCATCTCCATCATCATCATAATCATGGAAAAAGAGAATTGAAGGACATACCGAAAGGATGTTTGGCAATAACAGTAGGACAAGGTGAAGAGCAACAGAGGTTTGTGATCCCAGTGATATACATAAATCATCCCCTGTTTATGCAGCTATTGAAAGAATCAGAGGATGAATATGGATTTGATCATAATGGACCTATTAATATCCCTTGTCATATCGAAGAATTTCGACATGTTCAAGGGATAATTCATAAGGAAACTACTTCTCAACACCACCATACTCACAATAATCCATGGTGCTTCAAAGCATGATATGTTCTTCGTTTTTATTACAAATTATTGTGTATTTATAAAACTCGAATTTTTGTTTGTGTTTGATTGTTCTTTTTTTCCTCTCTGTTTTTGCTGTTTCTCAAGATGTTCATATACATACATAATTGTTGTGAAAGACATGACGAAAACTGAATGATAAAATAAAATAGTATTTGAGTTTTTTATTTTTTTTTTATTTTTTTTTTGCTTCTTTTCATATTTTGATACTTTCATTATCAACTAACTGAGATCTTAATAGCTTAGTTGGTTGATTATTCGAATTATTACCTTACTATAGTTTAATTTTTCACTTTATAATCTCCTCCCCGCCTTCCTTTTATTCCCGATATAAACTTTTTTTTTAAAAAAAAAAAATAGTTAGCTTAGATAGTCTGATGAAACCAGGTGGTGGGTGAGCTAGAAATTATAATTTTTAATTTGGCAAAATTTAATTTAATTGTATAATTAAATATTTAGACGCTACTTAATGTCATCCACTTTGTTCTTTTTTTTTATTTGAAGTGTGGACGTTCTTGTTCATACTTTTTATGTATGATTTCTTCGCTTTTGGCTAAGGGTAGCGCTTTTGCATTAGTAAAATTATTTTTGTGTAATTTATGAGCGATTAATTTAAATTGTTTGTTGATATTTAATTTGCATTGATGTAACGATGTTTGTGTTTAGTGTTTCAAGTTACTTTTTTTGTTCTTTGCTTTTGGCATTCTATTCTCATCCAATACTTTTGGATCTTTCTTTTTTTGGGAGATGACGGCATTGGTTGATTGAGAATTTGGAATACTAGTTTTTTCTTTAAGATAAGTATAAATGGACAACTGTTAATTTAACTTTGAAGACACGGTTTCTTAAGGAATTTGCATCAATTCTTTCTAAAGAATAAGGTACATTTAACTCCTTCCACTAACATTTTTTTACTTTTTTATGGGGGATTTAGATCACCGGCTTTAGAATTTAAGGGCCAATAGATGCAGTGACGAAGTCAAAATTTTGTTTAAAATATAAAAAAAAAGTCAATATACGAAAAAAATTAAAAACGATTCAACACATACTATATAAATAGTGTAATTTTCTGATGGCTGATGAAGTGTGAACGAATATATAATAGTAATAAACCAACTAATGATTGCTACTAAGCTTAATGTAGAAGGCTTGGTAAGATCATAAAATAATGTAGTGCAAATATATTTTATTTATAATGGTGTTTAATGGATTCATAATGTGAATGTGAAGACTTAAATATGGGTCCATGAGAAAATATTAAGGCAAGCAATCATACTTGATAGCACATGAAAAAATAATATCATGATCTTAAAAATTCACTCCAAAGCTAATTGGGGGGTTGGGTTGGAGTGGATTCTCAGTATCATTAATAAATTAATAAATATTTTGTGTGGAAAGATAGTATTTTAATAATTCATACTTAATTATAAGTTTCAACTTTTATTGTTTTTAACCTTTTCTTTTACTAATATGATTTGTTTTAATTTTATCTCAAACAACAATTTTTTTTCAAAATTTTATCCCCTTAGTAGATTTATTGCTCTCTTTGATTGATGTGATACATCATTTATGATATAATCTACTAAATTTATTAATAAAGAACTTGAATGTTCTTCTAAACGTGCGGACACATAATTTTCATTAACGTTTTTGACAAACAGAAAAAGTGATGAAATTAAAATTTTATTCATATAAATATGACATGATAGTATAAAAATTGTTTACGATTATTATTTTCTAAAAAAATGTCATTTTATTTTATAGTTGAATTTGTGAAAAGAGGTTAAAAGACAAATAAACTAAGGCCGATTAATTTTAATTTCTTTAAATTAAATTACTCTTTTACAAGTAATTCCTTAGATAGGAAATGGATCCTGGCTTCTTGAAATTTTTTATGCTTTCCATTATCTATAAAATCTTTTTTCACAGATTCAAAAATTGAATCCATCGTCTCAATGTGAAACGACATACTTAAATATCGAAAAAAAATTATCTAGTAACATGTTTTTATGCTCTGACGCCTCACTTGAATCTAATTGGAATAAATAGATATATGATTCAAGATTAATTATTAAGCTAATAATTATTATGATCGCTTCCCGTTGTAAGGCAGGGAAATGAGACTTCTTTTGGATATCTAATTCTTATCGGACAAATGATCAAGACTTTTACAACCTATAGAGAGTGTTTTTTTGTTTCGTTCTTTTTACTAAATTCGATTTTAATCGATATAATATTTTATTTAAATTCAATGTGAAAGAGAGATTATTTGATTTCACATGGCATTTAATGTTTAAGACTAATATTTGAATGCCAAAGAAGCATTTGACCTTAGAATTATGACTTTGACACATTAGTTTTATAATTGGTTTACTTACCTTGCCAAGTACTTCCCAATGGTGTCGATGCCACGTTTCTTTTTATTTGAATATAACTAATTATAATTAAATTCTACTACTACCATTAATTACTTTTAAAATTTAATTTAAATACAACAGCTTGGCATGTTTAATTTTGTTTATAAAGTACTGTTTTACGCAGTCTCTTTGTATTTTAAAATTTTTTAATCTATTTTTCAAGAAGAATATACTTTTTGAAGAGTACTGACTATTGAGAAGTCCTTCTCATGAATGTATTATTAAAAGGATTTGTTTTACTAGTGTAGAATTTAAAATTTTGGTTACCGACTTAAAACTTTGAGGGCTAAGATACGATTTTAAATATTTGGATTAATGATCAATGAAATAAGTAGAAATTATAACATATTATAGTTCAAAAATTCAATAGGACTAATAAAGATAGAGTGATTTTTTTTCATATAGCTAAATCTTAATGGATAAAATTGATCCGTAAGTTTTTGATAGAAAATATATTTTTCGTCTCATATTAGTTATTATGAAATAAGTTATTATTTATATAGATTCCTTAAAAAATCAGATGTAATTGTTTTTAGCTTTCTTTATAATTTTTTGTTTTTACTTATAAAAAATTGAATTGTTTAATTTCTTTCTAACCGTTTTTCAAAAATTGTTTTTGCTTTCATTTAAAAGTATATTTTACTAATTTGTTAATTCAACAAAAATACTTTTTACTCAAAATAAATGTTTTTGACCTCCTAATACAAATATCAAATAGAATTTGAGCAATCGTATAACATCAATCAATAATTATTACTTGTGGAACTTGTAATTCTTCGAATTCTTATGATATGTGAATGATACTCTCTCTATTTTTAATTACTTGTCTACTTTTTCTTTTATAATTGTTCCTAATTACTTCTCCATTTTGATAAAACAAGAAAGGATAATTTTTTTACCTATTATATCCTCAATTAAATAACTAATTACTTTGAAAAATGTAGAACTTTTCATCCACTTCATAATTAATAAGGATAAATGGTAAACTCATTGTGTCATTAATTATTTTCTTAATAGGTATGTCAATTTAAAAGTGGATAAATAATTAGGAATAAAGAAAGTATTAACTTTGAGAACATCTCATATATCAAAGTTAAAATAAGAAAAAATATTAATCTTATTTTGATTTTATAAAATAAAAATTAACAATTAATATGAGACGAAAGAAATACTCCCTCTTTTATACGGAATAACCTACTTTTTTTAGTCGCCTTTCTTCTTTTTTTTTTTGGTAATATTTTAATTTTAGTTTTTCACGTGCTATATTTAAAATTACAAAATTAAATGACATTTTAATACATTTATCATAATTTTAATTCAGAAGTATAAGATTTAATTTTTTTTACTTATTTTCTAAAATTTGATATCAAATTAAACTAAATTATTCTTTTATAAAGGAAAAGAGAAATAATTACTACATAAAATATTCAAAGTTGTGATTATTAAAAATACGTTGAGGGCCAAGAGATTGATCATAAAAGCACAATGTTTTGCGTGCGAATCCAACTAATGATCGTATCTTAGTTCTATGAATCTATTGTGTATAGTATCATGTATATTTAATTTTCTAATTTTATTACTAAAAAGTTAATCGAAAATAAAGCTTTCAATGATTTTATAAATAAATTTTAATAAATAATCTATGATATATAGAAAAAGGTTATGATTTTTATTTGAAACATGGATTAATAGCCAGTAATGAAGAAAAAAAGTACTATAATTACCATTTAAGAAATATCATTACATCGATAATAAAAAATATAATTTAAAGCAAAAAAAAATATTTAAAAAAAAAAAAAGTTAACGTCCAGGGCGTATATTTTTACGTCTCATGCTTATGATTTTACGCTCGAGGCTTACGCAGTTTGGGGCCTATAAATCTACGATTTTGATTTGCACCTCGAAGTGTTTTGATACGCTCCCGTCCCGAGATTCGTCTCTGAAACTCACCCCAAAATGTTTTTGAAAACACTGAGTGCTATGATGGATCACAAAAGAATGTAATACAATTAATGAAACTAAATGTCTTTTTCAATCATATACAATATAAATTTTAATTAATCAGATATTAAAATGCGACTTTTAAAGGAAACAACCCTAAAAGGGACTAAGGTGGAGCACAAAAACCATCAAGGCCATGTGAGGAAATTTTCATTATTGGTGAGTTTGACACAACCTGGGAGATGCATATGGTGCTATATTTCTCTAACTAATTGAACTGTAACCAACTATACTACTTATGAATTTAATTAAAGTGGATATTTTTCTTGACTAATTAAAAAGACAATTTATTTTTTAGACGCTCCATCATGTTCCCCTCCTTGAAAAAGAAGACTCATTTAACATAATTTATTAAAATAAAATTAATAACGTAACTTATAAAAGTCAGTAATATATGATTAAATTATCTTTCTATAAATTTTTTTTAAAAAAAAATTATTCATTATCTCTCCTCAGAGCTTAAGTGTTGGACAAATTAATTTTCAAGAAAAAAAATACAATAATGCTTATCTCAATTTTTGTAAAATGACAATTATTTTAAATCGACATATATAAAAATTAATTACAAATAAGTGAAATGCCAAAGAATAATTACATTTCCCAAAGTTGACTTGAATTGGTACAAAAACCACAATGGTGGGATAAGTGATTTATCTTCATATGTCTTCTCTATATATGGTGTTGATGAGGTCCTTGTCCTCTTTGTTTTGAATAACTAAAAATTACAATATTTGATTTTGACTTCTTTTCTTTTCATTTTAGGTGCGAGTGGAAGAAAAATAAAATGTTCTTTTTATGTAAAAACGTAAAGTTGTTAATAATATGAGTAGGTTCATGGACCGGCCCAACTCAATTTATGAATTAATAAGGTTAAGTTGGAATCTTCAAAGTTATTTAAGAATAAAAAATTATAGCCCCGTCTGAATAAGCTCATTGACTTGTAAGCTTGAGCAATGGGGGTTGGAGCGGCCTATAGACCAAATGAAAAAGTTATTAAAAAATAAAAATAAATAGAATATTAAAATTAACTAGAGAACTCTAAATTTAAAGTCTCAAACCATCAAATATAAATATTAGGAGGTCCAAAATTTCAAATATTAATCAAGATATTTGCATGCTATGGCGGAGCCAGAAATTTGTTAAAGGGTATCCAGAAATAGCAACTTGTTATGTTAAGGATATCTAAAATATGTTATTTAATCATTTTCTATATCATTTTACTTATATATATGCTATTTTTTTTTCGACGGGACACCCTTTTCTCTATGTGGCTACGCCACTGCTTGCATGGAATTATAATGATTTCAAATTAAAGTCATACAACTAAATCTTTAGTTGAAGCCAAACTTAATAAGTGTTGAGCATTTGCGATGAGTTTCTTACTATAAACAGATTTTTCTTTTTTTAAAAGGAAAACATAAAGTTTTCATGTTTGGCTAGTCAATTTCTTGTAGGAAAAGAGTTAGGACTATGTAATAGAGGCTCGTTCATTCTAACTTAATCAATATTCATAATATAGTTCTACGGCTTTAAAAGTTTTGATTAGGAAAAGTATTTATGAGACACAAATAATATTTTATAAACCTTTTTGTATTTTGAGTAAATTGGATAAAGTTATTTCTCTCGATATTTTGTGCAGTGTATACGATGAATGCAAGTGGACAATTGGACGAAAATGTCAAATTACTTGTGATGGATGCAACAATCACTACAACATATATTTTGTTATCATTTTGTTTATTCCAACAACGGTTTATCCATTAAAGAAAAAGGTGTCATTCAAATATTCCACAACTTTTGGACACCTTCTTTTTACGTTTCTCCTGATTTCTTATATCTTTGGTTTATCTTTTATTTAATATTTGAATCTTTGAATAATATAATTTAATCATAAGACTATTAGCAAGAAAAAAAGGAAATAAAAAATAAAAATTGGAGTCACAACTAGAGATCGTCATGTCAAGCAAATTGAATTATATTTTTAACATTGACGTTTAGAATGATATATAAGTAATGTCGAGATTAATTATGTGAGAATAAAAGCAGAATATAATTGGTAATTTCATATCAAAATGTGTACTAGTTGACTCTATGAAAAATTATAAACATAGGTGCGTATGAAAAATTATAAACATAGGTGCGTTGGTAAGGTCTGAAATATATTAGGAAAAAAGATCTGAAATATATTCGAACTTTGATCGAAATTGTTGTAACGATATCAAACTTTGAGAATGACTTTTTACCCACTCCACTATTTAATAGTGTATTTTAAAGGTATATATGTGTTCACGTGGACATAAAAATAATTGGATAATTATAAATAATAATATACCCATGTTGGCACATATATACTTTTAAAATACATTATTAAATAGAACAGGGATAAAAGGTCCTCCATAAAGGTTTGAACTACTTCATGCTATTGTCTTTGTTTGAAGATTGAATAGTGTTTAAACACACTCTCAGCTTATGCTACTGTTCAAAGCCAATGTCTCTTTCTCTTTTTTTTGAAACTTTTTAATTTCAATTTTTCACGACATATTTAAAATCACATAATTAAAGAATAATTTGGTACGTTCCGTGTATCTTTGGTTTAAGACAATAAAATTCAAAAGTTTCTTTAAAAAATTAAATGTCATGTCAAAATCAAGCAAACAAATTAAAATGAAGACAGTATATATAATTGTTACTGAATATGTAAAAAAAAAATCGGCAAGGTGTTTTCAAATATAAAACTATAAATCTTAAATTAGTGGAAATATATACAAGTGTTTAAATACATGATTCATAAAAGAAAGATTTTGGGAAATATTAGAGCTATTTCTTCAATATTGAGAGGTAGCCTCCCTCAATATATAGTTACTCTATCCATATTTTGTGACAATCTCAAACTTTATGATTTTCGATATCGATTCATTATTAAGGTTTTCTACTATTTGTTCATTTATTGTTGTTGATTATATACGTAACATTATTAGTAATTAATTATATACTTAACATTGTCAATACACAGGTTTGGCAAGTAAAAGATATACTATTTATTAAGTTTAGGCATCTTTAACAACATGTTGAGATGGCCGAGTTGGTCTAAGGCGCCAGATTAAGGTTCTGGTCCGAAAGGGCGTGGGTTCAAATCCCACTCTCAACATTTAGTCAACTTTTTTTCCTTTTTTTTTGTTGGTGTTTTTGTAGAATATTTAGATTCCTATCTTATTTTGAAAAAAGAAAACTTCCATTTTTTTTTTTGATTTATCGTAGAATATTTAAGTTCCTATCTCATTTTAAAAAAGAAAATGGCAAATAAGTTAAGTCACGCGAATTAGCTTGAGTTCAAATCTCACTCTCAATATTTGTATTTTTTTTCTAGAATGTTCAGTAAACTCTTTTTTTTTCCGTAGAATATATAGAGTTCTATTTCGTTTTGAAAAAGAAAACTTTTTTACTTTTTTTATTTATTGCAGAATATTTAGGTTCCTATCTATTTTGGAAAAAGAATATGGTAAACAAAGTGAAGACATCCATACTAGAGCCCTAATTTAAATGGTTTCACTTACCTTAATTTTTCCATAAATAAGAATAAAAATATTGGCAAACATACTTGTTTGACCATCATCCGTAAAACAAAAGGGATGCAATGCTCTCTATATAACAAAATAATATCTTGATCCACCAATAGGTGTTTGTAATTCTAATTTTTTTTAATAAGTATGCAAAAAATGTTATTTAAAAATATTTATATTTATATATAATCTAAATAAATATTATGAAAGGTGAGGGTTGAGACGCTATGTGGGGTGCAGATAAAGATATTCTGTGTTGAAAAATAGGAAAGATAAAAATGTCATTTACAAAACCTAGTGTATCCTACTTTCACTAGGAAAGTTATTTTTCTCATTTTTAAGAAATTTATTTTCCTAATAAGTAAAAAATGTTTTCCGAAAAGTACAACTAAATCACTAATCCTAGCCCCTAGGATAAATTTATAGAGTTTTTGGCCAAAATCATCCTTAAACTATACCCCTAACTTAAAGTACATTCTTAAAGTATCATTCTTGGCAAAAAACATCCTTCAAGTATTTTAAAGTGAACAATTTTCATCCTTCTATTTTAATTTATCAGAAATTATTTGATATTAAAAATAGGGAAAAATGACAGATACACCCCCGAACTGTTGTAAATGGTATGCAAATACCCTTCGTCATACTTTTGGGACATAAGTGCCCCTGTCGTCATGCTTTTGGGGCATTGGTGCCTCTACCGTCATACTTTGGGGACATTGGTGCCCCTGCCCCTTCGTTAGAGTGAAGGACATATATGCTCTAATTTATGGACGACAGGGACACCAATGTCCCAAAAGAATGACGGAGGATATCTGCATACCATTTACGGTAGTTCGGGGGTATATTTGTCCTTTTTCCCTTAAAAATATGATTAGTTGAAATATGTTTCTTTTCAATTGAATATGCTAGAAGTGGCGTTTGTTGGAAACTTTCGCTTCTAATAATGTAGAAAGAAACTCAAATGCGAGACATAATCAATATTTTGATCACTTCAATATCAGTTTGACCCAAAAATTTTATTGATCTAAATACAGTTTGGCTATGAAAAAGGTAAAGATAATTAAGCTCCAACTTCTTTCCGTTACTAAATAAAAAAAATAGCACCTTCCAAACATTTTTTTATTTCCGTAAGCAATAATGTCTAAGATTTTAAATATTTTTTTTCAGGAACTTCATATATAGCAAGTAATTAAATTATGCAGAAAAACTTTTATTGATAGTCACGTGACTGCTCATGTTTTTGTAGGATCCCTTAATTTTTTGAGGAAATTTAACATAAGGATGAAAATTGCTCACTTTTAAATACTTAAAGGTTGTTTTCCGCTAAGACTGATACTTGAAGGATGTAGTTTAAGCTTGGGGTATAGTTGAAGGATGTTTTTGGCCAAAAACTCTAAATTTATACCTCAAACTTGGTGTTATTTTATCTCGTATGAGATAAATTGATCCAAGGATTATAATCCCGAGATAACTTTGTCCGCAAACCAAACGACCCCTTTATTTGTCAACTCTCCTCAAGTATAGACATATATTAGAAGTTGTGAAGTACATCTAAGTCTTTGCAGTGAAAATCAAAACAAGTGAGATGTAACAATTAAACCAAATTCCCCAGGAAAACATGTTTTGAAGAACCAAATAACATAGCAGAAAACTAAGTAGAAAGAGCCAAACACATCGAATTTCGACAAAGTTACTGATAAATATAACTGTAAATTAAGAACATCCATCTAGTTTTGGTACTCAGGCAGTGTCTATAGAAACATAATATACCAACTTAAATTAATAAATCTACTATAAACCAGCCCAACTCTATAAGCTTGATAACTAGTACCCCGCGGATTAGAGATTCTCAGCAGAGATTTAGTACTGAAAACTAAACGAAAAATGCCAGAAAAGTACTCTAATACTATATGTAGTATATATTTAGATATGCTTATAAGCAAAAGACCAACTGAAAAGCAATGCCAAAGTGATTGATCACAGAGCACTGCTTAACGAGTAAAACGCGGACGCACAGGAGTCTTTGATGGGCTTACCCTGCATAGATCATAATATTATAAAGGTTAAATGAGAGTCTCAGCATATATGAGAGCAAGTTCTATGGAATCAGAAAGTAACCTTATGGGAAGTGATCCCAGGATTGCACCACTGCAGTTCAGTGCTATAATTGCGCTCTCTGCCTGAAACAGAAGAAAATTTAACATGAAACAATACATAAAAGTGTGGCAAGGGAAAGTTGTATCAAAATCCATTAAGGAGATACGATGACACGGATAAAGAATCAGTAAAAATGGAAAAGTTCAAAAATTTCTATTCTGAAATCTAATGAATATGCTACAAACGACAAAAGAAAATCTTTGGGAACGGAGGAATGTTGAGATCACAGCAATACCACACCATGCACAGTTGCACACTAATATCAAATGATATTCTAACAAAGGCATCGCGTAGGTGTTGTCTGCAATGAAAATAAGCTGCAGAGTCGGAGAAAAATAGAAGACAAATAATAGACAAGAAGAACAGACACAGGTATGTCATTTCCAAACTAAAAAGTGATGTCCCGTTAACGCATCTCCTACTAATAAAGACAACACGTAGACTGAAAGTGTGTCACTAAAGAAAATCAGCATGAACTCTACGGTTAATGATCTCACTTTTGAAACAAATATTTCCGACAAATAACAGAAAACAGCTTCTGGAATTCATCATGAAAACCTCAAATGCAGACACAGAATCCAATGAATGGAGAAAATTTATAGAGGATTTTAAGATATCCCTACCAATTCTTAACCCCTAAGAAGGATAGGATACAGTGGAAAAGGAAGAAACATACTAGTTGAAAGCAAATCATGAATTAAAAAAGAACAAATCAATAAAATGCAGGTTAAATGAGAGTACTTGCAATTGCTGGGATATATCAAGGGGAATCAAACTCGACAAATTGCTGGTATTAAAGTCCTCCCTACTTATCAAAGTCTACAATGGTTTGGTTGGACATTAATATTATCGATTCTTTTGGACAAATAGTACCAAAAATACATAGCTCTTATATTTTTTTATCAGAATAACAGGTCTGCATCTATGTAAATTGAGAAGTCCGAACTAAAGGCAAGAGCTTAAAAGTTGTTCACAGACAGAAGCCAAATAAACAACAATTTTGCCAGATAATCCGAACATAGTGCAAGAGCAAAAGTTCCGGGGACTGCTATGGGAGATTCTGTTGCCACTTCCTATAAATCTGATTCCTCACCAACAAGTCCACTTGAGTTGGTTAGGTATCAAAAACATCATGATTGCAATTTTTGCTTGTTTATACTTCTCTCTAAATTCTAAGGCTTCTGACATCTCTAGCTGTTGCAGATGAGCTACATCAAGACTTAAAATGTGTTGATAGCAACTAAATATAGTCAGATGCCTGTTCAACTGATCAAAAAATAGACAGAGAAGCAAATTTTGTTTCTGCTTGTCTTGAACCCCTTCAGTAAGGTCTTTTAATTTCCTAATTTTGTTTCTATGTAATACAAGCTCCTTCAAATTGCTTATAGTACTGAGACCCTCCATTTCTTTATTTTCGAAGGATGCAGCTCTCCTGTTCGTTTTTTCTATTATAAGTCCAACAATGAAAACCAATCCAAGAAGTATGTATAAGATCCACAAGTCAACCTGAATAAACCATAATCCTTCATGTCAATGAAGCGCAAAAGGTGAAAATGAGCCAGTTTAATCACGTCAACAGAGGGTGAATTCTTCTCAGCCCACATTATTTTTGGTCAAGCATATTAATCTCATTCGTCTCTCACTTTTTCTACAGTGGAAATGGTTAATGTAGTCATGAAAAGAAGAGATAAATATTTTTGATAAGTAAAGTAAACGTAAAATTAATCCTGCGAGTAAATTCTCTTGGGAAGGTGGACAAAATCCTATCAAACTGCGCACCTCCTCTCATTTCATCTGCTAGTTAAGGACTTAAAGGAATAATCCCATCAAGAGTACCTCTACCTGCAATACTGAGTACCTAAAGTAGGAAAACTAAACTTCAACTGGCTATCAATAGACCTACATTATCAATTAACCTGCAGATAAAGGACCTTGCTAAGCCAAAGAAAAGTTTCACTATAGAGAAACTTGCTCACGGAACATAGTAATTCTCAGATGGCTAACAAAATTAGAGTTAGTTGTGGTAAAGAACAACAACAGTATATGCTTATTTGGTTGAGATCGGTGGCGTTTCTTGGTTATATCATCTCTAGTGAGGGTATTGAGGTTGATCCAAAGAAAACCGAGGCGGTTAAGAATTGGCCTAGACCATTGACTCCAACCGACATTAGAAGTTTCTTGGGTTTAGTCAGGTACTATAGGAGGTTTGTGGATGGTTTTGCGTCCACTGGGATAGCAGGAGCAAAGGGAGAAAAATTTAAGCCAAACCTCAGTTGTATGTGAATTCATTTTAGAATTCATAGGGGTGACCCATGCTAGCGACATTTTGAGTTAATGCAATAAATTCAAATAGGGACCATAGTTGGTGTTTCTACACTTTTTTGACCGCAAGAGAATCACACAACATTCAAATAAGGCACAGAGTTCCATTAATGTGACAAAAATGTTGTAAAGGAAAAACTTGTTCTGGGACTCGGCAAATGAAACCTATAAGAGGGCTTGGATGAAAGATTTTAGAATTTTAAACAAGGGACCACCTGGGAAGTGGCTATAAAGATTTAGGATTGAAGATTAGTCATTACGAAGGGAGGTGATAGCAAGATATCGAAAGGAAATGGAGGCTAGAACGTAAAATTACCTTATAGATACGTCTTTTCAGCAATATCATAAAGGGTTAAGAAGAATTTAGCAACATGGTTACCTATTAGATAGGAAATGAAAGAAGAGTCTTGTGGGATCAACAGTAGTCATGGAGAGAGCGTGTTGATGAAGACCATCCCTAGCTCATTCACAAGTTCATGCAAAAAAGAGATGATGGCAACAAATCCAGGTGGTACAAGAGGGGGTTCATGAGACTGGTGAATCAAAAGAAATCTAAAAGAATGGGCAGTAGTGAAATCCAAAGATTGATGGGAATGTTCTATTCTCAGGATAGCACTCACTGGTCAGGACTTATGAAGGTGGGGGCAAGAAATGATGGTGTGTTTTCACAGAAGTCATTGGTCAAAAAGTGTCGGGCTCAATAAAATATGTTTTCATACTTCATACTAGGCTGCTAGAAGAAGGAAGAGAAGATGCAGGGCACAGGATGTTGCCCCGCTAGCCATTATGTGGGGTTAGAAAGAAATAGGAGAGCTTTAGAGGGGTTAGAAAATTATTTTATAAATTTGAGGAATAGCCTCTTATTAGTTAGTTTTTGGTACACATATGAAGTTTTTGTGGCTGTCTGTGCAGATGTACAAAAACCATATTACGTTGTAGGTTCTCTACTTTTTAGTATAGATTGTAGATAACCATGTTACTGTGTAGGTTCTCTACTTTTTAATATACATCTTGTTACAGGAGCTATCCCACATTAATACAACTACTTACCCACTCGGAACCACAAGAGCAAAGTAAAAGAGATAACACACTTTGAGCAGATAAAATGCTAAAGAAAAGCATTTGCAAATAACAGGATCCGACTTGATAGCAACTATTGGAAGTTACAGTAGCTTTGATGATAGTAAGAAGAAGAGGTCCACAACTCAAGTTAGTATAAACAGCAATGAAAAGTCAGAAGCTCATGAAAGTTACCATGACAAACTCAACAAAAGCAATACGAGTCAAATGATGATAGTCACCAAGCAACCTCAAGCGATGAACCTATGTTAGAGAAGAAAATCCATAACATAGAGTTAGGATTTTAAGAAGGAACCGCATGTCAGACTTGTTACATGAGCAGCTACAAACCTCTCCACAGAAGGACTCAAAGAACAGCTTGACATCTGCTTGAGTAATCTGCTTCATACAAACATACAAGTCGTAAATATTTTTCTTCGTTGATGTCCATCAAAAAAGTGAAATTGTAAACCCAAAATACCTTCTTATCAATATTTGTACAATATACAGTTCTAGCACACATCTCTCTTTCATCTTCAGACTAACATCAGCGCAAAAGGTAAAAATTTTAGTATGAGCAGCACTAAGTATGCATTTGTCACTCCTAGGCATTTTACAAAGGTAAACTACATGTAGCCAAAATTTCTCACCCTAGGAAGAAAGGTTGGATTAACCGGTGCAATCGCAGTTTTAGAAGGAAGCACTCTCACAGGATAACCCCCAAGGATAGTTCCTGCAAGACTCAGAGCACTCTTTGCACCTTCTGCATAACATATTGGGGAAAATGTGGTGTTAGAGAACAAGCGCCCTAACGATCTAGCCAGAATATATAAACAAATAATCATGTGTCAACCTACCTTCATCTGTAAACTCAATAAAGGCGAATCGAAGTACAGAATTGGTGTCACCACATATACGACAGTCAACAACCTTCAACACATCAATGTTAGTCAGACTGGAAACAAAACATTTCCTCGACATAATTGAAAGGCAAAACAGTGCCAACAAATAAGTACGGATGCTTGAAATAATGGATAGATATCCACCTGTCCACAATCAAGAAAAAGTGATGCGAGCTGCTCTTCAGTCACCTACACAAAAGAAGAAACATAATTATTAAAATAAAAAAGATGAAGGTGCAGTAACCCAATTAACAATAACACCAGACTCTCTTTTTTACCTGGTGATCAATGTCGGATACATAAACCGTCCTCCTTATAACATCTTCCCTTTGGGCCATGCCTGTTCGGGTATTCATCCTTCTCCTTCCATGACCGTACCCATTTTTCTTCTGCATGTACAATTAAACTCCACTAATCAGCTCAAACTCATGGACGTAAATATATTTCCAAAAGAAAAAAACAACGAAGATTGTCTTTTTCCGAAATAAATGGTACAGAAAGATATAAAATATAAACTCAACACCCTTCACTTGAACACTAAAATGACTAAAGCCCTCCTATTACTTTTATGCAAAATAACAATTCGACTATATGAAATGTCCTCTGAGTGATCATCTTACATCTACTATACTAAGATGATTCTGGAAAGTCAACAATGTTAAAGGTGGAGAACCTAACATATACATATTCCATTGCAAACAAACAAACAAATATAAATTATCAACTTTTGCTTTAGACCAAACAAAAACATGATAAATTAGAAAGGAAATAATGACTACTTGACACCCTTCATCTTGAAATTCCATAAACTCCTGAGATATGAAGAGATCAAGACATCAAATATTGTCTTTGTCAAAGCTGCAACCTTATGTTCCTAGCGATCAAATACATCGCAAATACGTGCAAATACGTTCAAATCATCGTACATTTGAGAAATACACTACTAACAAACCTCGATTCACGGAGAAAATTCATCAAAAAAAATCTCTATTTCATCAATAAAAATGAGTTCATACCCTTCTGTTGGAATTTCCATTGGCCTCAGTCTGCATTAGAAAATTGTTAGCATCAAAGCCAAAATACACTGCGCCAGGTGTATATGGCACTAGCATGTTGTTGTTAGCCATTGAAAGAGGCACAAACTCTTCAGCCATGGGATTCAATTTGGAAAGCATTTCCTCCAAATCCCTCATCTCCTTCTTAAACCCTTCATCACCACCATCAACACCGTTCATTTTCTGATGCTGAATACTATGATTACCCAATACTCCATTACCATTGACGCTTTCCTCTTTCTGCTGAATTCCATTCTCCTTCTGGGGTTCTTCCTGCTCCTGCTGATTAACAGACATAATTTCAAAATTCTGATCGCTGGATACCTTCGACCTCTGCACATCATTGTTCTGTTTCGTTTTCAATGACTGATGATCAACAACAACATCTTTCTGTACAATTCTTCTGGGATTCGACGAGACAACAACGTTAATAGCAGCATTCTCAACCACAGCCATGATTATAACAAAGAACGCTCCTTTTTCTCTTCTTCTTCCTACCCTTTTTGTATTCTATCAAAAATCCAACAACAAAAATAAACAAAAAATTGCTTTTTTTTTAATCAAAAAGATCAAATTGGGTTTTTGAATTTATTACTAAATCGAGAAATAAATACAGAAAATCATACCTGATACTCTCTAAATGACACCCATTCTTCTAATACAAAAAACAGAGCACCATCAACTACAAAATGAAGAATCAAAAAAAGGTATGAACAAAACAAGAAAGGATTCTTTGTTTCTCTGTTGTAGTGTATTATTTTTACTGATTCTGCAGAGAGAGAAAAGATATGAAATAGTACTAAACTCCACTAGTTTATAGCAGGAGAGAGAAGAAAGAGGTGGGTTGTTCGGATCGTCCGTTTTGACACACTTCCTTTTTGGACTTTGTTCACACTTACTAATTCGTTTTTATAGCGACTTAGAGTTATACAGGTATTAATAATATAAAAATGAGTTATTTATATATATATAAATTATTTTATATAATTTATATATTTTTTTTATTTAAAAAATAATAATTTTATTTTTTTTTTAGTTTATTCAAAAAAAATGACTTTTTTCTGTTTTTATAATACTTTAACTTTAACTTTTCACGTGATATGTTTAAGACCACATGATTAAAGGACATTTTGGTACATTTGACATAATTTTAATTTAGAATCACAAAATTAAAACTTTTCTTAAACTCCGTTCTAAATTAAATTAGATCATCTTTTTTTTAAAACGGAGGGAATATGTGTTAGTTATACTCGTTAATGTATAACACCTTAATAACTCGTGTTCAAATTAAGTACTAAACAAATCTTTAGAGTTTTTTTTAAAAAAAAGATTGAAATCAACCTATCTTTTAACTTATCTTGATATTCTGACACTTCATTTATAATAATATGATTTGTTCTGAGTATTTTTTTTAACTATCATAACGTAATTTACTAAAACTTCTTTATAAGGTTGTTTATTTAGATATTTTTTAATTGATATAGTAAAATATTATTATTAAAAATATACCATATAGCATAACAAGAAAATGTTTTTTATTATTACTTTATTCAATTTATTGATTACTTGGTAATAGACACTCCTTGTAATGTAAAAAATATAATTGACTTTTTGGTTTAAATGTTCAGAAAATCTTTTAATAAATGTTAAGCAATAAATATAAATGGTTCCACATGAATCCTCTGCCTAATACCATTGAAAATTGTGGCATGGTATAGTAAATATTTTTTTACCTTTAACTTAAAAGTCTTAATTCATTTTTAATTAAAAGTTTGAAATTTTTTATTTTTTATTAATTGAAAATCTCTGTTTTGGGTATAAAGTCATTAATACTTGTAAGACTTTTCCAAAGTAAAAAAGAATTAGTCAAATTTTAAATAAGTACCTTAGATCTCCACTAAGAAGAAAAAAATAATAAATTCTCTACGTAATGTCATTTTTTATTGAAATACAAGGTGGTTAAAGAAAGTATATTATAACATTGCAGTATTTAAAAGTATTTTGATTTAAGCATCCAAATTATATAAAGTCGAAGTGAAAGATACTACAATAATTAAAGGAAATGTGCATTAAATTGCGAATTCCAATATTTTCAATTTTTGGAATTAATCAAATTTTGGTGAGTTTGCTAATTTTTAAAATTGTGCCTATAAATTATATTATAAAAAATATATTTAATCTTTAAATGTTCTTTATAAAAATATGATCATATCAACTTGAGCTTCAAAATTATGAAAAATAATATTTGATTTTTATGATCAAACGCTTATTTAATTATTATAAATATAATTGTTATGTAAATATTAATTATTATCTATTTTAAGAAGCCTATATATCTACGATTAAAATTAGCTACTGTGTTTATCAACCATGTTTAAAAAAAAAGTTAGATTTTGTGTCCTTTTTAAATTTTTTTCATCTATAATACAGTAATCTTACATATTTATGCAAGTAATGATCGTATGTGATATTATTATGAATTCGTCAACTAAATCAATCATAATTTAAAGAATTATGTATTTTTAAATTTTATGTATAAATTATTTAAAGTGTGAGTTTCTTATTAGAATTATCACTTGATAGTTAGTTAAACACATCTCGACTAGTTTCAATAATGTGCGTACTCTTTTTTTGTTTAAAACTTTTGTCAATTGTTATTCCATATGAGTAAATAATTTTACCGTGATAAATTTAAATAAACTAATATTAATTTAAAGGTAAAAAAATACTTTGGACCTGTTTGGAAGGACATCCTGGTTATAAGATATAGTATAATAAGTGTAATTATTTTGTCTGTTCAATTTAGTTGGACAGATTAATTACTCGGTCTGCAGGTAATTAGTGTAATTGGGAGGGGTATTACACTCTACAATTCACAAATAGAGGTTGTGAATTGTTGATAGGTATAATTTACTTTTTAATTTTTTTATATATTTCTATTTTTATTACACTCTACAATTCACAGATAGAGGTTGTGAATTGTTGATAGGTATAATTATCAGTTGATTACTTTTCAATCTTTTTATATATTTCTATTTTTATTTTTTTTTGTTTTAATTTTTTTTACTTCTGTTATTTTTATTTTTTAATTCTAAGGATTGTAAAAGTTTATTAATTTTTTTTATATTATTATATTTCATTTTCTTCTTGCTTTCAATCTTATTTTATGTGATTTTATGCAATTTTTTTGTATTATCTATTTCTTCATGTCATCTTTATTTTCTTATTAGCACAATTTTATTTGTATTTTGATTTTAAAATAAAAATAAAATTTATTGTTAAGTAAGGTTACAAACTTACGTTTTATTTTTTTTTTAAAAAATCATATTTATGCATGCTATGTATAAATTTGCTATAAGAGTGTTATGTTAAATTTTTTGTTTTTAATTTATAACTTATGTTATATTTTCAGTCTCATTTGTTTTAGTAATATTGAATTCACATTGCACATCATTTTTTAACTAGACCTGATAGATTATAGTTTTGTCAAACATTTAATAACTTATGATATTTTATTTATATATTAATTTTTTTATCAAACATGCATTTTACGATGTTCGTAGAAACTTCATACTTTTAGTTTTTACGATTAATTCAATTGAAATATATTAATTTAAAAAAATATAAATCAATTATTTTATCATAATATTAGTTAAAGAAAATGTGTTTATTAATTAATATATTTTCAAAGATGAATATATATTTAAATATTTAATTTCTTGCAATTAATAAAGTTTCTTATTTGTCCAGTATAAATTTTAAATAATTAGTTTTTATTTTTTAAATTTAATATAATTTTATTGTAATTGTGCATCTAAACAGAACATGTGTAATTACACTGTGGCATCAAACATGACATGTGTAATTAGAGCATTGTGGCAACCAAACATGTCAATGTAATTATTAGGTTGATAATTACTATCCAAACGACTTATATATCAAATGAATGAAGAATTGTCCAGATAAGCATTTGAAATAATCAATGTTTAAATATACTTCGATGATAATTCAAATAGAAAAATTACACATATAATAATTTAATTACGAAACTCAATAAAATGGATAGTTAAAATATTGTTTTAATCCTTAATTTTAATTTAAATATATAAATAACATTTACTGCAATATAGTTGGCTTTAAAAAAGAGTTTGGTGGTAATAGTAGTAGTAATTTAGAATTAGTCACGTGCAATAATGTACGTGGTCACATAACATAGGCATGTGTGATACGTTTTGGGGTGCTAAATAAGCCAGCCTATCGCAGCTAAATATTTACTTGATAAGACCATCTCACATTTTATTTTTATTTTTTTATATTTCATTCGTTATTCGATATTTATATTAGAATTTGATTAAATTCAATTATATATTAAAAAGTCTACATTATCGATTAAATATATAATTTGTGTTTGTAAAGAGCGAGAGAGACTATATATATATATATATATATATATATATATATATATATATATATATATATCGCTTTTTACAAACACAAATTATCTTGATCAATGATTTCTTTAATTTATGTGATATTGGCAGGATTTAGAAACTTTATTAAATTTTAATATGCTATTGAGATATATAAGTTGTTAATTACTTTTTGTTGAGTCCAGAGCCTAAAGGTTGAAAATTGTTAACAAAAAATTCAAAATGGTTAAACAAATCGCTGCCAAGGAAGCGATTTTCAAAATCAAATTTTATTATTATTTCTTTTTAATAAATCGCTGCAAAGGCAGCGATTTTACGTTAAAATTTTTTTAATTATTATTTTTTGCTTTTTAAAAAAAATTAAAATCAAATCGCTGCCAAGGCAGCGATTTTGAATTAAAAAAATAAAAAAAAATTTAAAGCAAATCGCTGCCAAGGCAGCGATTTTGAATGAAACTTGTTTTTTATTTTTTAAAATCAAATCGCTGTCTGGCAGCGATTTTACACTTAAATTTTTTTAAAAAAAATTTTAAGTAGCGATTTACTAATTTATTATTATTTTTAATTAGTTAATCGCTGATTTAGCAACGATTTATTTACTTAAATTATTATCATTTTTTTTAATATTAATAATATTAAAAATATTAAATCGCTGTTACTACAACGATTGTTGTTCTTTTTTTTAATATTTTTAAATATTGCTTTTCACGTAGCGATTTCATAAACAACAATTTACTTATATATTCATATATACACTCACGATCATTACTTCGAATTGAAGTGTACCATTATGGAAGAGTCTAGCCAAAATTTTAAATATTTGAATTTTTTTTAATCAGATTCAACTGATAGGTAAATAAAGTAATATTTTCTTACCTAGCCTATAATGAATTAAAAAATATTAAATAACAAAAAATTTATTAAAGATTGACATAATAATTTAAAATTTACATAATATACATACTAATGCCTCATGTCTTCCTGCCATGTGCTGATACCCTTTTTGTACAACATGTTGTGGATTTTCAATGAACATGCGGGTATGCCTCATGTATCAACAAAAATAATCTGTTTGATCACTTACAAATGGAGGTCGAAATATACGATTTTGACGTAGTTCCCATAAATATTGTGTGTAATTAAATGCATCTAGATCTTCTTTTTTTTATTTTGTCTATCACGCTTAAAATAATATTCAAAAAATTCGATACACGATCCAGGAATATGTTGTAAATAACCAAACTGTCTCACAACACGATCAACCATGTGCCCCGCACGATAAATTCCATAAATAAGTGGCACCTGTGCCATCCAGACATGTTGTCCTGACCGACACCACTCAGGCAATCCATTAATAACATCTTCCGAATAAGATTGTCAAATAAACTATAAAAAAAACAATTAAGTAAGATAATTATAAAAACAACATTGACAGAAAAATAAAAAAAATATGTACGTGAAAATGAACAATCTTACAAAATAAATTTTTTGTACCATTATGTCATGTAATATCTTACTTTTAAGGACCTATCAATAATCTATGTATATGTCATTTTATTCACATAATTTTCTTGGATAGTGAAACATAAGTGCCTCATTTAAAGACCTACCAAACATATTTTTATTTTAAAATGGAATAAAAAAAATGAATAGTTTAAAATACTTATAATATGAAATACCTGTTCATCAGTTAGATTATCTAATACATCCCTAATCACGCCGATTACAGTTCGTGCCTCATTTTGATGATTTCTACGTTGCGTCCATTTACCTGCAAGCTCAGTTGAAGCTTCAAGTTGATTGGTCCTTAGAGGCTTTGACAATGGTTGTAGGGGAATAATTTTTTCCCATGCCCAAATCTACAATAAATAAAATTCACCATTACTTAGAATACACTTAAATTTAAACGTGCATATTACTAATATATAAAAAATATTTAATTAAAAAATATGTATACCTGCACTAAAGAGAGAAATCCACAAACTTCATTTGATTTTTTCATTGATGCACGACATAAACAATTATACAAATATGATAATGCGGCTGCTCCCCATGCTTGTGTTGACATTACATCTAAATTTCTCATGTTAATCAAAATGTCCAAACTAATCTTATTAATAGATTTATTCGGAAATATTGATCCACCACATAACCATAAAAAAGATAATCTAAATCTTTGCACTTCATGCTGAGTTGAGTGATCAGTAAAGTTGAGTGATCAGTAATACCATCCAAACCTTCAATATACTCAATCAATTTATATGTTAACAATCTACTAACACCAGAAAAACAACCATTATCGGGTAATCATCCTCTTAATTCAAACATCATTTCTTGTCTATCTATAATCCCTAAAGCATCAGCTCCATTTAAAATTATAGGACTACCATCTATTACCATTCCGAATAAAATTTCAACACCTTGTAAAGTTATGGTAGCCTCGCCAGTTTGCATGTGAAAAGTATGTATTTCTGGACGCCACCTTTCAATTAAAGCAGAAATTAATTCGGAGTCATACGACACACATCCTACATCAAGAATTCCTTTAAATATACAATTTTTAAAATACTGACGAATGCGAGAATGTAATGGATGATATTTTATATGTTGCCAAAATTCAATATCACCGCGACGCGTATATAAGCAAGACTTCTCTTCTTTTAAAATACCATTTCAAATTCCTTCGAAACGATGATGAACTTGAATTTTTAATACATCATGCTCTACTGGACCAGGATGTACGTACACATTTGACGGATGCATATCTATACACAAAAAATAAAAATAAAAATTAACATTAATATAAGTATCAAAAGATGAATATATCCACTATATCATATAAAAGTATAAAATTAATTAAACAAATTAAAAAAAATAATCAAACTCACCTTATAAAGAAAAGGCTTTTAAAAACTTTGGAAAATTGGAAAACTAGAAAAGGCTTTTAAAAACTTTGAAAAATTGAAAAACTACAATACAATTTGAATGAACAATTCAGCCAATTTATAAGAAAATAATAATGTAACATATGACTTTGACACTATTTCTTATATATTAAGGTGAATGTTTTTGTAAAAGTTTGGACCGAATTTACTACACAATTAGAAAATAGGTAGGATTTATTTTTTGGACCGGTTTTAAAATAAAATTAAAAAAAACAAAATTTTCGTAAATCACTGTCAGTGCAACGATTTATTTAAAAATTAAAAAAAAATAAAAAACTCCCATAAATCGCTGCACTGACAGCGATTTACTTAAAATTAAAAAAAATAATCATAAATCGCTGCACTGGCAGTGATTTACCTAAAAAATTAATTTTAAAAATAATAATTATTATTAAATCAAAAAATTAAAAAAAATTAAGTGTAAATTAAAAAAAATTGATTCAAAATTAAGTGTAAATTAAAAAAAAATTAATTCAAAATCGCTGCTAGGCAGCGATTTGATTTTAAAAAATTTAAAAAAAATTAATTCAAAATCGCTTAAATTTTTTTAAAAAATCAAAAAATATAATAATAAAAAATTTAACTTAAAATCGCTGCCTTTGAAGCGATTTATTAAAAAAAAAATAATTTTGAAAATCGCTGCCTTGGCAGTGATTTGTTTAAATATTTTTTTTTTTAAAAAAAACAAATTTTACTAATCGCTGCTATAGCGGCGATTTTGCTTTTTCGGCGGACAAAATCGCTACTTCGTAAGCGATTTTGCCGTTTTGGTTAAAAAAAAAGTTTTGATATACCGTTTGGGAATTTTTGTTAACATTTTTCACCCTTTAGGCTCCGAATTCACTTTTTGTTTGTGTAAATTTATTTTGAAGAGGTCCATAATAAAAGTATTTTTTGTCATGATCGTTGAGGAGTATAAAAAATATTACCAACATTCGAAATAATAAAGCAATAACTAAAATATGTGAATTTATAACTAAAAGTCATAGCTAAAACGAATTTCATGATTTTGAAAAAAAGTTATATACTACTTAAACTAAAGTAGAACAAAAGAAGTAATTATTTTTAAAAAATTTCCGAATCACGCTGAAGCATGCATGTCAACGGAGACGTGTCTGCTTCTGCGTGAAGTCTTGAATTTAAAACTAAAAAGTCATAACTAAAATGGATTTCATGATTTAGAAAAAATATTAAGTAGGCGTTTGGCCATGTGATACCATATCATGATATGGTATCGTGAGATGGAATCAACGTTTGAACATGCGATTTTACGCTAATTCCGTCTCATGATTCCATATCATGAGATGTAATACCATATTCTCCAAAAATCAATGGAATCATATGGGAACACCATATCATGATTTGAGTTATTTTAATACAAAAATTGATTCACAAGTTTATATTTTGTTAAAATAACTCCACATTTATATCTACTAACCATTTATTTCACATGTAAATAAAATTTATAATCACGTCATTACTTTTTAAAATTTGTTATTTTCACCGACATAAAATTTATTATTTTCACCAATATATAGTCACTTTAACTCACACTTCGATTGTTGAGTAATAAAATCTTGAAGTGCCCGTGAAAGGTGTTTCATTTTTACTCAAATATATTGATGAAACAATTACTTAAGTGGAGAACAAATAACCTTGTAATAATTTATTATACGATTTTATGATTTGTTGTTTATTTGATACTATTGAATAAATAATTGGGGCTATTTTAATAGTTTTAGAACTTATGAGATTTTTATGTTTATGAGAAAATATACAACACCAAAATTTCATATCGCATGACCAAAGAAAACTTCAATTTCATCTCATGATTCCATATCATGATACCATATTATGATTCCAAATCATGATATCATATTACATGGCCAAACGGCCCCTAAATAAATTAAAGTAGAATAAAAGAAATAAATTTTTAGTTTTTTTCGAAACATGCTGAAGCAGGCACGTCAACGAAGACTTTTCAGCTTCAACGCGAACTGTCTCTTATATACATAAAAATATAATAATAATTTGTTACATTATTAAATCATTACTATATTCTATAATACTCCAAAAGTAAGCATCTATCATCGATAGGGATGTCAAAAAAATATAAAAAATTAATCGAACCGAACCTAAACGAAACGAATTGATTCATATTATTTTTCAATAATATTGTGAACTTTTATTTGAGTGTATAGCCGTCCCGAACAATTGAAATGGTCTTTTAAATTTATGAAATAAAAAAAAATCAAAACAAAACCTTATATGTAAATATTATATATATATATATATATAATATATGTTAAATTTAGTACATTAAAATATTTTATAATAACTTTTAAATATAAATATAACTTAAGTCCTAGGCTTCTAGTGACTAGACAACTTTGAATTTTTAATTACTCTTTAATTAACCTTTACTTTAGTAAATTTAAAATTAAAAAATGTCATAATAGATACTCTATCAAACAATACTACAAAACCTATGAAAACAATCCTATTAAATGTTTAAAATCAAACAAGAGGCAACAAGGTTTTATATTTTTGTCATGAGGAATTAAAATGCTTCTTCAAGAACATATTTGGAAAAGAAATATTTTAACATATAGTAGCATATTTTGAGGTGATATTTTAAAAGTAAAAAAAAATTAAAAATTAATCATACCGATACCAAAAAGAAATTAACATGATTGAGATGGTTTTAAAAAATCTAATTTTGATTATATATTATAAAATAACCAAATAACTGATTATATATTAAAAAATAACTGTTGAGCGTACCATTGACACCCCTAATCACAAGTCTAATTTATGAAAAGAGAGGAAGTAATTTATTAACAAGTTAAAATATATTAATAGTGTAAATTTCTTTTACACAATGTTAAATTCATTTGCAATAATCATTAGAGAGTATACATATATAATATCGTATAAACTTACTCTATTTGACTCCAAAATATACATAAATATATGATGATAATACTCTTGTCACAACAAAATAATGAATGCTTTAATCAAATTTTAGAGGTAAAACTATAGAATCATCTTCTTCTTTTTTAAACTTATTTGATATTCAAAATTTACTTTTGTCCTGAATATCGAATGTTTATCTACTTCAAAATAATTTTACAGGTGATATGTGAAGTTTTAATTTATACTATTTAGTAGATCAACTCTTATCATCAGAATTTATAAATATAGCTTACTGATTGACCAAGTTTCCTAATTAATTTATTAATTAGGAATAAAAAATCAAGTGGGAGCTCACATAATACACGCCAAGTAGAAGTAGTGTTAACCTATTAATTATAATTTACCCATCCTTTTATTTTTTTATTTTTTGGGCAAAACAATATAATGTCAATTATCTATTATATACAGTTTAATTATATTAGGACAGACTATGACAGAACAATAATAATTACAATAAATAATTAAAAAAAAGTAAGCTAAAAACAACACAAAAGAATGGAAAAAACGTGAGCCTGAGGCTCTGGAAAAATGACAATTAACTATTGATACTGTAGGAAAACAGTTTAATTAATTAAGTAATTCAGCCATATATGAGAGTCCATTTTTCGATATTAATTTAAATTCAAGAATATATAAGAGTGGAAATTTAAAAAAATGCTACACCAAATAAAAATATATTAAGTGTCATTACAGGCTGAAAATTCAACAACTTAGGGTTAGTTCTGAGTAAATATTTTTCATTTTCTTAGGTTCGATTGGTCAAATTTTTTGAAAAATATTTCTTTTATATAACATATTCCTCAAAAATGAAGAAAACAATTTTTCAAAAATAATTTCACAAATAGTTTTCACGTCAACACACCTCAACTTCATTTCCTATCCTCCACTCCCACCTTCTATAGTATTTGCCTAGACTATAATAGAGAAACTTACATAAAATTCACTAATTTAGGATCTAATTACTAAGATACACTCTAATATGCAATGTTACGTATTTTATCAGATTTTGGCATGTCCACATACGTTTAAATCTGTTCTAGATACATTGTATCCAAGTGGGTTCCCATGTATCTGGGATACAGAATAAATCTTGCTCGACTCCTTAGCCCCTCTCTCCTCTCGCTCACTACTATCCTATATATATGGTATATAGATACATGTGAATCATACCAGATACATTCTCTATTTTCCTACAAAACTCACTCGGCTCCCTTGTAGCTCGTCTCTCTCGCAATTTTAATGTATCTGGTAGCAAAAATACATATATATTAAGTGTGTGTCTATATATATAATAGAAAATTGTTAATTAAGGCATCTTCAACCCTATCCTTTATTTTACTCTTCAAATATAAAATTCTCTATTTTTTCAACAATCAACTCCAACCCAATTCTCTATTTTACTCTCTAAAAAATAATTTTTTTCTCTCTCCTCATTCCTTAATATTATATTATTATTTTCATTTCTTTCTTACTTTCTTATTTCATAATATAAGTCATATATTTCTTCTTTTTGCAAATAATCACTCTATAATCTTTGTGTAATACAATTTTTTTCCCTTCAAATTCTTCATTTAATATAAAATTATATTTTATTCTAAATTTCTAAATAATATAAATTGCAACAAATATTATATATAATACATATTAACGAACAATTCAAATAAAAGTGAAATCATTGATGAAATATAATTGCATCATATTGAACTCAACTTTCAAGACTATTACGTTACATGTTTTATTAATTTATTACGAAGTTCAAAATGAATATTTATCATCTTGTATCCAATTATTTTGTGTACTAACTTACTTCCCTAATTCCATTTTGAACTATTGCATCAAATATTCTCATGTACTTTAAAAAATGTAGTTTGATAATTTATTACTATAACATAAAAGTAGATTGTTTGAATTATCATGTAAATTTTATGCATAATTCATAATGAAAAGTAGTTATAATCTAAATTACATATTTAAGATCACAAAAGATTCAAAAAATAAATTTAAAAAAATTGTTAAGTCGAGATGGAAGTAGTATACTTATCAATAATATGATTTAGATGTTATACTACTTAGAAAATAGTTACAAATATAAAGACTTAATTAATAATCTTATATAGTATAAGTATATTAAAATAACTTTAAATTACATATTTAAAGTGATCATTTCTTTTAAAAAATAAAATAGAAAAATTATTAATTTGGGCGAAAGTAGTAACCTGTTAATAATATATTTTTAAATGTATTACATTAGAAAATAATTACAAATGATAAAGATTCAATTAGTAATATAAGAAAAATAATATTATAATAATCAAAAAGTAAAATAGAGAGGTGGAGAACTACTATTCACCTCTTTATAATTGAAGAATAGAGAGTGAAATAGAGATGGATTGGAGAACTCATTCTCTATTTACTCTCCAAATATAGGGCCCGTTTGGCCCTAGATTTCCCAAGTATAATTGGAAAAAAAAATTGACAAATAATGTTTGTTCATACAATTTGCTATTATTTGACAAATATTTTTGGCAAATATCCCAAATTTCCAAATACTAGTTTTTTCTAGTATTTGGGCCAAATCTCATTATTTGGATCTTTTAAAAATTGAAATTTTACCCCAAACTTTTATCTTTTACAAAAGTACCCTCTATAGTAGTTGCTTGCGTTGTATTACATAATTTTTTACGTGAGCACCAAAATAGTGATGGAATATTTAGTGAATATTAAATAATGATATGATTGTTGATGAAAATGATGAAAAATTGGCTCAAGGTAACAAAGTCATGTACTTTGTTTACTTCACGATGTATGAAATGATGCTCGTTACACTCACTCCAAATTATCACATTGCTCTAGTGTCATGGACACTATTTGTTATTGTTGTAACGAGCATTCAATTGACTTGTATACAAACTTATAGTTAGTTTTGATAGTTTTTAAACTTATGGGTATAAATCATATTTTTCTAAAAAGGTGAAATATATTTCCCAAATTCTATGGTCAAACACATGGTGAAATTTCACCCAAATTTTCACTCAAATAATATTTGTCAAGAATATTTGGAAATCTATGGCCAAACGCTAGCATAGAGTTCTATATTTTTTCAGACAACCAACTCCAACTCAATTCTCTAGTTTATCTCTCCTCAATATTATATTATTATTTTTATTTCATTCTTATTTTTTTATTTTATAATATAAATCTCTTATTTTTTCCCCAATAATTACGTTATATAATCTTCATGTGATATAATTTATGTATTGCTAAAAATTGTTCAAATCAGAGATTTTCATCTACCACCATTTTCATCGTTGGAGTTGGAACCTCTACGACATCTTGAATTGGTGCATTAAGATCATGTTCACCCTCAATTATCATGTTGTGCAGTATAATACATGTAGTTATTATTCATGTAGCAATTCATTTCCTAAAAAACGTGACGGTCTTATAATAATTACAAACTGTGATTGTAAAACTCCGAATGCATATTCAACATCTTTTCGGCATGATTCTTGCTTCATTCCGAATTAATTATTATGTTATGTATTGTATTTTATCTTGTATTTAAATTATAATGCTATGTATTGTATTATTATGTTGTATTAAATTATAATATTATATATTTTATTTTTAAATTAAAATTTTCATCTTATCATTTTAATTGTGTTTATTCTTTATAGTGAAAATTAATAATAAAATCAAATTATATCATTGATGAAAATTAGAAAAAATTAGAATACTATTAATTCAGGATGAAAGTACTATATATTAAATAATATATTTTTTAAATGTTATATTACATTTAAAAAGAAGTATGAATATTAGATATTTAATTAATGACATTATATGTAAAATAATATGTTAATTAGAAAGTAATAAAAAAATAATAAAATAATTAAAACGTAAAATAGAGAGTGTGAAAAATAGAGAGTGATATAGAGATGGATTGGAGTGTCCATTCTTTATTTTACTCTCTAAATGTAGAGAATGGAAAGGAAGATAGAGATGCGTTGGAGATCGTCCAAATAACTCATATTCTTTGTTGTTGAGTAGCTACTTATTATACTTGGCTGTTTTGCTATTTCATTTCAATTTTTGGAAATTTTTCACTTTTTAATAGTCAAATTAACTAATTTTTAAAATTAACTTTGAATTTATTTTACTCAATATTTTAAAATTAGAATTTAAAACTATATGAAAATATTATAAGTTGAAATTCTTTTCATACCGATATAATTAAAAATATATATATAAAGATGTAAATCAGAATTTATATAATTTAAATTTTGAAAATTATAATGTGTCATATAATTAATTGGGGCGTATATGGGAAGTAAGTTAATATTGTTCAATGAACAAGTATAGGCATTCCATTTCTATAGCTCACATAAAAGATATGGTCTTTATATTATTGGAAATATTCTACTAGCTAGAAATGTAGGATTGCCAAACTTTTTGGAACGAAATAATAATGAAATTTTATTATAATTAAGGCTCAAATTAACTTAGTTAATTTACACATAATCACAATTGTAAAGGAAATATATGACACTTAACTAAAGTTTGTATTGAGCCAAGCTTCGGGTTTGATTGAATCAGTCAAAAAATACATATTTATTTTCAATAGAATGAAAAAGAAAACGAGAGATACTATATAATACCTACATAAAATTGAAATAATCTAAGTTTTTTAATTTTAATGCTAGTGATCTGTTTTTGCTTTTACTTTTCAAAGAGTATACTGTTTTTCTATTTCGAAAGGGTTAAAACTTTTTGCTTTCTTTTTGTTGGTTAACTATTTAACGTGAAGTCTACTTTCATTTTTAGAATTTTAACAAATCATGTCATCCATATAAGTTTGAGAATGAATGGATGTTTTCAACGAATCATGTCATTGATGCAAGTTTGAGAATGAATTAATGTTGATCAATGGTGTGAAAACATTCTTTGTGATTACTTTTATACAATTAGTTAAACCAAGAGGCGAATTCAGGATTTAAAGGTTTTGGTGCACCAATATAAACATAGCTCAAATATAAGGAAAAATAAGCTTAAGCGGGATTCAAACTCTGGTCTAAAGGATGGTATCTCTACCTTCTACCAATTGTCCAAGAACACTTCTATGTTTTTTATGAGTGCACTGTTGACTATATTTTACTTTCTACCACTTTTTCAAAAATAGATATACATATATACATATGATTTTTTTGGAAGTTACCGGGTGCACGTGCACCCCCACGGCATAGGGTGGTTCCCCCCCTACAGTTAAACCATATTCAAGTCAATAAATCAACTGGTTACAATTAAAAGTTACGCGAAAATATTTTTTTTATAAAAAAAACAATGTTACTCTATGCCTATTAAAGAAAAATATCTTCAAAATATACCATATTTGTATATGTTATTATACACCTTGAGGATATACAATTTACATGGTTGTATATCTTAATGATAGTGAGGTTGAACTATCTTAAATATTATATAGTATTATTTAGATACATATATGAAATGTAAATTGCATATCCTAATATATGCATGGTAAATAATTGTTAGTCTAATTTTTCACGGAAAGAATTATATTAAATAAATAAATACAAACTAGTAAATATTTTGTTCCATCTTAATAATACTGAAATAAGACATAAATAAAGAAGGGGGCTAGTCCCAATTCTCAACTAAAATGAATAATGGACCAAGACTTGGCCTTATCAATCTGCACTCTTTTGAGTCTCTCATTCTTCAGGCCCAACCATTTTTTCTTAAAATCTAGAGATAAGTTTCAAAAACATTCATAAATAGTATCTGTTTTTGAGTTTTATATCTAAGTTTTGAGAGCGTGAGTTTCATATCTATACTATCACTTTTTAGTTTGAGAAACACACCTCTCTCATCATGATGTGTAATACACTCTCTTTTTTATTTTTAAAATTATCGCATCACATTCCACATGGACAAAATATTTAACCTTGACAAAAATTTTAAAAATTATTAGTATTAGTTAAAAATTAAAAACTAAAAAGTTGTTATCCAAAAAAAATATTTCTTTTGTAAATAAAATGTAAAATATTTTTCTTAACCCACTCGATCACTTTCTCTAACCAACCAACCCCACCCCCCACTCCCCCAAAAAAAAAATACTAATTTAGATTTTTTTTTAAAAAAAAAATTATTCCATCCACCTAACCTAACCTAACCTTTTGCTTTCATTTTTTTTTTCATTTTATGTTAGATATATACATCTCGAATATATTTTTAATTTTTTACTTATTGATGTTATATTCGTTACACTAGGATAAATTTCTTTTCTAAAAATATATGTAAATACATATCTAACACAAAATGAGAAAAATATAAAAATAATAATAATTAGGAGCGGAAGGTTACATGAGATGGGGTAGAATTTTTATTTTTAAAAAAATAAAATAATATCAAGTTATTTTTTTGGGGGGGGGGGGAGGATATGTGGAGGAGGTGGTGGAGTGGGGTAATAAAAATAATTTAAATTTTATTTTAAAAAAAACTAAATTAATTGATAGTAGAACTTTAATCTCTAATTTTCAATTTATATTAATAGTTTATTATTTAATTTTTGTTAAAGTGAAATAGTTTATCCATGTGAATGTCATGTGTCAAGGTTTTTTCAAATAAAAGAGAGAGTGTATTACACAGACCACTGAGGTGTGTTTCTCAAACTAAAAAATGATAGTTTAAATATGAAACTCACACTCTCAATAGTTTAGATATGAAACTAAAAAAGAGAGGATAGTTTAAGTATATTTTTTACACTTATCTCTAAAATCTACACAATTATTAAGTAGATACAAGGCTTATTTACTTCTTACAATTCCGCTTTAAAAGAAGTATGATTTACGTAAATCTCGTAGTGTTAAAGAGTTAATTACGTTATTTTCCTACTATTTTCAAGTTATAGGAATCTCTTAAAATATATGGATTTCTAATACATCATTGGACTTCCAGAAAAATCAGCAGATATCCAGATGCATAGGAGAAGGAACTATACAAGAGGGGAGGGGTTTATCAGAGAGGAGAGGACATCCTATACATAAAGGAGAGATTTGTCAAGGAAGGAAGGAGTTTATCAGAGATGAGATAACACATCCTATACATAAATGAGAGATTTATCAAAGACGGGAGGGATGTATCCGAGATGAAAGGGATGTATCAGAAAGGGAAGGAGTGTATCTGAGAGAGAAATAGAGATGTATTAGTGAGAGCAGGGTAATGTATTCGAGACGAATTTTTGAATTTTTTTTAAATAATTGAGATTTTTGAGATTATGATAAAATAAGATCTGTATTTAAGTAATTTTTTCCTTAAAATAATCACCTAACAAAGCTATACTATTGGTTTAATAATAAATTGACATGATTATACCCAATTTACTGTCTTAAGCATAATTAAATGTTGTATTTGACTATTTTTCTCTCTCTCGTCTATACTATTTATATTTTTCTTTGTCGTGACTCCACCAATTTAACACAATTTACTTCTAATTTCTTTAACATCTAGTTAGAGATTTTCCTAAATTCACATTTTCATGAATATCTATATTAGGTTTATGAATCATTCTGTAATGTATCGAAAATGTATCATGATATATCACATATTATATAAGAGGGTGTGTTGCTCGGATGGTTAGCACCACTCACTTTCACTTCAAAAATTTTAAGTTTGAGTTACGAAAAAAGAAAAAAGAAGGTAGCTCATAGGAAGAGGTAAAATACAAGACGTCATGTTTCGTTTCATATCCCAAAAATGTTGTATCAAAACTTGAATGTTGATACACCATAACAATATATTAACTCCGATACTTCAATCCATAATCTCTAATAAACAAAAAGAAAATGAAGTCAACAACAGTGTTTTAAAAGGCAGAGGCGTGAGGCGAGACGTTTTATACAGTACAGGGCAAGGCGTAAGTCCCGAGACACGGGACGTAAGTCCCATGGATCTCGGGGCGTAGTCTTCTGTATATTCAATTTTATAGTTTTATTACTAATAAAATAAGCAAAAACAAATCTTTCAATGATTTATAATTTTTATTTGCGATAAGTATTAATAATCAATAATGAAGAAAAAAACTATTATAATTACTATTTCGAGAAATATCATTACACCAATAATAAAAATATGATTTAGAGCAAAAAAGTTCAAAAAAAAGCAAACTAAAAACGCTCGGGCATACGTTTTTACTCCCATGACTTACATTTTTTATGTTCGGGACTTACGCCTTTAATTTTAGGAGCTACGCCTTATGGATCTACTTCTTTAATTTACTTCCAGAGCAATTTTGGTACGCCCCGTCCTGAGACTCGTTCCAAAATTATTTTTGAAAACACTGATCAACAGAGTAAATAAAAATCGTCAATTTCTTGGGATAAATCATTAACGATGTCTTATTTATAGTTATATGACAAACCAATAATGTAAATCCCCTAGAATTATATAATTGATCAACTATTATATCAATGACAACTTTCACATATGACAAACATAAAATTCATATTTGTATGCTATAGCAAAGTTTGCATAATTGCACTCCATAGCAAACATATAAATGTATAATTCGATATACATTTACAATTGAAGTGAATTGTATAAAACAAAGTGTATAAAACGAGAAAGAGAAAGAGACTTAGGCAGAGAATTGTATAAAACGAATTGTATAAGACGAATTGTATAATTAAAGTGTATAGAACGATTATATACAATTTGAATTTGTATAAAATGAGAAAGAGAGAAAGGCAAAAGAGACTTGGGCAGGGAATATACAATTGAATCGAATTGTATAAAACGAGAAAGAGAGAAATTATATACAATTTGAATTTGTATAAAACGAGAAAGAGAGAAAGGCAAATGAAACTAGGCAGTGAAGTATTTTTATTGTATAATTATAAGTGTATAGGACGAAAATATATATATTTGCATGTGTATATACAATTTTCTCTCGCTTTGTACAAACAGAAACATAATTTATACATTTCGTTTCTGTTTGTATAAGCGAGAGAGTGAGGGTGGTGAGCGAGATTAGGGAGAGTGGCGAGCGAGATCTAGGAGAGGGGAGAGAGATGAACAAAAATATATGTATTTATACAATTTCCTCATGCTTTATACAAATAGAAACATATTTTATACACTTGTGTTTGTATAAAAGCGAGAGGAAGCGAGCAAGAGATGGAGCGATAGAGGAGAGTGGCGAGCGAGAGTTTGAGGGAGAGAGGTGACTGACAAACAGTTTGCTACGGAACACAATTAAATCAAAGAGTGGTTATCGCAATAAATTTGATTTATTAATTTGCCATTATATACAATTTTTCCTTATATCAATTATTCACATTAGATAAAAAATTGCGCATTTAATGAGAATAAAATGAATTTATCAATGATACAATTGCGTCAAAATTCTAACACCGTTTTTTAAGCAATATTACATAATAACAAAATTTAGCTGAACAATATAGCTAGCGTTTGACCATAGATTTTCAAAAATTCTTGACAAATATTATTTGAGTGAAAAAATTGATAAAATTTTACCATTTGTTTGGCCATAGTATTTGAGAAATATATTTCACCTTTTTAGAAAAATATAATTTATACGCATAAGTTTTAAAAACTATTAAAACTAACTATAAATTTGTATTACAAGTCAACTTGGATGTTCGTTGCAACAATAATAAATAATGTTCATGACATTAGAGTAATGTGGTAGTCTAGAGTGAGTGCAACAAGCATTATTCCATATATCTTGAAGTAGACAAAACACATGACTTTGTTACCTTGAACCAATTTTTTATCATTTTCATCAACAACCATATTATCATTTAATTTTTATTGAATATTTTATTACTACTTTGGTGTTCACGTAAAAATTATGTAATACAACATAAACAACTATTATAGATGGTGTTTTTGTAAAAGATAAAAGTCTGAGGTAAAACTTTATTTTACAAAAGATCCCAAATAATGAGATTTGACCCAAATACTAGTAAAATTAGTATTTGAAAATTTGAAATATATGCAAAATAATAACAAATTATATGAACAAACATTATTTGCCAAATTTTTCCCCAAACAATATTTGAGAAATTTATGACCAAACGGACCCATAATGTACATCTATATTACAATCTTTTATGAATATTTCTCAATTTGTTTTTTCAATAACTAATCTCTTTTCATATCTCTTCCAAACTAATCCTCTAAAATCTAACCTTCCACATATAGTCCATATATAATTTTAGAAAATATAGTTTAATATTCTTTCTACTTCCATTTATGTGGCATATTATTCTTTAAATTTATTCTAAAAAATGTATTATCTTTTTTCATAATTAAAAGTAGCTTAATTTATTTTTAATGAATGTAATATAGTAAAATCTCACTAAATTAATATAGGTAGACTATAAAATATTATTATTTTGTAGAGGATTATTTAATCGATAAATTAATTTTTATTAACTTAAAGAATATTTTGACAACGCAAAAGCTGTTCGGGAATGAAATCTTAGAGAATTTAAATGAATCCACTTGTGAAAACGTTATTCATGAATTTAAGGTCATATTTAATGATCTCAGTTACCGCAATAAAATGAACGTTAATAACCTGTTAGACGGTGAAAATGATATATGTTCAGATGTCCAGACCTTAAAAGAAATTGTAGATATTATTGAAAAATATAATGTTGATGATAAAGTTGAAGATGAAATAATACATTTGAAACCAGTTACACGTAAGAAAACACTTATCGCATTAAAGATCTTCACAATTTTACGGAACAGTTCAAAGACAACATCAAACCTTTTGGATGCAATAAGAAAAGTTGGAAATGATCTTTAACCAGATTTAAATTTTAATAAGAAACTAAACACAATGAAATCATTTTTTTCACTAAATTGTCTTACTTTTAAAGAATCATTAATTTTTAATATTAAAGAGACCATATATTTATAGAAAGTCTTATGAAAATATATTATTTTTTTGAAATGAGTGATTTTTTATTGATTTAAGTCCGAACCGAAGAAAAATTATATCTTATTAAAATTATTAATTAATTGAATATTAATTTAATAAACTTTTACTATCGTTGAAAAAAAAAGAAAAGAGAAGAGACAACTAGCTTAAGAATGTTTTGTTTTGAATCATAAATTTCAAAAATTATTTTATTTAATTTAAATTTCTTCTAGCTTAAATTTTATTTTATTTTATTTTTAAAGTACATAAAATAAGTGGATTTAAAGAATTGTGTGCTTCTCCTTCATTCATTCATCTTTAATGGTGCCTTCATTGCGTTGCCTACGTTAATGGAGACACGTCTTCATGGCGGGTCCCACTCTCACATGACTCTAAAGAGTACCACTGCTCCATATTCGAGGTAATTATAATTTAATAATTATATTAAAGTTTGATTAAATTTAAAATAATAATTAAAAAATTAGAACAAAGTGTTTCATATATATATATATATATAAAAAAAAAAGAAGAATAAGCTTTATTCATCAAACTTACACAAATAAATAAAAAGTTATCTATTTTTTTGTTATAATTTAAACTCAAAATTTCATAATCTTTTTATTGGCGCTAAAATATGTAGGCTCTTTTGACTTTTTATTTTTAAAATATAGAATTTATATTAAGATATTTTTACTTGAAATTTTTAAAAGATTTTGAAAGTGACATTATTTTGACTTTGGTTCAATTAGAATGATCACTTAATATATTTAATTTTATTCTCTTTTTCGATCTCTTTGAAGTTATTTCACGAGAAATTATATTTTTTTTATAATTATGATATTAGGATAAGATTTTTTATAACTTGATAATTTTATGAATACGTGACACTTTCTATCATTAATAAATAGCAGATAATTATAATTTTTGTTTACCAAAATCAGCATGTATTTTTTTGGTTGGAACTCAAATACATTATCATTACTAGTTCATGCTCTCTATATATGTGTTATCCGCTAATATCAAAATTAATAATGATGGATTTTTTTTTTACTACTTCACAATATATTTATATTTTTAAAAGAAACAGAACAAAATAGGAAAAGTAAAAGTTGATTCTTTTTTATTTATAGTCATTCTAAAAAAATGTGACTTGCACTAAGTATAGGAAACATAGCATATTCTCTCTTTTAATTTTAAAATAAATAAATATCTTTTATGCTTTTATGTGATACTCCTAATCCTAATAATTAATTAATTAATTAATTAAGTAGTGTGTTATAGAAGTGAGATTGTACTAATTAATAAAGAGTAAAAGGCTAAAACAATCTGCGTGTTAAACCGTGTGCCAACCCACCATTGCCGTCCTCTACACACCTCTTTACAAACAGAACTGCAAATGCTAAATTATGCGAACCTTCTCTAAAATTGCACCTTCCGCCATGGCTTCCTTCCCTTGTTCTAAGGTTTTTCTTCTCCCTTTTTCTATGCATATTCTTTCTATATAGTCTGAATTATACTAGAGATTTTTTTTTCCGATTTTTTTTGAATTATTCTGCGGTTTATGAGGAAATTTGAAGTAAATTGGAGAATCTGATTGATTCATTACGCCTTTGTGCTTTTTGATGTATCTAAATCTGAATTCGTATATGTATGTTCTTGCTGGTTGTGAAATTGATGTGAAGTCTTCAACTGTTCTTCACTGGTTAATTAGGGCTACTGTTTAGATAATTTCGATGTTGAGACTGTTTTAAGATTTTTAAATGATTTTTTCCCCTCTAAGTTGTGTATTAATATTTATCTGATTTCTCGTGGTACTCAGTTAATGCAATTCATAATTAGGGTTTTAAAAGGGAATATACTTTGTTTGAGGTGACACTTTAATTAGTGTGTAGATTCTTCGGCTTTTGCTTGCATTTCTATTTAATTTAATTCTATTTGTTGATTTTCTTAGTCTCGGACGGGGGTTTGTGTATGGCCTGGCATGAGGCAACTTTCTCTTAGGAAGAATCTATTGTATGGGTTTATGCAGCTCCTTTCAATGCCGTTCAAGACTGTACGTGGAGTTAGTCGATCACTTCGAGTTTCTAAACTCTGTAGCATTACCAGTACGTCTTCATCTTTGCAAATCGAACTGGTGAGTCTATAGTATTGTGCATTTTTAGGTTCTTATGTATACTGCAAGTTGTGTCTTTATTTTAATACTATACTCATAGCCTGTAATAATTTCATTTCTTGCTTGATTTCGATGTTGGGTACATTTAGAAAGAAGAGTGTGTTTAGCGGTAAAAGGTAATGAGCAAAAATGATTACTTTATATGAAGACGGTTGGTGTGACTGGGGTGGCTTTTTGATGTGGTATTAATCTTCCTTTATGTATCTAAAATCTGGCCATGTACCCTGAAAGCAGTGATTGATGATAGTCAGCTTTACAGTTAATACACACTGTCCTAATCATCCTGGAATTCTCTGTGCATTTCATCGACTTTTGAGTCTTACACCTAGTTGGACAAACAAGGAGTATGTTGCTTCATGTAGAGCATCTCTATCATATCTTCTCTTGTATGGCATAGGAAAACTTGGGTCTTAATGTTCATCCCCCCCCAAACACACATGCACACTCTATTCTGAATTAACTGCTGCACAACTGCAACAATCGGAATACTAGAAAAATGAATAGGGGAGGAGCTGGGTAGTTGTCCCTCATGCTCTAATGTGGACTATAGCTTATTCCAGATTCAATATTATTTAGTTTAGACTTTTGGAGCGCTCATCACATTCCAATTGGATGAAATTTTTGACTGGGAATACCTTTCTTTTAGTGCTTTGTATTCTCTTTTTTTGTACTGGATAACATCTTTTTTTCCTAAATTTTACCATAAATAGGCAAAATGTTTCTTCAATGTTACCTTTCTCTACCAAGAAAAAAGGCAAAATGTCCCTACGTTAGTGTTGCTAGAGTGTCAAATGATTAAATAAGTCTGAGCTCAAAAGTGGTACTATGCTACTTCCATTTTGGGTGGAGAAGATGTTAAAGCTTGTTCGGTCTTATTTTCAGGAAGCCGAAGAGATTTACTAGCTGAGAATGAATAATATAATCTCTGCCCTTTCTGCTTCTCCTCCACTTCTTTTCTTCTATGGCTTTCTTTTTATGGATGCGAGAGCATAAAAGAAATCATCTTCTTGACTCTACGTTGTAACAAGGATCTCCACCTCTACAATGAGAAACTCTGATGAGTTTTGCTGATCTTTCTGTTGTCAATTGTCAGGTACCATGTCTCCAGGATAATTATGCATATCTATTGCATGACGTGGATACTGGAACAGTTGGTGTTGTGGATCCTTCTGAAGCTGTTCCTGTTATAGATGCACTGAGTAGAAACAACCGTAATTTGACTTACATTTTGAACACACATCATCACCATGATCACACTGGTGGGAACATGGAGTTAAAAGCAAGGTATGGGGCAAAGGTAAGATGATGTTTTCCTGTTGCCACTCTCATTTGAAGTTGTGATGTTGTATAGAGATAAAATATATTTCCTATGGAATTCAATAGCTGCTCTTGTGTTGGATTATATTATCTATCTGTTTATATTGTAGTCACAAATACCGTCTTATAATTAGTGTGGTCTTATACTTTTCTTGAAAGATAATACCTTCTAGTTACACGCAGCTATAATTCAAGTCTAGGGGTGAGTACAGTATGATGGAAAATATTTTCATGGAAAATAAGTGCTCGTCTTACTTTTCACAGTGTTTGGTAAGTAAGCAAAGTAATATTGTCCCAAGAGCATATACGTAATGTAGCATAATATTGTGAGGGTGAGATGGGTGGGGAGTGGGGTTGGAATGTTCGAGGGGTGGGGGCATTGGGTGGATGCGGAGGAGACGATGAACATGGAATGTAACTTGTGGAACTTGTTTCCCTACTTTCATTAGGAAAGTCATTTTCCTCATTTTTTAAGAAACTTATTTTTCTCAGAGAAAATGTTTTGACCGATTGGGGAACATTTTCTGCATACCAAACACACCCTAAGTCCAGTTTTTTTCTGAATTACTCCAATCGTTTCATTTTTCCTTTCCTGTTTTAAATGTTTTTTTCCTCTTTAATTTTTGAGTGGGGTGGGACTGGAAGGGGGAATAGATAGGGACAACTTTACCTGGTTACAGGTTTTGGTTCAACAGAGTGATCTTGTAAATGGAGGAATGTAAAGTTGCTTTACCACTTTGCTCCTGTTGCCATAAATCTCAATGAAATGCTTTGAGAACTGTTGTGGCAACTCTCTGTCAGTATCTCTTCCAGGTTACTGGGGCTGATCAGTTCAGAGTACTTTGTTGAGAAAAAACCGTACAGGCCCAGCTAAAAGCACCATACATTTTCAACATATTAACTATTTTTTCAAGCTCACAATTTTGTTGTAGAATTGGATAGAGATTAGGCTAGAACTTCAAATTGATATTGCACTTAAAAGATCATTGGTAACTATAACGAGCATTTCTCTTTGATTAACTGATTAAGGGTTAACATGTTTGTGTCAATTGAAATTTTGTCAGAAGAGGCTTTCATTTCGTACGCGATTTTGTAGGTGATTGGATCTGGAGTAGACAGTGATAGGATACCTGGTATTGACATAGCCCTAAATGATGGAGACCAATGGATGTTTGCAGGCCATGAGGTGTTTGTCATGGAGACTCCTGGTCATACACGAGGTTGTATTCTAATGCCTGATATCATTTGAAAATTGCCTTGAGCTGTCTCATAGTCTTCGTTGCTTTTAACTGTTTAAGCTATCTGATGAAGTAACTGTCCATTTCCCTGTCAAATGACACACTTCTTATTGTTTTGGTTTCTTCCTTTGTTTTTCTGCTTTTTGTCATGGTTAAACACCGGGTTCATTTTGGGAGCACAGCACCATTTATCTCTGTGTAAATTTTCTTGATCTACTCGTTGTTTTAAGAAGTTACTGGTTCTTCAAGTTACTTTCTGGTCATGTGCTGAAGGAAATATCCGTTTAGTATAGGTGTTTGAACTCCAGTTGGGAGTTGGTTGACGAGTGCATACATGTTGATAAATTTTTTATCCAGTAGTATAATAACATCTAACAAGTGAGAGCTTAGACTTTTACCACGATAATTAGTGTCTTCTGTCTAATTACTCATGGAGGGATATAGGAAAGAGATGACAGATCAAGGAAAAAATTATGTCTATCAGAAATGTATTCCACTAAATGGAGCTGTAAAACCTTTTAAATTGCTTGCTTACACTGTTCATCAGATCCCATTTCATGTAATACCATTTGATTGGGCATGTTCGTTTTATGTTACACTATTTGGTTGGGTACAAAATCTAGGAGATATTTGTCACACAATTTGGTTGGGTACAAAATTAAGGAGGATATTTGTTTGACGGGTAAATATATATGATATATAAAATTTAACTTTCTAAAGTTTCTACAGCTCATATCTATCTAACTAATCAGTTTAAGATTTGATGGTTATCAATTTCAAAATTATCAAATATTATGGTAGTATAGACTACAGAAACTTTAGAGAGTTCATATTATTAATAGAATGATGTCAAACATTATGTTCCAACATAAAGGGTGTGTCATATGCTTTTGAGGTATAGTTAAAGTATGCCTCTTCTATATGGATCACAGTTGTTGGTTCTTGTCACATGATTTATAATGAGAAATCACAGATTTAGTTAAATTTAACTTTTTCAGACCCCACTTGTGGACCATACGGAGTATGTTGTTATAGATTTAGGACCAAGTGGGGAATGGGGATTACTTCCTTTTTAAATTGTTATATTTTAGATGATCTTATGTGCGGGTTTATTTGCTTTAAAAAATCTCCTCAATATTACTAATACAAAAAAATGCATGACAGGGCATATCAGTTTTTACTTCCCAAGATCTAAGGCAGTTTTCACAGGAGACACACTGTTCAGCTTGTCTTGTGGTAAACTTTTTGAAGGAACTCCCGAGCAGGTAAATTATAGTTCTATTTTGCAGGCTGCAACATCTGTTTTTTTCCTTTTATTCGGCTTCTATATTGATTTTTTTTTTAATTTGGAGAATCAGATGTTGATGGTTGTCAACTATCAATCTGAGTTGGACTAGTTAATGAAAATAAGTAAAAGCAGTAGTTCTTCTTGTTAAACCTAACGACTTGTTGTTGCTGACGCAAACACGTGCTGTTTTCTTCTTGTAAAATAATGGGATACATATTGTCAATTTGCTGATGGTATCTTTTTTTGTGGTATAAAAATCGAGCCTTGTTTGGGTTAAGAGCCAACTAACAGTAGTTGATAAGTGCCAAAAAATACTTTTTAAGTATTGAAGTTGATTTGTATAAGCAATTTATGTTTTTAGATAGAAATTGTGAAACTGATGAGCAACAATTTTTTTTGGATGTTTGGGAAAGCTATGCTTATAAGAATTTTACTTTATGGAAAGAGGTAATCCTTGGCTAATATAGGTAGAGTTCTTTATGGCGTACAAACTCAGTTACTAGCACTTATGGTGTTGCAGTATAGAGGTCTATCAGAAGCCTTTGGCCCTTATTGGAGAGGAATATCCAATATAGAGTGGGGAATGTCATCAAGATTCTTTTTTGGGAAGAGGTTTGGATTGTTCCAGAGGCCTTAATGAATTCTTATCCAGATCTTCTTTCTTTCTCTAGCAATCCAGATGCAACAATTGTTAATTTATGGTCTCCTCAGGGATGGAACTTTTGCCTCAGAAGACACATGAATGACTGGGTAGTGGAGAGAATGACAAACCTTTTTCTTGAATTGGGAGAATTTAAAGGTACTACTCGGGAACCAGCCTCTACAAAATGGAAGCATGACAAGGATGGTAGGTTCACTGTAAATAGGATGTGGCTGAAGGAGATGAGGGAGCAGCCAGGTGGTAAATCAGGGCGCTGAAAACATGTCTGGAAATGTAATGTTCCAACCAAGGTTAAGTGTTTTACATGGCTGGTAGCTAGGAGAGCTTGTCTTACACATGAAAGGTTACAAAGGAAGGGCTTCCAGAATCCAGATAAGCATCCAGGTGTTTCTTATGTAATGAAGCTGCTGAAACCAATAGACACTGATCCTACATTGTAAAGTGACCTCACAAATTTGGGCCCTATTCCTTAGTTTGACTGGATCCAAATGGATAATATAGAAGCAGACAACAGATCCACTCAGTTGTTGGATCAGGAGAGGAGGCAGCAAGAGTCCGAAGAAATGGTGGAGAACTGTCTCACTCCGTATTTGATGGACAATATGGAAAGAAAGAAACAATAGATGTTTTGAGGATGGTTTATTCCTGTTCATGAGAACAAATGGAATTGTGTTATATCCTTTTATTTTTGTGTAATGAAAAAGTTGAAACTCCTCAGCAGAGATAGAGGGGGGCTGGGAATTAGAAACTTGAGATTGCAAAATGAAAGTCTGCTGAAAAAGTGGTTGTGGAGGTACACTGAGGAGGGAAGTGCTCTCTGGAAAGAGGTGATTAAAGCTAAGTATGGTGAATTAAGCCCTTGGTGTACAGAGAACACAGTTGAACCTTATGGTGTGGGAGTATGGAGAACAATCAGAAGCCTGTGGCCCCAAATGGAAGCAGAATTGTTTATTAAGGTGGGAAATGGCAATAAAACTAGATTTTGGAAGGATATCTGGATAGAACAATCCTCCCTTAGCGATCTCTTCCCAGATCTCTTTCAAATCTGTGAAAATCCTGATGCTAATGTAAATGATTGTTGGACAGAACAAGGATGGAATTTAGTTTTCAGAAGATTTCTCAATGATTGAGAGGTGGAAAGGGTTGCAGAGTTACTAGGGAAGTTAGGTGGACTGAGAATAGACACAAATGCCACAGACAGGATGCTATGGAGGCACAAAAATGATGGTCTTTACACCGTTAGCAGTGCCTACAGAAGAGGTCTCCAACTGATGGCAGGAGATCCAGACCATCAATGGAACTATTTCTGGAAGGGGACATTCCTACAGAAGTGATATGTTTCACCTGGCTAGTGATAAAGAGGGCTTGTTTAACACAGGAAGTATTACAGAAGAAGGGTAGACAAATGGTTCCCAGATGCTTTTTGTGCAATTTACAGGAGAAACAAACAATCACCTTTTCTTGCACTGTAACTTTACCAAGCAATTCTGGAATTTATTTCTTAGCATTTCAAATCTGAATTGGACAATGCCAGAACATACATCAGAGTTGTTGAAGAGCTGGGTAAGGAGAGGAGGCAGCAAGAGCCAAAGGAGATGGTGGAGGTTAATACCATCATGTATATGGTGGTCAGTTTGGAAGGAAATGAATGGTAGATGTTTTGAAAATAGATCCAATTCCATTCACAAGGTCAAATGGAATTGTATAGTATCCTTACTTTTTTGGTATAAACAGCTGTGTATAGTAGATACAGACCAGATTGTAGATTTGATAGGAAGCTTGTAACTGACACTTTTTGGTGGTGACCAGCATGCCCTTAATGCTGAAGAATACAATCTTACCAGTTTCAAAAAAAAAGTTAGAGGATCTGCTAGGATCATAGTAATTGATTAGTCTTTGTTGACTAATCCTCAAGTTTTCGGATGTCTCCAGCATATCGTTGATGTTGTGGAATTCCGTACCATTTTGACCTTTTTTTAACAAAAAATTGGAATAAAGACATCCGGGACAAGGTAGGAGTAGCCTCTGTGTTGGACATGATGAGGTAAGCGACGGTGAGATGGTTTGGGCATGTGAAGAGGAGAAATATAGATACCCCATTGAGGAGGTGTGAGCGGTTGACAATGGCGGGTATCAGGAGAGGTAGAGCAGGCTGATTGGGGAGAAGTGATTACATAAGACATGACACCTCTTGAGCTTATTAGGGACATGCCTTAAAATAAGAGGGTTTGGAGGTAACAAATTAGGGTAGAAAGTTGGTTGTTGAGCGATACCTCGCTTTCCTGCGGGATAGGATTGGTGTCGTACTTGTACCTTCTTTCTTACTAGTGGTATTAGCACCTTTCTCTATGTTTTTGGTTCTTTGATTTTGTTTATCACCTGTGTGTTTTGCGCTTTAGGTTATCACATTATTTTCGTTGTCATTACTGGTCTTTCTTTTGTACGTTGTGTAATGTTCTCCATTTCACATTGTTTCGTTGTTGTTACTACACACACATATGTTTTTCCTTTTTCAACCTGCTTGGAAATGCTTTATTTAAACCGATGATATCAGAAACTACCTCTCTAGCCCTACAAGGTAGGGGTAAGTTCTGCGTAAACGCTGCCGTCCCCAGACCCCAACAAAACTGGGTATGATGTTGTCGTTGTTTGTAGTTAAAAACGCTGCCAAAGCAAAAGTGTTTGTAAGATGAAAAACACTAGTTGGGAGGATCAACTTATGGTTTAGAGGGTGTTTGGATTGGCTTTTGTAAAAATAACTTATTAGCTAGAAGTCATAAGTTGGTCGCATGAAACTTTTAGCCTTTTAACTTATTTTTGTACTTCTTTGGCCTAAAAGTAAGTGCTTTAAAACACTTTTTATCTTTCCTAAACACCACAAAAAATAGATAAAGAGCTTTAGTGCCAAAAACACTTGAAATAAGCTAAACCAATCCAGACACCCTCTTAGACATATTTTGACTGATAAGCACTTTGATGTTTACAAAATGCATGTTCATAAAGTGCTTATCAGCAAAACAATACTTGAAGCAACTAGCTGTCCTACAGTATTGTGATTTTTCTGTTTCTCTTCATTTTGTGATATCCATGTGTTTCACTTTCACCTGTTATTTTCATTTTGATTTTCCCCTTTTTTTGTTCGTGTATTCTAGTTTCTACTATTGCCTTCAAACATTGACGGTAGGTCAATTTTCTAGATGGAAACATATTTAATTGTAATCAAACCCAAAAGTCATTGCACCTTGTTTAATGTAAAGAATGTGATAGGATGGAGTAATCCACTCTATAACAAGACAAAATGCTGTAATGGTAAAAGCACTACTGCCAACCAAGTGGTTGGGAGTTCAAATTACCAAGGGATAGAAATGGAAAAAAAGCATTGATGGTTCTAGGGAGGGTATTTTTGGCAGGTGTGGTTATTAGGAATAAGCTTACAACCTATCCGAACCATATACATGGTTTGCTGTGAGCTAGCCAAGTCTAAAATGTGGTTGTATTGGAAGAAATATCTCTACCTATCCTAGGTCGTCGTTACCTATGGTGCAGATTGATCGGGTTGTGAAAGAAGAAGTTAAACTCTGTCAGCTATAGTGCTATCTGATCTGCAATTGAAATGTGAACAAATGATGCATCAACCTATCTGAACAGAGCTATGTCTGTTGGGCAGAAAATATTTCTGAGAGGATAGCTTGCCAACCAAATATAATGAATAGTAGAGTATATATTCCGGTTATACTTATCATCTTAATGTTACAGATGCTCACTTCACTTGGGAAGATCACATCCTTACCAGACGATACAAATGTCTACTGCGGCCACGAGTATACATTGGTAAATTGAGTTTTGAACAACTGTTGCTTGATGATAACTCAGTGCTAGCATTGATAGTATTTTCTGACCTGACTATTTGACATGTTTTAACAGAGTAATTCGAAGTTTGCACTTTCTATAGAACCTGGAAATGAAGAATTGCAGTCATATGCAGCACATGTTGCCAATCTTCGCAAGAAGGGCTTGCCAACAGTAAGTTTCTTTTGCTGAAAACTGTAATGAGAACAATTTTTCACTTGACCTGAATTTTAAACCTTAAAACTTTAGGGACACTCGTATGAGTCACGAGAATGCTTGGTTGTTTTGTATTTGACCCTGGTAAATATTTTCAACTTACACCTTTGCCCATTGGTGTGCTAAGGTGCCCAATAATATCTTAGTAGGATAAAAGATTTATTGGTAACCAATGACATCACCAAGAAGACGCTAAAATTTCCAAAGTTATACCATAGAACTCGTAGACTGAGGAATCTAGAATTAAGTTTTTGACATCTTTCATTTTAACCAAAACACTGCGTAGATAAAAACATGTGTATTATCGTTTTCCACTAATTTTGGGGAGTATATTTCTGTTAATAGTCAATATTTGCTAAATATTTCATTCTAGATTCCAACAACCCTGAAAGCAGAGAAGCTATGTAATCCATTTCTTCGAACTTCAAGTACAGAAATCCGGAAGTTGCTGAACATTCCAGCCACTGCAGATGATGGAGAAGCCTTGGGAGCCATTCGCCGTGCCAAGGATAACTTTTAGGTCGGTCATGGGAATTGGCGCCATAAACGACCCAGAAAATGTGTTAAGATAACTAGTGCCTTACCATTTTTTGTATAGGAGTAATACATCTACCAGCCAAAAATCAGAAATGGAATACCTGATTCCTGTTCATGTTCACAACTAGCTTGTGGAGAGTCCAATTGTTGCCTTGAACAGTCTTTGATTCAACCTGGTTAAACTAGACCCATTATAGATGTTATAGTGACAAGTGCTGTTTCTTTTTTTTTTCTTTCTTCAAATTACTAATGTTTCTTTTGTGCATCAAGTTTGAGATATAATTTGTATTTTGTAATAAAAGATAATGTCCGTTTCTCTCAATCCTGCAATTAAAGATTAGTAATATGCAAATCCAAGAAAATCCCATTCGCACACCCCATCCCATCTATTAAGCAATAACACAAGGTATTGTTAGGGTCGTTTCGTACGTTGGATAAGCATACGTTATTTATTCTTGCGGAGGTGGAATAGTAGTATTGGGATTAGTTATTTCAGTATAAAACATTGAAAAGGATAAAATACCGTTGAGGTTGCTCAATTTTGTTTTCCACTTTTATTTGTCATGTCATTTTTTTGAAAGTCAATTTGACTAATTTTTAAAGTTGAATTTATTTGATATATTAAATAATTTTTTTTTGATATTCAAAAATTATACTAAAAGTACTATAAATTGCAATCTTCTGCATAGCAATACGAAGAAAAAATACATCATAAAATGTTAATCAAAATTTTTATAGTTTAACTAAAAAAAAGAAACTATGAAAATAAAAATAAATGGAGATAATATATTAGATATCTACTTATAGTTCATTTTATGATATTTAGTTATGCAACCGTCCTAATTAGGGATATTTAAAATCAAAATGTTATAGACCGTAGCCATAAGACCTATTATAGGCTAAATATTTGCTATTATGTGTAGTTTTTCCTTAAATTTTTTAAATTTGAGCTTTAAAATATAAAAAATAATAATAATGCTAGTGTTCGACTCTAAAAAATACTCCCTAGTAAAGATGAGAAAAAATAAATAAAAGAGAAACCAAAAAGAAAAAGAAAAAGGACAAAGTAGAGGGTTAAATTTGTCTATTACAATTACAATCACATGTAACCCACCTATTTCTTTTTGTCTTCAACCGAAAGCCCCTTGTTTCAATCGTCGCCTCTTCATCTCCTTCTCCTCTTTAAGATAAGAAAAAAAACCTAAACGCCATTCACAAACCTCTAGTTGCTTCTTCTTCTCTGTTCAATCAATAATCTGTCTTCTTGTCGATCCATTACTACTTTTTCTAGGTTTCGTTTTCGTGTTTGATTAGTTTTCTAGGGTTTCAATTATGGTACCGCCGGGAGAAATACCGTCGAACAATCTGTGGGTTGGTAATATAGCACCCGATGTTACTGATGCAGATCTAACGTCTTTGTTCCAGAAATACGGACAGCTTGATAGTGTAACCGCTTATTCTTCTCGCGGATTCGGTTTTCTCTATTTCAAAAACATCAACGATTCTAAGGAGGCTAAAGACGCGCTTCAGGGATCCTTCTTCCATGGAAATCCTCTTAGGATTGAATTCGCAAAGCCGGTTTGTGTTTTTGATTTTCTGTTTATTCTGATTCTGATTCGGATGGATTTTTGTTGTTTATTCATCAATTACTTGTTAATAATTTTTACTAAAATTTTCAACCTTATGTTTCTCCTTCCCCTATCGTCTAGAAGAAGTACGCACTCTCAGAATTGAAACAAAAAAAACATATAAAAAAGACCAAGACTTACGCAGATCTGCGAGATTATAAGTCGATGCGTAGAAAAATAGAAGACATAGATGAAATACATTAGGAAGAACAGAATCACAGAATTTCTACTCGTTAGTAAATGAATAACTGATAGAGAAACGTATCGATTTGGATGGTATGCGATGAACAAAGAGAGGCGTACAATTGTAGTGTTTTCATATATCTGAAATTTAAATTGAAAATCAACATTGCAACATCTATGCGTCTGGTATTCAATACCTTTGCGAGATCCATGCGTATGGTGTTCAATTCCTTCCCAACCATTGACCGATCTGTTTGTTGGAGAAGATATATAAATGTGATTGGTATATTAAACTTGTTAATTGAACAAAACTAATTCAATAGAAAAGACAATTAATTGTTTTTGAACCAACAAAGGATGTGGTGCACTCGCCTTATCCACGGGTCAAGATGTCTCGGGTTTGAGTCCTGGTTACCGAAAAATCCTTTGGTAGGGAGTGCTTTTCGCGAATCTGGAATAGTCGGGCTCCAATGTGGGTACCGAACACCAGATGAAAAATTTTAAAAAAAATTGTTCTTGAGATTGCAGATAAAGTGATTGCACCAATTGATTTTAGTTTTTACTGCTGAGAGCTTCATTGGCGCATAGCGATCTGAGATGTAAAAATAGTACTAAAAGTCATCTTCTTCAACTTTTTTTTAATCATATTTTTAAAGTTTAGGCATTGAAATTTAGACTGCGAAACGTGCTCAAATTTTGATCCTAACATGGTAGATATATATTGTTCTGGCAATGAATAAATCAATTCTAGAACGTTACAGATAGCTTCAAACATTGAAGCGCACGATCTGCAAAAATAGGCACGATCTGCATCCTAACAATTGCAACGTGAGTTTCACCCAGTCTTAACTCAAATATTATAGATTTTTATAATTTATATATACAGTCTAATTGATAGTCTTGTGCGACTTAGATTTTAAGTCCTTCTGTAAGTGTTCAAAATTTTAATTGATGTGTTGAAATATTGTTTAGGCATATGGCTAAAAAATTCAGATTTTATATAAAATTTTAATACAAATTCTATTCTAGCAACCATTGACTACTTAATAAAAGTTTAGCACCTCGTTGAAGTACTTAAGAAATAATTCGTCGTTTCTCCAAGAGAAATGTGTATCTATATTATCAAGGAAGTCAAATACAGGTCAGAATAGACTAAAATTTCACCTATCAATGCAATGGGTCTATCGTGTACCCCATCCCTATATAAAAAATAAATTAAATAAAATTAAATATAAATAATAGTAATAATAATAATAATAATAGAATCAAAGAGAGAACTATATGCTGTGAATGTATAGGCGGTATTTGTTAACATATGGAAAATTATTGTATAAGCATCCCCTTAATCAAAAGAATTATTGAATAAGCATTTTGCACATGAAGTTTAGGAGGTTCTTAACACTTCCCAGAAGTATGATCAAGACTTAATAATATTCTGAAAATGACCCTGTTTTGTCACGTATTTGCTTAGGGAATAAAAGAGAACAAGGCCCTGAAGCAAAGTTAAGATACTCTATTCAGTTGTAAACGTGTGTGGAATAAAACAAATTATATGCATATTTGACGAGTCTCTGCATATACATATTGGACTTAGAGTTTGTTTGGATGGGCTTATAGAAGTTATTATGGCTTAAATGCACCTAAAATAAGTTTATCCAAACAAACTCTTTAAAGCAGTGTAAAGTTTGAATGTAGAGGGTGTCTAGTGATACAGTTTTTAAATTCTGATTGCTAGAGGTCTGTCTAACTGTATATTCAAAAAGGTGGTTATGAGCTATTAACAAGAGCTAATACTTGCTAAGAGATATGAAGAATGAACATCCTAGTACCAAAAGTTCAACTTCTCATTCCTTGGGACTAGTCATCAAACCAACTTTAGTTGGATTACATGCACTTCTGGTGACTAGAGAGCTCTCTCTCACTTTAAATAATGATATGTAATATGTTTATCCCTCAAAAGAGGCTATATCTTTTTCTGGTTATGATAAATTAGGTGTGGATCTCCATGTGTTTCCTAATGTCCTTATGTACTAAAGGCATCCCGCTTCAGAGGTAGCTGGTCCCTCTGGGATCCTGTAGTGATCTGCTTATTAATTGAATTGGTTGGAAAAAGATGCATATGTATATGGATAGTTTGGGAAGGATTCAAACTGAATTATAGATGTCATGGAATCAATATTTAGTTATTTACTGGGAATAGACAAAAGGGCATGTCCATACAAATAAATTTGAGTTCATTTGTTTTCTGGGATTGTGATTTTGGCTAGTATATGTGACACAGAATTGTTTTGGGATATTCTCATTAAATTTACTTTGAGACTGCTCCCTTGTACTTAATGCCTTCATCGTTTTTACTGATGGTAAAATGTGCACTATGACGCTGTGTTCATGTGGAATTTCTATAACACTACACCTGTTGGTTGAATCATTGTTGTGTGTTGTATGTACTGTAGATCCTTTACCACTATGGGTACCTTAACTCTCATCACTTGATGACTGAATACATTTTATGATTTTTGTAATAGTAGTCAAAGTGCTGGTTTATTTTCCCGGCATGATTCTGCTTGCATTTCGCTAATTACCTGTCTGTTACTTGTGGTTCTCATTGTCTATTGTACTGTGTCAGGCAGTTAGTCTAACACCAGTTATGCTGTCTGGTTTGCAGGCAAAGCCATGCAAAAGTTTGTGGGTAGCAGGGATTAGCAAGTCTGTGTCAAAAGAAGAATTGGAAGATCAATTCAAGGGATTTGGTACAATTCAAGAATATAAGTTCATCAGGGATCGCAACACCGCATACATTGATTTTGCTAGACTGGAAGACGCCGCAGAAGCACTGAAGAACATGAATGGAAAAAAATTTGGTGGCGAACAGATTCGTGTGGATTATCTCAGGTCACAACCTACGAGAAGAGTAAGTTTTTTTCTCTACAGGAAGATTTACTCTTACTAAAGAGATTTGATTCATTTTCTGCAGTGCTACATTTTGTAGAGGAAAATGTGTTATGATATGGAAGTAGATGTGTCAACCTTAAGAATGTTGGTTTTAGCTTTGGTAAATGTGGTTTGGTGTCTATACATAATTTCTTCTGCACGACAGTCACCTTGCTGGCACAAGGCATATAGAGTTTGGTGATAAGAATCAGAGTCCGACTTGAAGAGTAAAGTATATTATTAGTTTTTAGTTAAGACAAGGATTGTTAAAAACTCTCACATGGAAGCTTAGCAAAACCATAGTAGGTCCAAAGTCTGAATAAGAGAGGAGGATCGTGGTAGATTGTCAACAAGCTTAGGATAATTTAATTATGCTGAAGTTTATGAATACTGAGTTCTATGGGGCTCGCCTACATAGAATGTGTTCTTGAATAGATTCAAAAGGTAAGTTGAAAAAAAAGGATGTAAAGACTCGTATATCCGTAACCAACTAGTTTGGGTTGAAGCGTAGTTGATTGATTGATTGTTTCTTGCTAGCACAACTTTTGGGTTCACCCAGTAATCTTCTTGTTGAGTTATGGATATTTATGTTGCATGCTTCCATGAATATGATGGTATCCTAAATCTTTCAGGAGCAAGGACCGGAGTTTCGGGAAATGAGGGATGGACAGTATCACAATAGGAACGTTGGCCATCCTGACACTCGGCTTATGCCTCAAGATTTTGCCAGGAACTACTCTGATCCTATGCATGCTGGCTTCAGAAGGCAACATGTAATGCTCCTTTGTCTTTGAAAGATTTCCAATGTTTTGAGTCTAGAAACACGGGATATCTTTGAGTCCTTTGTTGTGTAGGATTGTCATCTTTCCTCCTTTTGTACTGTTTGGTATACCTTTATTAATAAAATTACCTTACTATATCCAAAAAAAATGAAGGAAAATTTGGCTGTTAACATGGTTCTATTGTTTGAATGAAGTATGCATGTTTGTTAGTCCTAATGTTCACTCTGTTTTCTTCTTTTGTGCAGCCATTTCAGTTGCCAGTGGGACAAGGACATGGACAACCTAGTAAAGTCTTGTGTATAGGTTATCCTCCTTCTGTCCATGTCGACGAAGATATGCTACACAATGCTATGATTTTGTTTGGTGAGATCAATGGAATAAAAACATTTTATGATAGAAATTTCTCATTGGTTGAGTTTAGAAGTGTGGAGGAAGCCCAGCGTGCTAAAGAGGGTTTGCAGGGCAAGCTTTTCAATGATCCGAGAATCACAATTGAATATTCTAGCAGTGGTCCTGCACCTGGCAGAGATTTCTTGGAGTATCATCCTTCAATTATAGGCCCAACAACTGACTCTTATCCCAATGAAAGTTCATTCCAACCAGCACAGATGGGTATGTTTGGCCATAATCGTCCTATATTGGCCTCTAATGTACCTGGACGTTTGCCACCTTTTGGTATTCATGGTCCTGAAATCCCAGCTAGGCCTTTGGGTATGCAAGGCAGATTTGACCCTACTATTTCAGGCCCAGAATTTACTGATTTGCCAGTAGCCAGTAAATTGCGAGATACAAGTCCTCATAATGTTGTGGGGGGCCCAAACTGGAAGGCGGCATCTCCAACACCGGGGATACTCTCTTCTCCTTCAGGTGCGCAGAAACCACCGAGTAGATCTGCCATTCCTGGCTGGGATGTATTTGATTCTAGCCAACTTCAAAGAGAATCTAAGAGATCAAGGATTGATGGGGCATATGATAATTCTTATCCCCATAAAAGAACAAGTGACAGAGCTGAACAATGTGGATTGGGTCCATTTGGTACCAATGTTCCTTCTGGTCCCGTTACAGTCGGTCAAGCAAATAACAGTGTTAGCCCTCTAGATGCAAGAATTTCTCCTGGACAGCGCCTTCCTGGCCATGATTATATATGGCATGGCACTATTGCCAAGGGCGGAACGCCTGTGTGTCATGCTCGCTGTGTTCCTATTGGGGAAAGTATAGAATTTGAGATGTAAGTATCATTTGTACTTTCCTTGTTGCTTCTTGAAGGAGATATCAGTTTTTGGGATTGTCTTTATGATTTAACGCTGTTTCAAGATTTCTCAGCTTGTTGATGTCAGTCAGTAATCATCTTTCCAAGTTATTTTTTCAACTGATGGTCTCTACTCTCTATATTTTTTCTAACCTACGGGGGCCTGGTGGAAATTTATTATGGAACTCCTTCCTAAATTCTCTCAAGGAAAGCTGTTAGCACTGGCATATGTTTGATTTTTCTTTGGCTAATTGAAGTTCCATGTTAAGCTTTCTTTTTTAATAAGATTCATCTTTGTTCAACTTATTTGGAACTAATATATACGACTCTTATTGGTTTTTCTTCATTCAGTTGCATGCACCGTATTACTTGTAATAGATGTAATATGCTTAACTCCTGCCATGTTTCTTTCTGCAGCCCTGAGGTAGTCAATTGCTCTGCGAGAACGGGACTAGACATGTTGACCAAACACTATGCAGATGCTGTTGGGTTCAACGTTGTGTACTTCTTGCCTAATAGTGAGAAGGACTTTGCGTCATACACCGAGTTCCTGGGGTACCTGGGTTCAAAGGATCGAGCCGGGGTTGCAAAATTTGCTAATGGGACCACATTATTCTTGGTGCCACCTTCTGACTTTCTTACGAAGGTTCTGAAAGTTGTTGGTCCAAAACGTCTGTATGGGGTGGTTCTAAAGTTTGCACATCATATGCCTAGTGGCACATCCTTGCCACAAGAGTCCAATCAACCTCAGTATGTCGATGCACCACGGATGCCATCTTCTCAAGCTGCCTATGATGCAATGCCTTCCGTGGAAAGGGTTCCGCAGATGAACTATAATCAGGTTACTCGAGAAGATATGAAGCTGCCTTCAAAAGATTACGGTTCTCTAACTGCTGCATACCCATCAAATACTGTGCAGCCAAGTAATTCAGCTGCATACCCCTCGAATTATGTACATCAAAGCAATACTGCAGCGCTAGCCCAAGGAGGTGTCTCTTTGACCCCTGAACTTATTGCTAACCTAGTGAAGATTCTACCAGCTAGCCAGTTACCAAGTGTGGAAGGGACGACCATGCCTGCAGGAGCTTCTGCTGGAATGCCTGCATCGGATGTTGCTGTTGGACCTGGTAAAGTACAGCAACAATCTTGGAGATATGACCAGCAAGCTCCTGGTCAAGCTGCTGATCACATGTTTTCCAGCCAATTTAACAACCAAACACAGGTTTTACCACAGCTCCAAGCTCATCCGCAAGTCTTGAACACGCCTAGCCATTATTCTCAAGGGGCTACTAGTTTTAACCAAATTCAAGACCATAACCTCAACCTGCAAGCACAAGGTGGTCCTCCTCAGACATTGCCCTCGACCATCAATTCTCAAGGTACACAGCTCTCAGCCCAGCCCCATATTGATCGGCAGCTTCAGCTTGGAAGGCTTCAAGATGCTACAAGTGCTTCGGGGATAGCTCATGCCACCGATGCCGTAGGACATTATGGTTCATCTGTTCCTCAACAACAAACAAATCTTGCATCATTGACCAACCAGACTCATGGTGCTAATGTTTCCCAGTCACAAGCTGGCATGCCTGGTGCCTCTGGGATGGGGCTTGCAACTCAAATGCAGCAGTTGCAGTCTGCACTTTATGGGTCAGCACAGGAAGGATCAGAATCGGAGGTTGACAAGAACGAACGCTACCAGGCAACTCTATTATTCGCAGCTAGTCTCCTCTCTAAGATACACAACCAGAAGCCAAGCAGTCAAAGTGGGCAAGGGTCAGACAATCATTGAGAGGATCTCCTTGAGCTAGGTAACTGTCCAACTCTTGACTTGTGGATTGCTTTTTAAGATTTTTCAGTTTCGAGGTATTTTTGTGCTTAATGGGCTCTCTCCCTTCTTTTTGACTAGTTATGTGGTTTCAGTGTCTAGTCCACCTCTTTTATCCCCCCTCCTCCCCCCTTTTGTTTTTTTCTAAAAAAAAAGGACTGGTACAATCCCTTCAAAGAGAAGAGAGAGGATCAACGCTCTAGCTAGTAATTCTTTTTTGGAAGTGTAGACCTTCAGTATTTGTAGGCCTGGAGATGAAAGTGATCTAGATGCTTAATGATGGTTGGGTGTTAAGTTTGGTATCAATTAGGAGTATTGCAATAAGTGAAAAGCTTTAATGGTTGCAGAAAGATTGTGACAAGTTGGAAGTTTGCTTGTGAAATTAGTTATTATTGGATATTTTAACTGTAGTCTTGTGAGAAATTTTCCAGGAGGCACTTTCTTTGTACATATGACTATATTAGTAGGAGAAATTAATGGGACAAGTCAAAATGATTCATGGACATTAGAACAAGACTCCATATTCAATTGGTTTCTCAGTGGTGAAAATTGACGAGGGTCATAGATGTCTAGCATGTATTGTTTGCATCAGACGTTTTAGGTTGAACTTTAGTGGTGGAGTAGTAGTTCTATTCTGAATTTATTGCCTTTACGCCTTCATGCTCTGGAATACTGTAGATCAGGTGAACCTCAATAGGGATCCTCTCTTTACCCGTGACACATTTCTTTTTGTGAGGCAGTCTCTTTTTTTCAATCTGACCATTTATATCTACTGATTGTTGAACAAAAAAAAAAAGGAAATTATCTATTGATTGTGTTCGCCATGTCCAGTTTAGCATTTTTAGAGCCTCGCCTTTATGCACTCTAAGCTAACATAATATTCTGTGTTAATTACTGCCACCGTCTTATTGGTTTAGTGGGAGCGTTCTTCGTTTTGCCTGCATGATTACCCCAGTTTCTCTTATTTGTTTACTTTTTCACCATATTTTTGTTGCTACTTTTATTTTGTTTTTCATATGCATTAGTTTAGGATATGGTGATTTATACTGATATGATATTGTAGCTTTCTTTGGATGAGCTTCAGTATTTTGACTGTAGTTGATTTATATTTTCTGTCAAATAACATATGCTTAATATTACTAAGTTGAGTTGTAAATTGGCGTTGTGGAAACTATAATTCTACTGAATCCTGGAACCTACAGTATTTAATATGCTTTATTCATCAATATATATTTTAGGAATATACTAAGATATATGAATACAAACTCATTACAAATATCCAAAACTCTACGCAAGAACACTAGCCGAATATCAATATTTGTGTTTTCAGTAAAATAGGAATAGGAATCTCTACATCTAGACAACAAGACACACTTCTCTGTTACGACTACAGCTATTTGGCTGTGCAATTAGTTTCAACAAACCTGCACATTGACTTAAAATGCCATCTTCCAATCGCTTAAATGTTCTCTCAAATAAGTAGCTCTTGCCGCTTGCTTCCCCCTAAGAAAACCATTGTTGATGCATCACTTGGACAATGTGATTTGAGTGCAGCAAACGAAATCATTATCGAAGCTGGATAGGCTATAGGCTAGGCAAGTTCTTAAGTAATTGAGTCTATTCCCTTTGGAGGATGTTTTGGCCTTCCCATGGGCGACTATGGCTTTAGTAACCCATGTTAAAATTCAAGTTTTGGGGTAGGCAAAAGAGTCTACACATAAGAATGATAATGTCTTACCTTTGTTTCACTGTAAAGCAAAGTAGCACAAAAATGTGGAATAAATGAACTTTGTAACCTTGAAAAGATAATAACTGCGGATTTTTTGTCATAAAAAACAGAAGACCAAAATCCCCCTTGAAATATAAATATATCATTCGATCCAAACATACCTGCTTAAGAACTTTAACTATACTATGCTTTGCTGCTATTATATTAGCGCGTAACTGTTGTTTCTGCAAAACTGGTAGGTAACAACTTAAACATTATGATTTGTTGGATATCTTTCAGTGAAATCTTCCTTCCCATGTTCGTTATTGAACTCCATTCTAATGTTGCAAACACAAATCATTCCCTCATCTTCCCAAACTCGAATCATCCTAGGAATTAAAAGTTGGAGAACATGTATGTATGGTTCAGTTCTATTTTATCCGTCTCTTACGTAAATGGTTTTAAAAGGACGGATTTTACTAGACATCCAAATGCAAAAACTATTAGACAGGCAAATATTCATATTGTGATCACAAGTAGCAGCTGAGTGAGTTTTATTACAATTAAAACACTGTTTGTCGCTTGGTTGTTCCGTCCCAAGAATGTGGCTAAGTGGTCAATTAAAAAATATTTTTAAGATTCGGGTTCATTTTTTTTCCTACTCCTTTTCTCCCTTCTCGTTCTGATTTATATCTTTAAAAATTTCCTAGATTTTATAATTTAGAGTCTAATTGACATTGTACCTGACTTGTTTATTATTATAGGGTCCAAAAGGGGATTTTGGTACATTATGCATCTTTTATTTATTAATATAAATATATTAAAGAGGAGTTTGACCAGAGAAATTGTCCACTTTATTTTGGGATAATTGTTCAGCTTATTTCAAAGTCAGTGATTGGATTTCAAATTTGATGATCTAAATTTGTTTTTCTAACTCGATCTTCATAAATTTCAAATAAAGTACTCTAAGGCCTCATTTGTTTGCACTTAATAGAGGTCTGAATTTTAATTATTCAGATTCAGCCTATTAAGTACGTTTGGTTTTTAGGTCTGAATCTGAATCATTCAGATTCAGCCCATTAAGTTTATTTGTTTTATTTCTTAAAAAGTCTCTTAATGGGTCTGAAGAGGTCTGAATGAATCAGATCTCTAGGAGATTCTTTAACAACATTCAGACTCATTTAATAAGTTATCAAATAATAAATCATCGCTTCTTGCTTTAAGCGTGCATTTTTATCTCATAACTAAAAACTCTCTGTCTTTTCTCAATCAAACACCATTTTCCCCTCTTGAACTGGTAAGTTTTATAAATTCTTTCAAATTTTTTTCATATTAATAATTTTTTTGTATTGACTGTGTCAAGAACACTGGTGGTGTATTGGCATTTATCGAGGTTTTTTAATGAACAAAATTGTACTTTCAAATCATGATTATTAAAACTTTTTTTTATCAAAAGCGATATATTTTATTGAAATAAAATTTTTATGATATTTTATTAAATTTAATGTTATTTTCTTATGCACATTCAGATATTGAAAACAAACAGTATTAATTATTTAGTGTTCAGATTTAGAGATCACATCTTAATATTCAGATGTGCATTTAGATCAAAACATCTAAATCTTAATGCAAATCTTAATATTCAGATATATATTCAAACTTAGACATCTTAATCTTAATGAAAACAAATGAGGTCTAAATCTCCTTTATATAAGTATATGTTCAAACACAATTCATAAATTAAGTAAAAATATTTAAAATCCAGAGTCAAAAGCCTGCTAAAATTCATTTTTTTTAAAAAAGTTGTTGAATTGTAGTCGAACTTTACTTGAATAAAAATCATTAGGAACTCTAATCATATTTATGGTAAACAAAAACATAAATGAGTTAGGTCGTTGATATCTCTGCCAGGTGGGTGCCAGTGTCAAAATTATTAAATTAGTAAAGAAGAAGCTAAGATGCTAAAGCATATAGTATTACTCCCTCTCCGTTTAAAAAAGATTGATCTAGTTTGATTTGGAACGGAGTTTTAAGAAAAGAAAGAAGACTTTCTAATTTTGTGGTTTAAAATTAAAGTTATGTCAAATGTACCAAAATACCCTTTAATTTTGTGGTCTTAAACATGCCACGTGAAAAGTTAAAGTTAATGTGTTGCTAAAAAAAGAAAGGGGACATTTTTTTTGAAACAAACTAAAAAAGAAATGGGGATATTTTTTTTGAAACGGAGAGAGTATATTATTTAATTAATAATTAATGAGAAATAACCTTAAACTTAATTTGGTGCAAATTCCTTTTTGCGGTGAGATGTAACATTTTGTGTTCTTATTTTTCCAGTGAATAAATAGTTTAAGACTTACGTTGACTGTAGTAACCAGAAAATTCGAATTCAATTAACTTCTTTTAAATGGTCTTTCTTCTAATTTAATTGATTATCAGTTCTATTTGTACATTTTATATGTCAATTTCATAGCTTGAAAAATCAAAATTTGCAATTTTCATCCTTTTTTAAAAAAATCTCTCTTAACAGTTGTTTTTTATTTGATGCTTTGTAGGTAGGGATGAGAATCGAGAGAGAGTAGGGTGAAGGCTAAATGGACCGAGGCGGATTAGAACTTTATAGTCAGAAAGTAAACGGAGTAGGGTAGATGGTAGAGCTATCGGGTCTAAGCTCAGCGTTAGCGTTTTGTAGTTTGTTTTGATGCAACTTTTCTTAAAATTAAAACAAGTTTTACTTGATGTTGGTTTGTTAGCATGAGTTGGAGACATATTCAACTCTTGTACTTGCTCAAGAATGAATGGTTTTGTAGTCTTTTCGATAATATTGATTTTCTTAAATCGAAGGGTTAGTGTTAAACTTGTTCAATCGTAAATGTTGGTTATAGTTTGAGTCTAATAATTTATTTTGTAAAATGATTTTCATTCAATTAAAGTAGTGTCAAAAACTATATTATAGGGAGTAAGTGATTTTAATTCAAGAAAATTTATATTATTTACCTTATAATGATTTTAATTCAACAAGTTTATAACTATAAAGTACTTCTGATTAGATTTCGTAATATCAAATGCCTGTTGCCTCGGGGTAAAGTTGGAGTTTGTGCGTTCAAACGAATTTAATCGCTTTTTCGTAGATAAAACCTCCGCATTTGGCCACCTTTAGTTGAAAAATTGAAGGTATTATATATTAAAACCACAGTTCATTTCTTCTCTATTTTCTCCTTTTTTTTTTGGTAGCAGCAAGACATGAAATTCGAACTCATAATTTTTCTACACGACCTGTAAAATTATAAATATTTTTCTTGTAGTGAGATTATTTTATACAAATAGAAGGAATAACAATAGTTGAATGCATTCACTTTCTCTGGTTCATTTTTTGTTGAGATTAAAAAAATGTTTTCTTTTCGCAAGTGTCCTACGTTTCTTTAAAAAAGAAGGTACCTTTTTTTCCTTCTATAATTTGTTGACTTCTAATTTCAAATATTTTATCGAGCTTATTTAAGATCATAAGGTTCATAAAGGATTTTTGTACGTTACACATATTTTTTTTTTTATAATATTACTAAGAGTCGTTGGATAATGAGAATTATTAACTATTATGGAATAATCTTCACTTTATTTCTAAAATTTGTGTGGTTATAAAGTTTTCAAATCCTATTTGAAGTTGGATTCCAATTTTGTCTATGCTTTAAAACTGTTTTTCAACTTCTATCTTCATAAATTTTAAATAAAATATTCATAAATTTCCAATAAAATATTTTAAGAAAAAGAGTTAAAAATATCTCTTAACTTTCGTTTATTAGTTGACTTTATCCTTATCGTTAAAATAAGGGAAAATGCACAAGTACCCTCTCAACCTATGCTCGAAATCTCAGAGACACACTTATACTATATTAAGGTCCTATTACCCCCCTGAATCTATTTTATGAGTAATTTTTTCTACCCTTTTTCGGCCTACGTGACACTAACTTGAAAAAAAAAGTCAAACAGCGTTGGGCCCACAAGATAGTGCCACGTAGATCGAAAAGGGGTAGAAAATTATTAATAAAATAAGTTCAGGGGGTAATAGGACCTTAGTATAGTATAAGTGTGTCTCTGAGATTTCGGATATAGATTGAGGGGGTACTTATGCATTTTTACCCATGTCATTACAAAACTTACCCTTTAATTTGACCATTTCCCGAAATTGACCAAAATTATCCAATTTCAATTAAAATTATCTGATTCATCTTTTTTTAACCCAAATCCAAATTCGACCCACAAAACAAATTTCATATGACAAAATAAATTCCAAAATCAATTTCTTTCTTCTTCTTGCTCCATGAAAATTTCATACATTTGCAACAACAATAACTTATACAATATTCTTATGTTCAGAGGATGCTCATCAGGCTTGACACACTTCCCCAATTCTAGTCCAATTTTTATCATTTTGGTCTAAACAAAATGTTTCTTATAATCACACCATAAATTTATATTTGATTTTTTTCTACGGAATAAATCATTTATGAAAAAAATAAAAAATAAAGTAATAATAATTTGCATCTAAAAATTATAAGAAAAATAAAGTTTAAATAAATTTCAACCCTAGCTTCAATTTATATTTTACCGCAGAGAAAATTTGAGACATATTAATTATCAAAGATTGTTTAATTTAATGGTCTGATTATTATTTAAATAACTATGACATATTATCTTGAATATGGCTGGCACTTATGTTTTACACATCTAAGATTTAAAAAGTTGAATGGTTTAATAAACCTTTGTGCTTATATGAGTTTGTATTCTGGATCATTCTATTTGATCACTTGTCAATTGAATTCTTAAACTCGGTAAAACTAAGCATTTTGAATCTCTTTCGTTGTATGTAAACTTCAAACACTTGGCAAAAATAATATATCATCATCCACATCATATTTTAAATGACATATTACTTATTATTATTATTTCTCGTTCATACCTTCAATAATATACCTTTTTTTTTTTTCATTAGAGATACGACCACAACCTTTCATTCTCACTAGTATCATTGAATTCCTAAATAACTAACAATTATCATTTGATTTTTTTTGGGAATTTCTTTCATTCACAACTTTTTAATTGTATTTCGTTTACCAACATTAACATCTACCACTCGAACCACCATAAATCTCTTTTCCCCATTGATGTTAACGAATAGCCATTAAAATACATCAATATACTCTAATATTTGTACACAATTTTATATAACACATTTCACTTAATTTCACAAAGACATTCAACAATCACTTTATTTTTCTAGACTGTTGAATATTTATCACTTTATGAATTATAAATTACCCAAAAATAAAAGAAAAATCAGATCCATAACAACAATACAATTTCGTATCTATTCCCAAGAGGAAAAATAGGGGTTTGAGAGCAGAAAGAAAAAAAAAGAAATGGGGATGGATGGGGATGGAAAAGGATAAAGAAATGAAAAAAAAAAAGTTAATTTTCTTATCTTTGATCTTTTTATTCTATTTTTAAAAAGAAAAAAAAATTATTTTTAGTCTAAAATTTGATCTTTCACGCTCCTGCTACGCGTGACATCACGCATTTTTGTCAACTCAATAATTAAGTAATCATATCAACTGGTCAACGGTCAGAAGGGCTTAAAACATAGAGTTTCATTGAGCTTAAGGCTTCAGTTGACGAATAGTTAAGTAGAAGAATCCAAAATACAAACGCATACAAGTAGGTATAGAAAAATGGTTGTAAGGATTATTGGGATTCTCTTGTTATGGGAAATTTTAGTGATCTCAAAATCACAATTGAGTATTGACCCTGACGTTTTATTAGGATGCTTTTTTTATAGGAAATTTTTATTAGGATGCTCTTGTCATAGGAAATTTTAATGATCTATAGTGATGATATTGACCCTGAAGTTATCAATGCTGGGTTAATGTAATATATAGACCATGCACTACAAGTTTTGTATAATTTTGTGCTCTAGGTTTCATTCTTTTGTGTTGACTATCTTAACAGGAGAAACTGCAAATCAAATGTACTATATAGACCATGCACTACAAGTTTTCATATCAGAAATTCAAAGTTTCAAGTTTCAACTTTCAGTTCATAGGTATTCAAAATTGATGGCAAACAAATATGACAAAACTGACAACATGGACGATCTGAGAACGCTGATATTTCACGGGCTCTTAATGTCTTGAGGTTACTGTTAAAACCAAATCTACCTTCTTCTCTTCCTCCTTACACCTGGAAATACAAGTGGAACAGGAAGTGTAGCCAACACAATGTTTTTCTCACGAACAAGCTTGCAACCTAAGTACTCATAGAAAGGCCGCAGTGCTACAGCATTGATTCTCAAATCTTTGGCTATATCAGATGGATCACTACGAAAATCATCAGCAAAGAGAGTAAGCACCAACACATAGTTGATAAGAAGAGTTACTTTCTCTTCCGGCAGCCTTTTTGAATCTGAAATGGAAAACATTGAAGTAAACTTCTGGGACAAGATGCCAGGAAACTTGTGATGCTTTGCCGATGATACACCATCCATAGAATGTTTATCCTTGAACTTAACAAGATGAGTAATGAATGAAAATATGCCTGCCAGCCTTTTCTTCTCATCTTCATCCTACAACAAAGCAGGTGAATTTGGCACGCCAGATAAGGAAAATATGGAACTGTTGGTCTAATACGACTCAAGTGTTCACTGATATTACAGGAAAATATGATATTATGCAATTTTAAGCATTTAGTACCTGTATATGTTCCAATTTGTAGGATCTGTTACGAACAAAGCTTGGATAAAGATCAGGTGTCATTTCTGCTCCAGCTTCCGTGAGTTCAAAAATATCCAAAAGAAAATCCCACTCTCCTTTGGAAATAATCCTGTCTAGTGGATATGCCAACTGGGGTATTGTGGCATCTAGATCATGTGGTGGTATATTCCGAGCACTGTCTGTGGCAACAGTTACTTCAAGAGCCTCTTTGTTTATTGCTCCGGCTATATTCCTGTCAAATTCCTCTTGATTTCCAGTATCTTCTTGTTGACGCAGGGAATCAAGCTTCCTAGCCTGGAAAGCGAAGACTAGAACAATATAAAAAAGGCAACACTATTATTACGAAAGATTGATGACAAATTTATCTGCTCTTTCTTCTACATGGTCATGTACTAATTCGGAAGATATAGCTAACAATGACAGCCAGCTTTGCTTTTCCCACAATTGAATAAAACAAAGATACACATAGATTAAGGAAACATATAACCTTTAATTTGGAGTTCCCACTTTGATAGTAAGAAAAAGGTGTATTTTCTAAGTTAAAAACCTCATTCATTGTCTATAAAGTCACAAAATTACACCCAGAATTCTTTGTAATAAACTTTGGTAATCATTGAAAGAAAAATTAATAGAGTCCATTAAACGTTTTCATGACACTTCACAAGAATCGAGATGAAGTAGAGATGTCAAAATGAAATTGTTGGAGTTTGTACAGTAACCTCACTGATTTTAAATCCAAATCCAACTCTAATCTTCAATTTTACAACTTTTAAGCATGTATAAGAAAAGACATTTGTAGATATCAGTTCCTTACAAATGCTCAAACACTCTGAAAGCTGCTCCGGATACTCTGGCCATTCAATAATTTCAAAGATTCTTTAAAGCATGATATCTTAGGCCTCATTTGTTTACACTTAACAAAGGTCTCCAGATCTTAGGTCATTAATGCATTCGTTTACATTAAGATTTGCACTTATTTGGTCTAAATAGGTCCTAATCATTAAGATCTTGAACAAAATCTTAGGCACTGTTCGGTACGAAGGAAAACATTTTCCCGAAAATATTTTCCAATTTTCACATGTTTCAGTTGGTCAAATATTTGGCAAAACATTTACCTAGGAAAACGAACTCCTTAAAAATAAGTTCCCTAATGAGCTAGTGACATAAAACATTGATTGTATATCTTCAAACCCACTCCTCATAGCCCTCATCCCCACCATCCCTCACCCTTACCTCCCTACCCCATTTTTCATGTATTTGTCTAAATCATATACAAATGCTTATAGGATAATAGTTATTGCTTACCTACTGAACACAAAAAAATATATAGGAAATCCACATCTTCCTTTTTGGAGAAGGATAAAATCCACATCTTCCTGTTTTGAGAAGGATTAAAAACATGTTCCTTCATACCAAATACACCCTTAATATCATTAAGTGGTATTTTTATATGGATAATTTCACCACTACTCTATCAACAATGACCCGATGCCACCATTAACCACCTCTGCCGCTTTGCTTTATGGAGAGCCCTAATGTCATTGACAAGGAGTGGAGCAAAATCAGGCTACCTTTTAAGATCTGTAGTAATGGAGGTCTCACCCTCATCAGCATCTCAATGGATAGGTTCCAATAGCACATGAAGTTGAACACAAGGTCCAAATACATCTAAAGGTTTTTACTTGTTTTTGTTTTCATAATTAATGAGTCTGCTGTTAAGTTTTATTAGTTCTGTTAGTTTAGTTATCTTCATGGACTAAAATAGATAAGCTTGGCAATATAAGTGCAGAAAAGATCGGGCTCAACTGATGCAGAGCTCTTTTACAATCAGGCTATAATGTTCAATCAGACAAATCTCTGTTTTGCCAATAGGAGACTATTAGGACACAAAAGGCACCACTGATGACCCCCTGATTATTTTATCAATTATGTAGCATGAAGTATCTGTGAGACTATAGAACGAACTGTTAAATCGAACTGTTAAGTCGTCAGGAAAAATTTTGATAAAAATTTAATAATCTGCAACACACATCAGAATTCTTTTAGAGAAATGTGCAGGATACCTCATGATGAAGACATATGTGAAGAAGTAACTTCTAGGTGATCTCAGTATTTGGGCTTGGAGAGTGAGATTTCTCACCGATGAGCGTTAAATTGCGTAAAACTAATGTTTGATTAGGCTTAACAATACCCAACTAAAAAAGAACACCACGATTGTTAATATACATACCAGTGATTCATAGAAGTTTCAACAAATAACAATGCTTTCTGCTAAGTAAACAATAAAAAAAAACTTACAAGTTGATAATATGGAGATAGATATCTACAAGGACTTAACCAGGAAAAATAAACAGAACAAATAGAGCAGCACCGATGTTCTGATGATCAAGTACACAAAATGGGTAAGAAAAGTGAAAAGGGAAGACACCAGCTTGGTGAAAGAGTACTAGACACCGAATCTGATGTCGACAATACAGAAGATGAAACTTTGTTACTTTCTCAAGAAAAAATGGAGAAGGTGATATTGAGAAAATAGACATGGGGGAATTGATTTCTAAAGACGGAAAACTAAACGGCACAGCTCTCTGCCGAGAACAGCATATTAGAGATGCTTAAAGACATGACGTTGAAGACCAAATAGAAATTAGGAAAGGTTCGTTAATTCTGACAGAAGGGTATTTAGCTTAAGTAGGTTTATTAGAATGGTATTTAGGTAATTTAACTATTTAATTTGGGGTTCTTGGTTTTATAATAATATACACAGATAGATAGACCAACTTTTTCTCTTCCACGATTTATCTCTGTCATTAAAGTAAAATCTATGAATTTCCAGCAACTGAAAAGTAGAGAATCCTCAATATTCTTTACGTCGGTCAATGATTGCGGAAAATGGGAGGAGCATACCTGTCGTATAGACTTCTTTGATGAGTACATTTGAGTTAACTCTCTCATTTTATCATTCCTCTCTTCTGCAGTGAGTTCTTGCTTGGCAGTATCTGGATCTTCAGCATCCGGTACTTCTGACCCTCTAACTCTAGGTTCCAACCTAATTATCTGTGATCATAAGCCAACAAATATGAAAGAGAATAAGATATTGAAACAGCTACACTCATCATCTACTTAAAGTAAATGAAAATCAGGCTATACGAGATCACCAAAGTTATGTATGATAGCCTAGATAATATCACAACTAATGGTTAGACAACAAACTGAGTTTATGTTTAAAGTAGAATACTCTCCAGTTTCTAAGCATTTCAAAATGGTAAGCTCACTGAAGCTTCCTTTGCAAGAACCTTTGAGCAAACAAATTAGCAACACGTAAACTACGCAAATCAATGCCAAAACTCCCAGTTTTATAATCACATTCAAGCAAAACTAAAAGAATGATATGGATCAATAACATCCCGTCCAATCATAGTTCAAGTGGTCATTCAATTTTGATAATTATAAGACTAGAACCACCATACCATAACATATTCACACCATCATTTGATTGCTGTGTTAATCTAATAATATCTCAGCTGCTGTGGCTGGGATTGGATTTTATTTTCATTCAAGTGGATTTGAGAAAAGAAAAGAACATAATAACGCAAAAATGATTCCATTCTTTATTAACATCTACATAAAATCAGACGAAGGAGCCAATTGACAAAACTTACTCTGCCCAGTTATAGACGAAGTAGCAAAATACCTTCTTTTTACTCTCACCAATCAAATCCTTCAGAGCCATTAACTTTGTTTATTATAATGGTGAATATTTCTATGAAAAAGTTCCTTTTTTGATAACCGAGGTGTCCAGGCCAACATGTGCGCACCTCGACTAAGGTAACTCTATCCACGAAGGCTAAGGGTTAGGACTGATGAAAGGTAATCACCTAGTGGTTTTTTTTGTCTCTGTAGGGGTTTGAACCAGAGAATTCTCAACTCCATTCATCGACCACTAAGCTACACCTTTGGTGCAATTGTTCCTGCCTTCTAACTCACCAATCAATATAACTAACCGTCGGGATCGAATTCACCTTGTTTGCAATAGGGATAAATCCTCAAATACACCATCTTCTGTTACTCACCAATCAAAACACAATAACCAGAGAGAAAACAAATCTACCTTATACACTAAAACATAAACAATTCCCATGATACAATACCTTCCAAACAACCAAAAAAATTACCTTGTTAGCTGCAATAGGAACAATCTTGAGAGTTTGAGTTTCCTTATCCAGTATCCCAAGCGAGTAAGTACACAACTGAGCAGACGTCGCCTCGCCAGAATAATTAGTCCCAACAAAATCGACCTGCGACCCATTAGGGCTCACCACAACCTGTAACCGATTATTCCTTTTAACATTCCTATATAACTTAGTACTCAAATCCTCAACACCGTCGCTGTTGTTCCTTAAAGGGTCATAACCTGACGGAAAATAACCAACAATCGGTGAAATATTATTAGGATTTTCAGCGATGGTTTCCATTGTCACAGTATGCGTCTCCTTTTTCTTCTTCTTCGTCTTCTTCTTAATCGATTCGCCCATTTTGCCTTCTACTTCGCTAGGGTTTTGGTCCTCTAGCTTCTTCTTCTTCTCTTTGTGTTTAGCCATAAGGAGGAGGAAGGTGAAGAGCAACAAGCATAAACCCTACTGTAATAAAAATGAAAAAAAAAATAGTTTGAGTTCATTTATTGAGGTGGTCCTTTATAATATAGAATTTGCAACTTTAATCCTTTTACTATATATGGGAAAAGGATTAAAAATATCCCTCGAATTTGTTTTATTAGTTAACTATGTCTTCATCGTTAAAATGAAGTTATTTTTCTCTTGTCATCTACAAACTTATCACATATACTCTTCAATTAAATGAAAAATCTCAAATCAACAAAAATAACTCAATTGACTTAAATTGATCAATTTTAACCTGACTCAACCCACTAATCATTTAATCCATTTATATTCTAATTTTATTAACCATCACCATATTTCCTATTTTTATCTTCATCTCATCAAATCAAATCCCCCTTGAATTCCCAAAAAAAAAAAATGGAAGCTTCATGCCTTTTTTTTTTTTTTTTTGTCTTTTACACAACTTCCATCCCAAGCATCATCATTTCCATTATAGGCAATACCCACTCTCTTCCTTAGAACCTCTCCCAAATCGAATACTTCCAGCAACGTTAGACGTGGAATCTCATTAAATATCATTGATATTCTCCCTGATAAAGTCGATTTTGATTTGTGAACGGATGTTGTGAAATTTGAACTGATTAACGATTTCGTGAAGCTGTAGAAATGAGTTTCAGAAAAAATTTGCATCATGGACTGTGGAATTTATGAATACACATAAGGTGTTTAATATGTGAAGATGATACAAAGAACGAGAGATAAATCGATTGAAACACCTCATGCTTACGACATAAGAGCTTCTGACCGAATTATTTGGGGTTTGTAATGGCGTCGGAATAGTGATTACGGCGGCAATGGTTTTAAGTGTCGGAGAGAAGTAGGAAGGTTTGGGAGGTTGAGGTTTTAGGCCTACTTGTATAAAGTTAATTGGATCCGACTTAATCCCTTTAGTTATTAAAATATTATTCATGTCTTTAAAATGTATTTTCTTCCATTGTTTTTTGCTTTTATGTATATATCAAAAAGATGAAGATGAACATATGTGGGTTAAATAATTAGTGGGCCGGGTCAGGTTTAAATTGGTTAATTTAAGTAAATCAGGTTATATTTGTTGATTTAAGATTTTCATCCAATTGAGGGGTACATGTGACAAGTTTATAGACGATAGGGGTAAAAATAATTTCATTTTAACAGCATAGATATAATCAACCCATAAAACAAAGTGATATTTTTAACCCTTTTTCCCACTACACATTTACTAAAAATTCACCACCTTTTATCTTATTTTATTATAACAAATTATATATAGAAAAAAGGTATACTTAGAAAGTACTTAACATATTTAATTTTAGAAGATTAGAATGTTAGTTTTTAATTTAATTGAGTCAAAATTTTCTTGTTGTTATATGCGTTGTATGGCCAATAAGATCAAAGTGAAGGAGATTGGATTTTGAAAAGACTTTGTTGATTGTTTTGATGATCGTGACCTTCGAACCTTGGTGTCGATGGAACATCCAAGATTTTTTTTTTTTTTTAACTCTCTCCTTGTCGGGAAGTATTTAAAACGCGCAATCACAAAGTGGAAAAATGTTGATCAATCGATCTACAAAGACAATACTAGTGAGGGCTTTTCATCATGCCCTGTTGGGCTTGCTTTGCTTAGATGTTCTTGCATTTGCGCCCCCCCCCCCTCCACGCCACGCCAACTTGCCCATTCATCCCTCCCACCCTTGCTTATAACTAGGATTCCCATCTGGTACGACTTTTCACATATCTACATGGGAATCTTCGTTAAATCGATCATGCAGTTAGGGTCAATCAAGTCAGATATAGACTATTCCATTTTTTATTCTATTCTATTTCTGAAAAGGAAAAAAAAGGAGGGTGACTCAACTTCTCAGCTAGAGTTGGTGGTGGGACATGTTGGCATAATGCACGCTAGAATGTCTGTTTATTCGAACAAACTTTAATTGTGATTTTTATTTTATTATAATACATTCCTTCATCGCAATAGAAATGGAGAATGAAGGTGACTTCGCTACATTTATTTATAGTTGAAAATTCCTAACTCGAAGGCTTTGGTGATATTGACTTTGCACCAAATTAAAATAAAATCTTAGACAAAACATGTAAGTAGGAACACACTAATCCAAACTCATATATCAAATAATACAAATTAAATATGTGGAACAATCAAATAGACAAGAAATTAAATAAGGTAGGATTATCATGACTAGAAATAAAAGGGAAGAGATATTTGCGATTTAATTTTTCACTAAAATTTTTTTAAATCAATTAAATTAATTTTTTAAATTTGGAATCAAGTCAAAGCAGTATAATAATGTATATTGGTAGGAGTGATAGTATTACAACTTTCACCAATAGTTAGCATTTGGACATAGTACAAGCAAAATGGTTAAATGACACTGGAGTTATAATACTATTACAACAACTATACTCTATGTGATGATTATAGATGTGCATTATTTGAATTAAATCAAAAAATCAAATCAAATTAAGTTAAACTTTAACTTGAAGTAATTTTTTTTGATTTTCCAATTTGATTCAAATCAATAATTCACTTTGTTTGATTTTTTGATTTGGTTTCGAATTTCGGATCAACAATTTACTTTGTTTGATTTTTCGGAGTTAACCACTTTTGTCTTTTTAGTTATTTTCTTTCATTATGATTTAGTTTATATTTTATATTTAAATATTTATAATTGAGTTTATATTTTATATTTAAATATTTATAATTGAGTTTATATTTTATATTTAAATATTTATAATTGATATACTCTTAAGTATTATGTTTTTTGTTTTACTTGAGATTTATATTAGAAAGTATATTTAAGAGATTTAATTTTATACTCCTCCTCGAATATATGTATACATTTTTTAAAATTACAAATATAATTTTGGTTTCATTTCTAATTATTGACATAACCGAATAACCAAACTGAAAAAATTTAAACCAAAAAAAAAAAATCAACCAAACTAAATTTATTTCGATTTGCATTGAGTTACACTTCATTAAAACCAAAAACTGAAAAACTCAAAATCGAATAATACAAAATCAAATAAAAAATTATATCTTGAAAGGTAAACCCTTCCTCCCATACAAACATTATAGGCAAACTAAAATATTATTTATAACAAAGTAAAAAAATTCTTATAATATTAACGTCATCTTACAAACTGATACAAGTACAAACATTATATGAACGAAGAGTCTAGAATACAAACTGAGACAAGTACAAAGGTCCATCAGACAATTCCGCCGTATTATTCGATGGATGAGTTGTATCTTTGCACTTTGAACACGTGGCAGAATGAGAGGCGTTGAAGAAAAATGAAAAATTGACAAGTGGTTGATAGCTAGACTACCAAGTTGGCAGGCTTATTTACTTTATTATTTAAAGGTCTGCATGTAAATAAAATATCCTTTTGTAAATGTAAAAATTTATAATATATACTATGTAAATAAAGAATATTCCAATGAAATATTCTTTTTTACCCCTTCACCCCTTTCATATATTTTTTTGTTTTATATTGTAGAAGTTTTTATTTTTTACTTAATAATTTAAAAATTCATAATCATAGAGTTCAAGTTGAAATTTGTTTATTCTATATGTAACTAATTGAGACTATGTCACTATTTAATTTTGTTGTATTTGAGTGATAATACGTATTTACGTTATAATAATAAAGATAAATTTAATTTAATCGGCACAAATTTAAATTATGATTAACTCACTTTTTTTTTTCTGTTTTTGATTTTTAATTATCCCATTAGTTTTATAAAAAATTTCAAAATTATCTTAAATCCATTATTTTTATCCTTTTTGGTAAAGAAACTACTGAAAATGATTATTGTCACATTTAATTTTGTAACCTAACAAATATATACGTAAAGCATATGACAAAAAAAAAACAAAAAAAACTCTACGTAAGTAAACCAGCTTCTCTGTTCTCTCTCATCCGTCATCTTCACTCACTTTGGCGTTTCTGTAATCTCCGGCGGCCGGCGGTAGACGGCGGAGGAAGAGAAAAGATGGATATAGAAAGGTTAGGTGGGCTGTCGATGCATATAATCTTATCGAAATTGACGCCTCAAGATGCTGCATCTGTGGCTTGTGTTAGCAAAAGGTTTAGGAATTGGAGCTCTGATGATTTGCTATGGTCCAAATTCTGTGCTGATGATCTTGAATTATCTTCTCCAATTGACCCACTTGGAAATACCTTGCCGTCTTTCAAGGTATGTATAGCTACTCAATTTTATGCATTTCACTGAGGTTTTAGTCGAAAGTACTCTTTTTTCGTCCTAAAAAGAATGAGGGTTGAAATATGTGATTTTTGGTATGGGAATGTAGACATTTCTTAAATTTCTTTCTTTGAATTTGAAATTAGGATTTTTTTTACTGTGGTGTTCTGCCTGTGTCAGAGAAAAATCTGAAGAAGTATAGGAACTAGACAAATAAGCGTTAGGATTTGATCTAAGACCTTATGATGCTTAACGCACTTCATTGACCAGACCTCATGACGCTCAACCCTTGGGTTCTTTTTGGAACTAGAAATATAAAGGAAATTTGTGAAAATGTGATAATTTATAAACTGTTTGACTCATCAGATGGTGATAGGGTTGTATATGCTGGGTGTAAAGAATTGCAAGTGATTGTAGCATTCTTGAGCTAATAATATGCTTGTACTAGAGCAGCTTTTATTAACAAACAAACCCAAAATAAAAAATGAAGAAACTAATAAGAAAAGTAAGTCATTATATATGCAATGATCATGTGAATATGCACCATTAGTGTGCATTCCTGAAACACTTTCTGACATCTTGGCATGTTTATGTTGTTTACTTAGGCATCTTATCAAACATGGCGGGAGGATTTCAATCAGTACCCATGGCCCTTGGTTACTCGTGTTAAAAGATGTTGGGACAGGCTAAAAGAGTGGCTAGCCATAAATTTCCCTGAAGGTTTGTCTACATTGCGTAAAGGTGCATCTGAGGAAGAAATACTGGAGTTGGAGAAGAGTTTGAAAGTAAAACTGCCTCTACCTACTAGGGTTCTCTACCGGTTTTATGATGGTCAAGAACTATCAAGTGAGGAGTCCAGTGGGAGCGTGCCTGGGAATTTATTAGGTCTCATGGGAGGTTACTCCTTTTATGACCATCTGGTGAATGTATCTTTGTTGCCTTTACATCAAATGATAATAGAAACTAAAGAAACTATCAGACATATCGGACTCGGCAATCGATCTAAGTATGTTGTTGTAGCGGCCTCTTGTGGTTACAATGAAAAGGTTTTCTTTCTGAACTGTTCCACTGGTCAACTTAATGTTGGTACAAGGAATCTCACAACTGAAGGAGAAATGATTCCTTGTGTACCGAGTGCCTTGATAAGTTCAGTGCATAATGTAAAAGGAACTCAACCCCAAGATGCCATGCTATTGTGGCTAGAGGAACATGTCCGTCGCTTGCAACATGGAGTGATCAATGTCCGTAAAGAAGGAAAAGTGAGAAGTATCAGTCTTTTTCCAGAAGTACCTCCACTTTGTTCTCTTGCTGTTACAAATGGTGTAAAGGTAATTGTTCTGATATCATGCAGCAAATAAAATGAACGTTGCTCTTGTCAGTTGTTTCTGGTTTTAATTCCATTCTATAGACTAGACTGATAGTTAAATCATGTCAGGTCCGTGCTTCTTCTGTGTTTGTCCCGGAGTTCAGTACCATTCAAGATGAATATGAGAAGAGTTTTTTTGCTTATTCTATCCGCATGTCTCTTTCACCTGAAGGATGCATAATGAATGGGATGGCCTTCAATTCCTGCCAACTATATTCTAGACATTGGATCATCCGCTGCAATGATAATGTTGTAGATGATGTAAATGGAGAAGCGGTGATAGGAAAGGTATCATTTTTGTTAAGTTTTTTTTATGAGGAAACCACCCTTATTAATGAAAACGTTGAGCTTCTGCTGTTGATCATGTTTCTTTCAACTGTTAGCTTGTTAGAAAGTTCTTCGTTAAACAGTTTCAAAGAAAGCTTGTTAGCAAGTTCTTAGTGGGCACCTTTCTCATGTGAAATGCCAGTATATTTTTTTTCTTTTCCAAAGACAACAAAGAATCTACTGCCACTTGGGGATCTTCTATTTTGTTTTTCGCTCAAGCTATAGAAATAATAATGATTTGCTTTTTTTCTGAAATGGAAAACAAAACTCGCTGGAAAGAAATAATAGACGAGATGATATTCTTGTTGATCAGATTACATATAAAGGACTCATTCAAATAATATTTTCTGTAATAACCTAGTTATATAGCTATCTTGATTTTGGGGAAGGATGATTATGCATAAGGTTATGAATCAGCTTCTTTGCTCTTCTGCTATCAAACTACAGAAGCTGTAGAAATGATGGAAAGACGGCCCTAAAAGAGACATCTTCATAAAAAAAAGACATCCCTAAAAGAGACATACCAACTCTCATGAAGTGTAGGAGTTCAGGCTTTCATAACCGGCGTTTTTGGAATTACAGATAATACCGTTATGATAAGACTGATAATAGGTTTTATTTGTTCGATAGGTTTCTTTGGGTTTCTTCTAGATAAGAAAGGAAGTTACGAGGAAAAAATGTATTTTTTTTAAGCCTGGAACGTCATAGCAAATGATACTTCTCTAGTTGAGGCCGAAATTTATGTGGTCTTTTCAGTTCATGACGAAATGGATGTGCTCAAGTCAGTTGGGAAGTATCTTTACGTTGATCTAATAAATCAGTTCAGTTGTGTTAAAGAAATATGGAACTAGATATTTCTTGATTCAGAGAGAGAGAGAGAGAGAGAGAGAGAGAGAGAGAGAGAGAGAGAGAGAGAGAGAGAGAGGGAAACACATTTTAAGCTAGTTGTCAAATATTTACTTTTATGGCACAAAATCTGAAGTTCTGGTGGATCTCTTTCTTGACAGCGTGTCAATTTCCTCAAAGCTCTCTGTCCAACTTCTGCAGAATAAATTAACTCAACTTTAATATCAATGAACTACTTCCTTGATGAACATCTCCAGGCTCTTTTCCTTCCCCAGTGGCCAGGGGTAGAAAATGGTGGGGGATGATTGAAGGGTTATTGTTTTTTCTTTTTCTATGACGATTATGTAATTCTTCTCTGTATTCTGTTGACCTGAATAATTTCGACACTTTATTAGTATAGTATTTTGAGAATTGAGATGAAATCAGGAAACAACAGAGAAAAAGAGCACAATGTTGAGGGTGGAAGTGTTGATAGAAAATGATGGGGGGAACCTCTTCTGTTGTAGATAGTTTTTGACCCCATATTGGTGTGATTTAATGAAATGACTATTTGATTTCCTTCATCAAAGAATAAAATGATACTTGATTTCACAAAAGAAAGAAGAATGAAAGAAAGAAAGAAAGAAAGAGTAGATGTGAAGGAAACACATTTGTTTATTGTCAAAGAAATGAAAGAACAAGTAGATTCCCTTGTGCTCATTTACCGCACCCATTATTGTGTTACTTGCTTCTTTAGCTGCACCAATGACCTCTTTTGACCAATATCCAAAGCTTGATGAGCTGCTTCTTTTTTCCCAGAGATAGTTTAACTATGGGAGCTGGTGCCTTAATTTTTTGTTGTAATGCAGTATAGTACAAATTGGCTTCAGGCGCTGTTTGTACTGGAGATAATCTAATTTTTTGCGCTTCTGATGATACTTGCAGTTTCCACTGCTACGACCAGGGGAGGAAGAATTTGTCTATCAGAGTTGTTCATCTCAACAAGATTCACCAGGCTCAATTGAAGGATCTTTTACTTTTGTACCTGGAAGGTATGTCACATTACTGCAATTGGTACACCATCAAAATGACATTCTATTGGTTGTTCCCTTGTTAATGAGTCATTACACCTTCACATGCACCCTAGTATGGATGGTAATTGCACTTTCATGTATATACCCTTTTTACATGGCCAACCTGTAGATCCTAATCTGACAGATTCTTATTTTGATCCTGAAATGATACAATGGTTATGAACTCTTAGTAGGACTTTTAGCTTCATAGAAGACATTTCTTGAATCCCCACCACCCATCTTCTCAAAAGAAGGCATCAGTGTAGCAACTTCAAGTATGTGTCCTTGGAGTGACATGATTTTACCTGAATAATCAGGTGAGCATTTTCTAGCCTTTTAAGTTGTAGGGCAAAGTCGGTTGGTGTGTTCGAGCAGAACAGACCATATTGATACAGTCATCCAATTGTTGTATTTTATAACAGAAGAAATAAGTAAATTTGGCCATGTGTTTTTTCATTTGATTGAAGGCAATACTCAGATTTGAACTAGGAAATTAGGATCTGCTTTTCATTCTAATGCTTCTTGCAGAATTCTTGTATTAGGCTGGTTGATGTTAAGCCTCATCCGCCGTGGTCTGCCTGCTGCATACTTCTGTTTCTGCCTCTATTATATTTTAAGAATGGTTGTTTTATAATAAGATTTTCCTCTTCGATTAATGATTAGCATGGTCCCTGATCAAGGATGACATGCACAAATTGAGATCTGGTTCATATCTCTGTTGATTAAGAAAAAAAGTTTCATTTCAGTAAAGGATTCATTTACTCTCACAAACTAAGTTTGGTGAAAAACTTGATATTTCAGAGCCTAACATGTTTTACAAAAGCTTTCGCAATGTGATAGTATTGCACTTTACTGAAGCTGGACTATAGTAACCTTCAAATTGTAGGAAATCCTTTCTGCAGTGAGAATCTGAAACCTCCAATGCTGTATCCTTGGTCCAGAGGATTCTACTTTTGCCTTTCCATTTTTATCCTTTTGAAGTGATATTTGTGTTTGTTATCACTTTATGGTTGTTACTTTGTGATGGCTTTTTTCTTTTTGTATATAGAGCAGTTTACATATTTGAAAGAGTTGGGGTTACTTTTTTCTTGGCTGGATACTTAGAACATTACTGTATGTTCCCTTTTTCCTCAGATTAGCAGATCCAAAAGGTAGTCCGTTCGAAGCTGTGGTGTCAAGATTTCCCCTTGTGATGCCGGACTATATTTTCTGATGGAACTCATTCGAAGTCCACTCTTCTGTGTTATGCGGTTGTTTTTGTAGTGAATAAGCGCTATCTTTACTCCTGTTAGTCTATGTGTGATTTTCATCCTTTTCCCCTTCCTGTTATGCTTCTTTGGTTTACTATTATGTTCTTTTCCTTTGAGAAGAAAGTTATTTGGACTGCGGCCAACGTACTGTCTTGTAGAAAAGGATATACAACATGTAATGCCAAACTTCGCGTTGTGCTACCCTTGCTCTTCCCCCTGCCCTGACTATTCATTTCGTTGTGTCGAAACTGTTAAACCCCTAGAAATAGGAATGCTGTATATATAGTGCCAGCAACAAATTTATCCTCGAGTGTTAATGCCAAAGCCAAAGGATTATATGACCTAATCAGACTTGCAGCTACAATACATGGCTAACAGACATGTCAATATTTCTGTTGAAGGCAAACAAATGGAGTTGAAAGCCTCACCAAATGGAATTTTGGACTCTTGGTTTCCAATTGACAACGCTTTGCAAAATGCGTTTTGAAAGCGAGCGTGATCTCTGAAATTTAATCAAAACAATATTGGATTTTTCTATCGGTTGAAAAATCGATCATTTTGCCATGTTTTTTAATAATGTTTTTGATAGCCATAGTTTTTAAGTTGGATCAAATGTGCTTTCCTTTAGTAAACTTAAGGGACTAAAAATGCTCACCAACATGGGTTGTGGTGCACTGGTGGGAGTGCTTCACTCTTAACCAGAGGTCTCGGGTTCGAGCCCTGGGTATGGAGAAAATCCTGTTGGGAGAGTCACCCCCGAATGGGCCTTATCATGCGTGATCCGGATTTAGTCGGAGCTCCAATGTGGACTCCGGACACCGGGTGGGAAACAAAAAAAAAAAAAAATTCTGTTGGGAGCGCCACCCCCGAATAGGCCCTATCATGCGCGATTCAGATTTAATTGGAGCTCTAATGTGGACTTCGGACATCGGGTGGGAGCCAAAAAAAAAAAAAGGGACTAAGAATGCTCAAGTCATTTTACAAGACCAAAATAGACCGACTTGTATAGATAAAAGGACAATTTTGGCTAAATAATTCAGCAATTAACACTAAACAAGTTCAATACTATAACACCTAATAACCTTTGAATGTTAATTTCCCGCCACTCCTTTTTCTTAGGTATGGTTTCTCATTCAAATATTGTTTAGGATTAAGATTTTGAGTTTAAAGAAAATAAATAGTATAATTGTTTTTGTAGAAAACACTTTACCTTTTTTTAGTAGTTTTATATGTTGTAAAATTTTATTTAATTGAATAAGTAAATTTCGAACTCGTGTTAATCCTAGAAAAAAAATCAGCATATGAGCGATTGAAATTACAATAGCTTTACATTCTTGTATCCGATAGAACTTTCACTATTTCGTTCATCTCATATTAGTTATAAATATTATTCTAAGATTTTTTTTTGTTTATTTTTTTACATGTCCATTATATTAAAAAATTATTCATTATTAGTTACTCAATTTAATAAATCAAGAGATGATTTATCAATTAATTCTTAATTATCCTTATTGTTAACCATATCTACCCAAAATATTTTCTATAATAGTGAATTTATTATATCTAAAGGGTGATAGTGTAAACTATCATTCTATTTATTACTATTTAAGATGTGTTTAAGTCAATATCCTATAAATAAAAAGTAAAAGACGGGAGAACTTGTAAAAACAAAATATGACGGAGAAATAATATGTTTAATTTACGAAGGTATAGAAAAAATTATGATAATTAATATATGACAAAAAGCGTAACATTTTTGTAATTTGCGAATGTGTGAAAAGAAATTATGACAATAAATATATAACGTGAATGTAATATATATTTTTTCATTTACGAAGGGTGTGAAGAGAGTTATGATAACTAATATGGAACGGAGAGACTAACAATTTTTTTTTATTTGGGAGAGACCATGTGATAAAATAAATAAATAGGTGAGAATATAAGTGTCCGAACATGTCCTCCCTGTCCTAATTTATAGTGTTTCCATTCTCACACAGATTTGCCTCTTTGTTTATCGTCTCTCTTCTCCACAAGCTTTTCCCTTTTCTCTCTCGCATGTGATAAAGCTGGTTCCTTCTGCTTCTGCTTTCCCTTTCACATTTTCCCTTTTCTGCAGATCTAATTTCAAAGATAATCGAAACCGTGTAAGAAATTTGCCCCTTTTCTCTTCCATTTATTTTTAATGCATTGTTTTTCATTTATTCATCACCCATCTCGTTGATTTGTTACCCTGTACTTATGTTTTTGTCTGTGTGTGTTAAATTGAGAAATGGGTTTTGAATTTCTTTGATTTTTGAATTCTGGGTTTGTATTTTTTTCTTGAATCTTTGTTGTATAGAGTTTCTGTTTATCAGAATTCCATCTTTGTAAAGTTTTGTGGGGTTTGTTCATATTTTTGTTTTTTTTTTTATTTTCAGAGGGAATTGATCTGGGATAAGCTTGTTTGGTGTTTGCGGAATCTACAGGGTCTCAGCAAGGGGTTTCATGTTCCGTTATAGCTAAGTTTTGTTAAAGTAATTCGGTTTCGGTGGAATTTGAATACCCCATGATTCTAAATGCAGAGGAAAAGCAACTTGGATTGTGATTTTATGGTTTTCCTGCTATAAAGTTCTTGCTTTGACCGGGAAAAGTATCATTACTTGAGGATTTTTGGGTTTCTGTTGGTAAGGTTCTTGAATTTGGAGTATATATATGTGTGGGATGTTGGGTTTGTTCCTTTGCTGTTAACATTTGAAGATCATTAATTTGAAGGGTTGGGGTTTTTTCTGTTTGGATTTGGAGGGTTTGTATGGATAAGGATAAGTCTTCTTCAAGCCATGTAGGAGGTTCGTTGCCTCCATCAGGGAGATACTCATTATTTTCACCTCCTGGTAGCAGTTCCAATGTAAAGTCAGAGCAACCTGGATTAGCAAATTTACCTCCCTTAGGACCTGGAAATGCTTCAGAATCAGGTCATTTTGGTCATGGTTTGTCAGCAGATTCAAGCCTGTTTAGTCTTGATATAAGCCGAATGTCTGATAACCCACCGAGAAAATTTGGTCATCGGCGTGCCCACTCAGAAATTCTTACTCTTCCTGATGATATTAGCTTTGATAGTGATCTTGGTGTTGTTGGACTAGATGGACCGTCTCTGTCAGATGAGACTGAGGAGGACATCTTATCAATGTACCTTGACATGGATAAGTTCAATTCTTCAACTCTGTCTTCTGAATTCCAAGTGGGCGAGTCTTCTTCAGCAGCTCCAGGTTCATCACAAACACCAGCAATGGCTTCAGGAACAAATAAATTTGCTCCTACCGTTAGTGAGAAGCCAAGAGTTAGACATCAGCATAGCCAGTCCATGGATGGTTCAACTACAATCAAGCCAGAGATGCTCATGTCAGGAGTGGAAGAGCCATCTTCAGCTGAAACTAAGAAAGCCACGTCTGCTGCAAAGCTTGCTGAACTTGCTCTTATTGATCCTAAACGTGCCAAGAGGTAAGGCTTTCTATGGAAATGTTGTGGCTCATTTACTATAGCAGGCTCTTTCACATTATTTTAGCTTGGCTTGCCATTATATTTTGCTGAACTGTTACTGCTTAGGATGGCACCGTTACGTGGAGGTCTGGTGGCAGACTAGACTGTCCTAGAGTATGAGCCCCTAAGGGGTCGTTTGGTAGAGTGTATTAATATAATGCAAACTAGAGTGTATTATTAATGTTTGCATTAGCAATGCATGTATTAATTATGCTTGCATTAATTATACGTAGACTATATTTATGCATTGGTTTGGTTTGATGCATTAAAAATAGAATCCATTGCATTAAAAAAATATTTACAAGGATACCCTTCACTATTATGGTGGAAAAGATATAAAAAAGGTATTAAGGGCCAATTGGGTCTTTAATTGAGTTAATGCATGCACTAAAAGCATTGCATTGCTAATACCTAGAAATCCATGGTATTAGTAATACACACCTTAATGCATAATAGAGTGTATAACTAAACAAGGTACTAGTAATACACAAAGCTAATGCATGCATTATTTTTTTAATACACTCTACCAAACGACCCCTAAATGTGTTCTGGATGTTTTAAGCGGTCTTAAATATTATGCTACATTGTTGTTTTATGAAAGCCTGCTCTGTTTTGATGATAACCATTCATTCTGCTGGTGGTTAGGCATTTTATCTGTATTTTTCCTAGCTTCTAGCTCCTTGAACCTTTTGGTTTTTGTTTAATGAAGCAGTTCTTTTCTAAAGATCTGCCTGCGGCTTCTTCTGTCACCTTTTCCTGTTCTAAAGCTGCCTCTGGCTTCTTCTGTCATCTTTTCCTGTTCAAAGGCTGAAAAGACTGAGTGATTATGAGAGTTACAAAAAGGAAAAATTAAAAAGAATAGACTGACCAGGCCCTTCTGTCCCTCTACTCATCTGTCCCGGCAAGTTGTTCCTGCTCCCCCGAGCATTTCATTTCTATTTTGTTGTCCTCTCCAGCTCTTCCTTGAGCCTACATCTGAACAAGCTCAGCTCCCCAATAGTTGTTCATTTATTATGTGTTCAAATCCACCTTTCAATAACAAATTCCTGCTTTATTGGCTCCTCTAAATTAGCTAAAGTTAACCTTTGTTGTTGGTGATCGGGGCCCACTGCCCCTCCCTTGCTTTCTAGACAATTTAAATTTATCTTCAGGAGGTAGGGGAAGGGTCAGGGAACATATGAGATTGAACACCTAAGGATATGACCTAGTGGCAAATGATGTGGGTGCAAACTCTGGAGACCGGTGCTAACAGAGAGAAAAAGACACTAGGTAATTCTGGGCATTTGCTTAAGCCTTGCTGGCTGAGTACCCAGTACGGTAGAAGGTAGCAAGTTGCCGGTGAAATAGTCGAGGTCCCGGCATGCTTGCCACGGGCTCCACCTTCTATGGAAAAAAATATATGAGATCAAAACTATGGCCCCTCCGAGGAGTGTGAAGCAGACAATTGTAGCTAATGAAGAGAGGTAAATCAATGGTGGAACATACAGAGAGATTGTGATTGTCCTTACAGGATTAGAGCCTAATACAATTCAAATGGCAGTAGAAATTTTTCTTTATAATGTTACTGGCTTGCACAAATTAGAGAAAAGTTATGGGATGGCTCAGTGTCTTAAGCTGATTTGTTGTCCTAGTCAAACTGTTCTTTTCCGAGTCCCATGCTTTTTTTGCTCAGCGACTTAGCAGTCGGCTAGTAGCTTCATTATGTTTTGTTTTGTGGGAAAGCTTAAATGTTGTCTCATTGCAGATGAAACTATAGTAATACTTTAGTCTTGGTCTTTCTCCTGGTATTAAATTAAGGCTCCTTTTTTCTTTTGCTTTCTCGTGTCCTTATTTCTTAGCAAAAATATTAATGGACTTAAGAGAACTATATTACAATGTGAAGTGAGAAAATTTATTAATAGGAGCGGAATAGCAATAATGTTGTTTGTTTCGGACATCTAAGTTTAGTGACTATACTTGTAAACTACAAACGGTTACATAGAGTATTATCAAGAGTAAAATAAAGACTTTAGGATGCCAATATGCATCTTAACTAAGTACGGTTTTATAGAGTATAATCAAGATGATTAAAATAAAGACTTCATACTGCTAATATGCATTAAATCAAGTATCAAATACAAAATTGTTTACCAACTCCATGAATGGTAAGACAAATTATAAGAACAATAAACATGTCTAATCACTATGACTAATAGAAAATTATTTTGAAATCCTCGACCATTCTATAAGAAAATACTCTTAATTTCTTCTGCTCAAAAAGTAAATTATAGAAATTAGAAACTAGTACCATATGAGAACGGAGAAGTATAAAAAGATTATATAAATGAAGTATGTATATTCCAAGCTAGTGGTTCATTCGCTAAATCTATCAGAGAAAAAGGTGGATGGTTTGTAAACAGTCCTTTTACCTTTTGGCTATGCTATTACTTCAAGTGGTGCAGTGGTGCTGAGGTGTGCTGTCTCCAGTCTGAAACCATTTCTCTGTGTATCCATGAGGCCTCTTTTTTTCTTGTCTTTTGCTCTCTTTTTGATCAGACAAATCATTAAGTTTGATAAATACTGTTGCTAGCAAAAAAAGTTTCTCGTAGCTATCTAAGTCTTTGCACAGCTTTCTGAAAGTATTTGTAGTGCATTGATGTAGGTGATCCGCCGTTTTGCGGTCTTTCGTGTTCCTTGAATTTGTTTAAATTTGTCTGATATAGTTGTTTAAAAGTTAAGCAATTAGTTAATCATCACTGTATTTTCTTATGCTGTGCGACAGGATTTGGGCCAACAGGCAGTCAGCTGCAAGATCAAAGGAAAGGAAAATGAGATATATAGCAGAGCTGGAGAGAAAAGTTCAGACTCTGCAAACGGAAGCAACTACTTTATCTACTCAGTTGACCCTATTGCAGGTGTATATCAGTTTCTCTCATTACCCAGTTATTGTTTGTGTTCTTCCTCTTTTTATTTCTGTTGCTTTCTGTTATTGGAAACATGTCGAGTGTGGTTGAAGTGATGGAAGTAGATAAGTGCTTGGTCTAGAATCTGCAGCATCTGCTTGCACATGGAAAAATGTACAGATATATGTATCTTCAACCTTTTTCTCATGTATAACATAAGACTATTGGTTTTGATATGCCTTTTTTTTTCCATATGAAACAGAGAGATACAAATGGCCTGAATGCTGAAAACAGTGAACTTAAACTGCGTTTACAAACAATGGAACAACAGGTGCACTTGCAAGATGGTAAGAATCTGAGCATGACTTCTTTTAGTTAAACCTTTTGCCCATAACCCACCTCCTCTTTTTATCTGTCTGAACAATGGTTGCCGTTTCTCAATGGCATCTTGAGTGTCTTTAGTTCAAGTGTTCAACCATTCAAGATGATTCAAAGTGGATTAGTTGTCAATCGCAAGTTAATATCTGGCTGTATTTAGCTTCGTTGGTTTCAAGAATTTCCTCAAATTTCAGAAGAAAGTAAAATCAATTTTGATATACTTCATCATTTTCACATTGGGTGTGGTATCTGCGTTTTTGTGGTTAAAAATAAAGTAATTCTGCCATATTCTCATCTTATTGTACAAAAACCGAGACAACATGAATTCCAGTTTGACCTTACAAGGTCAAAAATAGTTTGATTTTGGGCCTGGTTGATGTAGATATAGGAATATTATATATAGTCCAAATAATTTTAAAGTTAGTACTTCCTTTTTGAATTCTAATAGTTTGTAGTGGAGGTTAGATAGTTGCAGATTTCAGATGTTAGAACTTCATTAGCCTGTGTTATAGAAGTGAAAATTGAGAAATTCATATTGTTAGTGTCATGATTGGCACCGCCCATGTATTAGGTGATATTCTGTTTAATCCGTAAAAAATCTTGAAAAGTATCTCAGTGTTAAGAAATGTGTGGAAGTTATCAATAAGGTGGTTAGGAGACACCAAGAGGCTACTAATCACCTTGTAGCCCCTTGACACCATAGAGATTTTAAATGATCATATTTCAACCAGAACCTTGTTTTTCTGCTCTCCGTGAACAATTGTATTTGGGCAGATAAGAACTTCTTTAGTCAATTTCTGCTTGCAACTCTATGTGGATAATGGATTTAGCACCTGACTATTGAGTAACATAAGCCTAGGAAAACACTTCCATGAGATTGCTGGAGTTGCATATGTAATTTCCTTGGATAGGAATTCGTGAATAACTCTACCAATTATTTGGAGTTTTTTGTGTAGAGGTTCTAATAGATATTTTGGTCTGTTTCTTCTTCTTCATATGTAGCGTTGAATGATGCTTTAAAGGAGGAGATACAGCATCTGAAAGTGGTAACTGGGCAAGGCATAGCAAATGGTGGACCTATGATGAACTTCCCAGCATCCTTTGGAGGCAATCAGCAGTTCTACTCTAACAACCAGGCAATGCATACATTGTTGGCTGCACAACAACTTCAACAGCTCCAGCTACATTCTCATAAGCAACAACACCAGTTTCAGCAACATCAGCTTCACCAGTTTCAGCAGCAACAGTTGCAGCACCAACAACAGCAACAGCAACCTCTTATGCAGCAGCAGGATCAACTTTCACAAGCTGGAGATGTGATGTCAAGAGGTTCGCTGTCATCTCCTCAAAATGACAACTCTTCTGATGTTAGTTCTGCAGCAAAGGATTGAAAAGCTGATGGCCAGAGAGACAAGAGTTGGTGTATGTTTTAAAAATCATCATGTGTTTTCCTATCTAGCAGCTCACTTTTGTGTTTCAAAATCATCATGTGTTTAAAACAACATCTAGCTCAGGTTCTTGCTTTCAATTAGCTCCTTCATCTGCATTTTAGTACTTTGTAGGGTCATTTGACTTTTAGTTGAAATTGTTCAAATCCCTTTCTATGCATGTCATTTTGTCAACTATCAACATGATTTTCTTCATGTTACCAATATTGTTGGTGGTAGATTTTTTGGACATCAATCACTTATATCTCCTCTCACACTGTTTAGTGTTCACATTTTTCGAATAATGTTTTGTGGCAATGTCTACAACTCTGGGCGATCGTGGAGGGTAAATTTCTCATGGTGCTCCTCAATAGGTAGGACTTACCAGTGGCGGATCCAGAGCGTAAACTATGGGGTTCAAGGAACTCCATAGCTTTTGCATAGGCCTGTAAATATATTCGTTAAATATTTGATCGCGAACTTAGTTAATATTGTAATCCCCTATCCCTGTACATCATAATGGTTGGTTCCATCTTATAACTGTCTCTTCTAAATCTGTTATTATCATTTCAGAGAAAAAGTTAAAAATGATTTTCACTCCATGTCCTCTTGTCATCAAGGCTACTGTTAGGCTAACTGTTCTGAGGAAGTGAATGGCAAAATAAAAAAAATGTGTTTATATATTTTAAATAAAAGGGTGCTATAATTATATTTGAACGGTCCAAAGAGTAAAGTGTTAGACAAGGTAGAGTCATTTTGAGATTAAACTATTGATCGTAGGATATTATTGACTCCAATTATTAATTAAGGACTTTTTTTTGTTGAATTTCACGTAGTTTAATAATTCTTTTAATCTTTTCTAGGGGAATTATCATTCAAACATAATCATAAGTAATGACATGATATTTTTCGGACCAAAATAATAATAAAGGACATTTATTGATGAAATGGACATTATAGACCAAGTACTATTAACAAAAAAATAATAATATCTTCCTTCAATTTCATATAAAATAAACATATGTTCAATATTTTTTCATGTAATATAGCTATTCTAGAATTAGGAAAAAAGAGAAGTGTGCATTTATGCCTGCCGTATCTGCTACTTTATTTGATTCATGACCAATCAAACAAAAGAAAAAGCAAAATAATCTTGAATTTATTTCTCTGAAGATTCAATATATATATATATATATATACAATTCCCAATAACAAAATAAATAAAATATTTTCCTCTTTTTTCTCTTCCATTTTGACAATTCTATTTTCACGATCATAATTTTAAACAGAAACAAGACCTGATCAAACTCTGTTCCAGGTATGTTTTTTTTTTTTTTTTCATTTCTTCAATTTCATCAGTCCATACTTGTTGTAAATTTTTTTGTACAAATCGTTTCTTGGATTGTGGATATTTTTAAATATAATTCTGAAACATGACAGGAGAAGTGGGGTTTTACAATTATTTTTTTTCTTTACAAATTTTAATCGTAGAATTCGACAAAAACAAACAAACTCATGTATTAGGTTTCTTGGAAAATTGAGTGTTATAATCCAACTAATTAAACTAATCAAATGGAACTCAACAATTTTGGGGCAATTTTCTTAGGTTTATATTCATCAAAAAAACTGAACTTTAGTAGGAAATAGTAAGAACAGCTGAGTGAGAACTAAGGAAGGTGAGAAAAATATCCAATTGATTTATGCATTTCTTTCCCTTTCCGGGATTTAGTTATAGGATGCTCACATGCAATCACAAACCTTGTAACTTGATATACTCAAATTAAATCTCGTGTGTACACGTGTTATAATTCTATTAGCTCATTTATTCGGGTCATTGCGTTGAGATACTTGAATTTTTTCAAGTTATGGGTGTGTTTGGTACGTATTTGTATATAATCTACCTAAATACTATGGGAGGTAGGGGTGGGAGGGTAATGGAGATGTGAAGATGAGGTGTGTTGGAGGATAAGAAGGACATGATCAATATAGTAATGCTACTTGTGGAATTTGCTTTCCCTAATTCCATTAGGGAAGTCGTTTTCTTTATTTTTAAGGAACTCGTTTCCCAAAAGTTTTGACTCCTCGCCCCTCGGAAATGAATACACCTTATGTTATAGTTTTAACTATACTATGCAAGCTCTCTTATTTCCTTTAACTATGAAATCTATTTGCATTTTTGAGATTCGAACGAACTTTTACTTTTCAAGGAATAATCTTACCATGGCTATAGATACTGATATTGTACACAGATATGTTTAAAGAATATGTCCGCTAAATAATGTAAGATTTATATTTTTCAAGGGGAAGTTTCTGTAATATCCTTAAATCTCTGCCCCAACTGCCAGCTCATTCATGTTCTGGTACTTGTTGATTTTCATTAGTTCCATTCTGAGAAGTATGGTACTGAAATTATTGGATTCCTGTTGGATAAAGTTTCAAAATGAATTCCTGTTCTTTCTTGTAATGAACAAGATAAATTGATGTCATCAGGGATTCAGTGTGAAGAACTCCCAATAAGTCGCCCATCCTAGAAAAACGAATTCATCTCAGGTTCACATGTTTCCTAAATGGCTTAGATTTTCCAAGTTATGTTGAGATAGTAGTAGCTTACAGATTATGATCAGATAAGATGATACCATCGGTATTACAGTTTTGGAGTTTTGATCACGCTGTTCCATTTTTTCGTGATTAGATTATGCACTTGATAATGATGTATTAGGAAAGTTTAGGCTTGTATTCCAGGTGCCCTTTTTGCTTGAATTTTATTTAAATTCACATGAATATTTTTCAATTATGGAAAACTTGGTCCTCTAGTTTCCGTTAGTAAAGAGAATCGACCACCACAAAATCACTTCAGGGTTTGAAATTACGGTGAGATAAGTGAGTCCAAATCTGGCTACTTTATTGGGCGCATATGCAAGTATTAAATTTTAGGAGGGGAACTTTGAAGGAGCAGCTTCGTATTGAACTAATTTTACATGGAAAGAAACACCTTGAGACAGACTGCAATTCTCCTAGACTGCAAATAGCATGTAACTGAAATAGTAACAAATATTGAAGGCAGGTGGCAGCCTTCAATATTCCCAGTGCAGCTTAAGTATGTTAAAGAATATGCAGAATGCAGTTTGACAGTGAAACCTCCTAGCGTCTTTTCCTATCAAGAATGCGAGGGATAAAGATCGGATGACTTAATGAAAGACTAATCTATAGAAATTTTAACAGATTTAAAGCACGACTGTTATGGAAATGAACTGGCAATAATGTAGTAGTTAAAACTAGATAGAGCTAACTCAGATCTAGTATCCATTGTGGTAAGAAGTTAAAGGAGGACACTACTTGGTTCTGGAAAGAAAGAGTAATTTTATCAGATGGATGTTAGCCTATGATTTTAATGAGACTGTAGATACTATTATGGTTTGTTACTGTATTTGTTAATTAACTTAAAAAAGATACTATTATGGTTGGAAAATAGCGTAGAATCACTGGCTATCTCATAAGTTGAGACTTTATGGCTAGACAACATACCCGTTGTTCTAGCAACTTTGAAGTAATGTTTTTAGTATATCAGTTCTAATTCATTTCAGAAACAACATCTGGTAATAAAATCCTTTGATTTTAATCTAAGTTGGTGTCCTACAGATTGTTTTCATTGCATATGGCCAATCTTGATGGAGATAACGAACCTGAATGGATAAAGAGGGTGAAATCAGAAGGCGCCATTCCCTTTCTGGACCCAGATAATTGCTCAAACGGTTGGGCTTCTCCACCGGGGAATAGTTTCATGGTAAGAGGTCCAGAATACTTTTCAACAAAGGTTAAAGTTCCCGGTGGTGAATTTCTTCTGAAACCTCTTGGTTTTGACTGGATAAAAGGTCCTAAAAGGATTTCTGACATTCTAAATAATCCAAAACACCGTATCAGGATGGCTCTTCAAGATGAAACTCCAACTGGTTGCAAGCCCTTTATTTGGGCTTTCAACTTGCAAGTTCCTAGTAAGGAAAATTTCAGTGCTGTTGTATATTTTGTGGGCCTCAAACCCGTCCCTGAAGGGTCTTTGATGGAGCAGTTCTTGAAAGGAGATGATGCATTTAGAACTAAAAGGCTAAAATTGATTGCGAATATTGTTAAAGGACCTTGGATTGTAAGAAAGGCAGTTGGGGAGCAAGCTATATGCGTAATTGGCCGTGCGCTGACTTGCAAGTACTGTATAGCAGACGATTTCATAGAGGTAGATGTTGATATAGGATCTTCGGTGATAGCAAATGCGATTGTTCATCTCGCATATAATTATATATCAACTCTGACTGTTGATTTAGCTTTCCTTATCGAGAGTCAAACTCAATCAGAACTTCCAGAACGGATTTTAGGAGCGGTAAGATTTTCGGAGCTGCAGACCAGTTCAGCAACGCTAGTTGAAATGCCATCCAATGGGAACATGGGAGAGTTCCTTCCTTCTTTCCCTTCAAGGTTATGGAAGTCATTTGGAAACAGTTTCTCCCACCTTGTTCAGGCAGATACTCAAGATGCTAGCTCCAGCTCCAGCCCCTCACTTGTAAAGGAGGGTGTTGATAATGGTCTCTCTGAAGAAGGTACCAAAAAATGGTAAGTCATCTTAGAATTTAAGAGCACATCATCAAATGCATGACATGATGAAAGAAACTTGAATTTTTCTTCTGTTAGTTTCACTTTTTCCCTGTTTAAGTATGACTGCATTTTTTACTTTATATAAACACTTACCATGGTAAAATGAGTATTTTTTCTATTGCTAAACATGACAACTACGAAACTTTGGCTCATCCTCGTTTGATCCAAAAATTGCAAAACCCTGTTTCATGGTTGGACTTCTAAGTTCTTCATTAAAAAAAAAGGGTTAAACTTCTGAGTTCATGTTTTATTTGACTTTATACCCTAAAGGCGCAACCTCCATAACCTCCTATCCAAGGTCATGTCTTCAGGAAGCTGAAGCAGGACACAATTTTTCAAGGACATGACCTTAGACAGGAGGTTATGGAGGTTGTGGATTAGGGTAGAAGGTTGGTAGTTAGTTGAGCGCTGTCTCGTTTCCTAGCTGGAGGACAGGCTTGGTGGTAGGTTGGTGCATTGGACCTGTTCCCCTATTTATAGTAGTAGCACTTTTCTCGTAGTTGCATGTCTTACGACTTCTGTTACTCCATATCATTTATTGTGCTTCAGTTATCACATTAGTTGGTTAATGTTATTGCTCCTCTTTAGAATGTTATGGTATGTTCTCCCTATTATTTTCTATATCCTTTTTACTTCTGTATTTTTCTTTTAACTGCTCTGATGTCCATTACTCGTGACGAGGGAAGATGATATCCACTTTATATTGCTAAGCATGGCAACTAGTAAAAGTTCGGAAAAACCTTCTTCCATCCAATATGTTAGCACTAAAATCTGTCTACTTAGGGGATTTGGTGGTATTGGCGAAAAAGGTTACTTCCTTCCCAGGGTTACTAAAAATAAAGTAAAGATGACTACTTTGGTTTAATTCCATAACATTGAAATCCCGTTCTTCCTCTTCCTGAGAATTTTCCTCCTGTTAATTAAAGCATCTTGAATGTAGTTATGATTGCTTTGAGCAACACTATTACTTGTTTTTATCTTTTTTCTGAATTTCCTCCGACTTCTTTCCACCCATAGCCAATGCAATGCACTTTGAAAATTTCCACTGTAAGTGTGGATTCTTAAGTTCATGTCATCTATAAAGCTTCAAACTCGTCGCATTATGGTTTTAAAAGATCTTGTAGGGGTCCCTCTGGCCAGCTATGCATCCAGAGTAGATTTTACATACACAATCATTCTTCTCTCTTCTATTTACCGGTCCACAGAATGCATCAAATCATTTGAGATGCTTCCCTCATATATAGTGCCAACGGTTGTAGTATCTGTCTCATCTCATGTTTGCAAATGACTCCTAAATCCGAAGTACATAAACAATGAGTTTAATAGCCAAGTATATCTACTTGGCATTTCTACCTATTTCAGTGTTGGATATCCTTCACGTATCAAGTCTCTCGTCCAGTAGTCTACTATAAAATCCACAGTAAACGTTATAATTTGCTAAATCTTTCTCAGAAACATTTATATTTACTCATTGCTTAAACAAAAACATGTAAGTCGTGTGTAGGTGCTAGTGTGCTGTTCTTGTTTTTTCAATTTCCAATGAAGACACATCGTCAATATCCATAGAATATGTCCCTTGCTCTCTTCTTATTCTTCATTAGATGGTTCTCTCTCTTTATATTCTTCATTGGACGTTTCAGATGAAATGTTATACTCATGTTATATGCATTAAAGATACTTTTTTTCTAAATTTCTAATAGCTTTAATGAATCTTTATATCTTCGTTTCCTCTCTGCATTCTGAAATTGAGTTTTCGTAGTAAACTGAACTACTCTTAATCATTTGAACTTTGCAGATCTCCACACTGTAAATATGATGCATTTCTGAAACGTTCAATGGCTTCCAGGCTCGGAGAATTCTAACATTGGGGTCTCATATTGTTGCTTGTGATGGCTACATTCACCGCTATTTATAGCTGTAGAAATTACGTACTACAAAAATATGTATACATTTCTGGGGGGCGATTTAGCGACATGGAACTCCAGTAGCATTCTTCACTATTAGCCTCTGCCCATCTTCTCATCGCTTTCTGAAAAAGAAAATAACACTCCAGTTGCCCATTCATTTATATTCTTGATATTGATTTTTATTTATTTATATTAGTTACTTGGTAAACTAATTTGAAGGGTGTTGATTGATTACACATTAAAGGAAATGTTTTGTCACACAGATTGCAGGTAGGATATTTGTTGCAGATGCTTTAAATCTTGATTATGCAGTTATTGCATCATAATTTTTAGATTTCTTCAAATGTTAAATATTTGATTTGAGCCGAAAGTCTATCGGAAACAACCTCTTTTCCTCCATGATAAAGGTTAGGTTTGCGTATACTATCCTCCCCCCGTACTCCATTTGTTGGGCATATTATTGTTGTTATTGTTCCATACTAATTTGAGTGGTATTGTATTGTGGTTTGTCAAAGAGAAGTTACGCATATTTTTGCACAAATCTAACCAATATCAGCAAATCCATGATCAAATTTGAATTTTTCCATCAAAATAACTAAGATTAACAGAGGGTTGAGAATGTTTTTTGTCAAAAATATTTTCTTATAAATTTCTGATGTTCGATACGTAAGCAAAAACATATCATCCTAAAAACACGGTATAACAATAAATAATCGAAAGGTGAGATAGGAGATAGGGTTGTGGCCTGTGAGAATGGAGATGTATACTTGAAGGTGGAAAGACTCAGTCAATGTGGAATGTCGTAGAACTTGTTTCATTTGCTTCTGTTGAACTTGTTTTCCAGAGAAAATGTTTTTCCAAAAATTTCAATCCACGAAACATGAGAAAATAAGAAAAAAAACAGATTTTATTTTCAGTCACTTTTCACATATCAAGCAAAAGACAATTCTTTTCTTCCCCATATTTTACTCTTAACATTAACAAATTATTTCAAAAATCAATTTCCAAAATCTAATAGTACTAAACATCAATGAATAGAGACGGTGTTGTAAAATAGTAATGATAATTTCTTAATGGATTTGCCAAATCCAAATTTGACAAGTAAAAGTAAACGGAGGGAGTAATAAATATCTCCCTCCAACCGAACACACCCGATAAGAAAAAGAAAAGACACTTAAATACTCTCCCATGCGGGCAAAGCTGAAATTTACATGATTCAAAACACAATTTCAACAACATACCCCGTGTTATCCCACAAAGTAGGGTCTAGAAGGGTAAAATTTATACAAACCTTACCACTACCTAAGAAGTAAAGAGGTTTTCAATAGACCCTCGATTCACGAAAAACCAGTCCAGAATAGTACAAAGAAAGAAATAACGAAAATGAAGACAATCATGACAAAATACTAACAACAACCTCACAAATCATCCTAAACAATAGTCATAACAAGATATAATGATAATTAAAGTGAAAAAACTCATAAATAATGACCAAACTCAAAGGACAAAGAACTACAAGTGTACGAGGGCTATTGACACAATACAAAACTCGGTGGATAATGAACGCGCTTCTCTACCTTCTCCAGTTTGAGTAACAGGCTTTTGTCTTCAACACGATTCCAAGTTGTTCAAATTTTGGTCAGAGGTTGCAAAACTATGACCTTCCAAAGGATCTAAGAAAAAACATTTCCACCTTGTTCTACTCAATGAAGGTAAAGGATGCTGCCTTAAACAAAACTAACCTAAGAAATATAGTTGAATCTTCCAAAGATTGCAAATATGATCTTCCAAAAGATCTAAGAAAAACAGTTCCAACTTGTTACCTGACCAAAAACTAGCTAACATTAGGTCCTGTTAAGGTTCAAACATTAACATTTATACTAACAAAGCTAGTATAAAGCAAATATCAAAGAAATAGTTCAATATACCAGAAGGCGACCTCACCCCAAACAAAAATTTATACAGTTATACCAGTGCCTTCTTCTCTTTGAAGGCTATCTTCGTACTTAACAGGACTCTCTTTTTCTTGACTAGATAGTGGTACATGGTACAAGCACGGAGCATGAGAGAGAGAGAGATAAGGGACAGAGGGAGATCAGTAACTAAGATTGAAGCTTTGACAGAATAAACAAAATCCACGAATCTACTCTGACATGAAATAAGCATCATAATGGAACAGAAATTTGCAACAGTAAATGCAATTGTTCAGCACGTAGCGTAAACAACAGGACAGAAATTCTGTTGACATTTGCAAATATCATCATGCTAAATCATTTATAATGCATAGATAGGACACAAAGGCTAAAGCACTTAATCACAAAAATTTAGTGTTAAGTGGAGTACATCATGGTTCATCTATATTCTATAAAATGTAATAACAACTTGCGCACCACACTTATAAATGACAGTGGTTACCTAAAAAGTTGGTTCAATTAACAAACAGGTGTTTCGAGAACCAATGAACTTATCATCAGGTAAATGATGGTTTTGGAGGTAACTGTGCATAATCAACAAGTCATCCAGCAAAATGCCAATACTAGAATTACGTCATGATCCCCAAGTAAGCAATGAAATCTTCCAAAAGCTATACAAGATCAGGACCAGCATCTGGTAATGTACTCATCTGTAAACTTCTACCAGTTCCAGCTGCGAAAAAACGTACTGAAGGCAGAGAGGGATCCGTGACAGGTTCAATCTCAAGAAAGTTTAAATCAAATGTACCAGACTTTTTCAAACTGAAAACAAACACAAGCGCAGTCCATCCCAGCATTGTAACCGCCCAGTAATTGTTCATCCCATGTATCAGACCCCAACCAACAGCATAACCAACAATAATTCCCGATAAATGTCCAATAAAACTCGCTTGAGGAACAATAATAGAAGTGAATATGAGCGACTCAAATGGCGCAAAGCTGATCGGAAGTGAAAGAAAACCAAAAAGATTCAACTTTGACGACGGTTGCTTGACCGAAAGAATCGTCATCCAACCAAACACCACACAAGAATATCCAACAGCAGTAACTCTCCGAAAATACTCTAGCTTAAATTTCTGAATCAAGATATGGTACATTCCGATGACAAGCATGCCCGAAAGAACAACCAACACCAGTGTATAATGAAGATAATACTGCACACCAAGACCTAAATGCCCCAATTGTTCAACAACTCCAAGACTCCAAAGTGCACTCATATTGAAAACAAGATGAAGCACACTAATATGTGAAAGTGCTGATGCTATTATCCTCCAATAATGACCCTCCAAAGCAGTTTCATAACTCAAACCAACATGTGAATAACCAGTATTTGACTTCTGAATATAAAACCAAATTGCACTACATATTCCAATTGCACAACTGGTTGCTGGCTTCTCCAATATCTCATAAAACAATGGTTTCCCCATGTGAAGAAACCTTTAACCCCCTCAGCCACTCACAATTCCTTCTTCAACTTTATTGCTAAAATGCTTACAAATAAACAACTTCCTCCCCTTTTTTTTAACCTTCTGGTAATGTAATTAATCAAATTCAATACAGAATCCTCAGAAAAATTGAATCTTGAAACAGATATAGAAAACCCCAAATCAGAAAATCAAGAATCTTGCACTTCAGACTAATTTATTGAACGTCAAATCACATAAAGACCCAAATCAGCAAACCCAACTTCAGAATTTCTTGATTGCAATCCTATTCAGATCCAATACAACTAAGATTCAAGAAATCTTTGTACAAAGATCAATCAAGCTATCAAATTTCAATAAATTTAGAGAATTTGATGGTATCCCAAATCTAAAAACAAGCAAAATTGAATGTATGAATACTTACAGATTTCTTGAGGAAATGTTGCTAGAAAATCAATGTAATTAGAAAGAGGGGTTTCAGTTGTTTCGCTTGTGAAGAAGAGCCGAGGCTCCTCTGGAGTGACATATGCAAATGCAAAAAATGAAAAATTACAATTGTGGTCCCTTGTTGGGACTAGTTTGGTAGTTTGGGGTAAGGTATACGATAATAATAATCTCAAAATAAAATGCACATGTTTAGTTAAAGAGAAAAGATATTAAGTTATCATTAAAGTTATATCGTATTTATATAAAAATATCTTAATTTTAGAAATGTTCTATCATGTCACAAAACTTTTTAGTGTCTTTGTAAATATGTCATTTTGACTCATTCTCTCGTCTATGTTGTCAGGCGTGATGCTCACTCCTGTAATATTCATTCAACTCGATCCGACCCTATTTTTTTTGAGAAAAATCTTTTCTTTTCTTTTCTTTTGTTATTTCTCAACTTTTTCTAAAATCACAAAATATAGAAAAATCTTCTCGTTTTCTCTTGGTGTTGAATGTTTCTTGGAGAAAATTCTTGGAGGGACAAGGGATTGAAGGTCTAACATATTAGGGCTCTACACTATATGATAAAGATCTTCTTTTTTCGATTATTATGATTTTAGGGATTATTATAGTGTAAAGAGTGTTGAAATCGACGAAAATTAAAAGAGAACAAAAATTTTCACCTTATTGCGCTTTGGGAAGATGATGAATTCGTCAAAGAGAGAGTACTAACGTTGATCTTGCTTTGAAAAAGATGAAATTGTGAATTTTAGGCTTTTGAGTTTAAATTTGGGGAAGATGATACAAATTAATTAAATAATTAATATAAAGAAATAAAGCGACATGTGACACTTTTAAACTGGTTAATGGCAGTAAAAAGACTGCATCACGCGTCTCATGTGCTTAGCAACAATCCATACAAGGAAATGAGTTGAAATGACTCATTTACAAAGATATTAAAAAGTTTTGTGGGGTGATAATAGAACACTTCCAAAGTTAAGGTGTCTTTATAAAAAGGATATATTAGACCCTAAACTTGGATTCAAATTTTTTCTATCCAACTTTCATAGTGCACAAACAGACACTTTAACTATCTAATTTTTTAATAAATAAACACGCAAGCCCTACCTGACAAAACGCGTGATGTGCACATATTTTGCGCGAGTTAGGAGTAATTTTTTAGACCTACAACAGTAAATAAAAAATATTGAAATGACAACTCTACCCTTAATAAATCCCTTTTATATATATTTCATATTTCTAAATCAAAATCTCATTTTAATTTTTTTTTTAAATTCTAAAATGGACGTGTAAAATATTTAATTAGTTGGCAACCATTGAGTGGCTCAGTAATACACGTGGGGGCGTTTGCATTTCACTCTCTTTGGCTTCAAAAATCGCGTGCTTATTTATTTAAAGGTAGGATAGTTAAAGTGCTTGTATGTACACTATGAAAGTTGGAGGTCAAAGTTAATATTTGAAACCAAGTTTAAGGTCCAATATATGTATTATGCATTGCTTTATGAAAATATGGAACAACTTAAGTGGTGACTTTATGTTTTTTCTCTTAGTTAAAGATATTGGACAATCTTGTGATTATTTATGATGTCATTTAGTTATCTCATATATATAGTGGAATAATTTATTTCAGTACCCAATCAGACGATCCCTAATATCTTGTTTATCTTTATTCGGAAATACTACATAATTAGACACATTTTATTTCTGTTTGTATAAAATGAGATAGATTTGATATACAAATACAAATATTTTAACTCGATTTAATTGTATACGAATTCAAACTTTATGCAAATATACAAATATATATATACAATAGTTACATATATACAATTATCTAACCGATATACATACACAATTCACCTCTCTTCACTCTCTGGCTCACCTCTCTCATCTCTCTCCCAGTATCGCTCGCCACTCTAGTCTAACATAGAAAACATATACATATACAAACACAATTTTCATAGACCAGATGAACTAGCGTCCGATTTATATAAATCACCGCGATTTATACAAATCAGATTCTCCATAACAAACATAATTTGGCTATGGGGCACAAATTGCAAAATTGTTGCTATAGAGCGTTAATATGATTTTTATCTTTATTATTCCTAAAATTTACTCTATTATATTTATATTTGAAAAATGTTAAAAAATATATTTATATATTAAACTTAGCATATTGTTAATATAAAATATATTTGCATACATGTATGGTTATTCTGTTCGGTTCAGAATTTTTTTTGATTTTTTTAAATTAAAAAGACCATCTTTATTATTTGTAACAGTTATACATATAAATAAAAGTCCACAATCTTATTTTTAAAATGATATAAATCAACTTGCACGGTTACATTTGATTAGTTCGATCGGATTTTCATATTCTTTTCACACCCTCTACTATTATTGCCAAAAAAAAAATAGTCAAAATATTTTTATAAGTTTCCAAAATTACAATCACAAAATATACACTATATTTGTCCAAAAGAGAGATTCACCATATATCATAAAATAAATAACCTCATTTTAAATAGAAGAAAATGCATTAACGTACAAATCTTTTTATTTCTTCCCTTTTTTCTTTTGGGAAAATTATATTTAATATGGTAATTATTCCTTTTTTCTTTTGGGAAGATTGTATTTAATAATATGATAATTAAATCTTTATGTATCACTGCTAGGAAAGTGATTGTGTTGTCCTAATATTGAAATAATCAAAAAATAAAATCTATATAAAGCAAGAAAATGGGTATAGGTATTTGTACAAAATAAACATCTCATCACAAATTTGTTGCACACTTTTTTTAATCATGGCAATGAAGAAGGCATCCATCACATTGCTCACCATGGTTTTTATGATACTTATCACAATAGGTATATTTATCCCACTTTTATTTCCCCATTAATAAAATTTTATATACGTTAGTATGATTAAAATCACAAATCATGATATATATATTTAATCAGTAATACAAAATCAACTTCTTGGGATTTTGATATATACATTCATTTTCACAATATTATTCCTAAGAAAATATATTGCATATATTAAAATCATATTTTGATATTTTCAACATGTAATCTATCAATAATACTATATGATAAATTTTTTAAATTTTTTTTTTTAGGTTTGGAGAGTGTGGAAAGTTCATCCTTGATAGGTGAACCATGCCAAACCGATGAGGATTGTGCTCCATTTTGTGGTAGTGTGACACCCCTTTGCTATAATTTTCGCTGCATTTGTACTATTACTAATACCAATAATCAGGCTGGAGCTATTAGAAAAATTTTACAACATAATTAGGAGTCTATGATTATACACAAAAATGATTGTACTATTTTAAAGAAATCTATATGTTATTAAGAAATAATAAAGAATTCCAATAGTGTGAGAATTTAAGATCTTTTTGTTTTGGATTTAACTTTTTATATCATGTTTGTCAAGTTATGATATTTTTAACTATCAAATAAAAAATACTTTGATATATTAACTCGAGAAAAAATGAAAAAAGATCATTGCATAAATATTGAATAAAAGTAAATATTGGAGTCAGGGATTACAATGTTCCAAGCCTGGTCCAATAAAATGAAAGTTTTGATTGTTGACCATTTTAAACCTATTATAATTCTCAAATACAAGTAATATGTAAGTTCTATGAATATAGTTTTAATAATTGTTTTTTATAGATATAATTTTATTTGTTATAGAGGTTGCAATTTTTATATTTTACTTGCGAATATACGATTAGGGTAAGTATATATAAATTTTGTATTTATACGTTTAGAATTTTTTTAAAACTATGTTTGATATATTTCACTTGTCAATATATAAATAGGTTAAATTATTATGAATTTTTCATAAATTGTATATAAATAGCTAGGGTAAGCATATACAAAATTCTGAATTTATACAACCAGAAATCGAATTATACAAATTCTAATTCTATACAAATTAGACAAATAACAAGAATTAAAAAAATTGTAACCGCAAATTACAATTTTCTTAGACGGTAGCTATAGTACTTAAACATTTAGCCTATGTTAAAGTACTATACATCTTTCACTTTTTCTTTCCCTTTCCTTAATTTCAAATTGCAATAATCTTAAATTGAAATGATTCAAATAATTATATAAAGCAAGAAATTGGGATAGGTGTTTGTACAAAATAAACTACATCTAATCACAAATTTGTTGCACACTTTTTATCACATTGCTCTACATGGTTTTATGATACTCATAATAATAGGTATTTATTCCTAAAAATATTTTGTTTAAGCAAATGCATATCAAAATCCTATTTTGATTAATTTTAAGATGTGATCTATCAATAATACTATGTGATAAAGTGTTTTTTTTTTAAAAAGGTTTGCAAAAGTGTGGAAAGTTTATCAAATTATTTGAGTGAAAAATAGGGGAAGGGATACAAGGTTGAAATTGAAATCTCATTTAACAAGGTAAACAGTCTTAACTTTTATTTACCTTCAAATTTTTGACAAAGAATTTAATGGTAAATTTATTAAACCTATTAAAACCCTAAAATAAAAATAATAAAAATAAAACCTCAATTTAGGCAGGAGACAAATTTTTTTTAATGTGGATGGTCAATTTTTCCTTTATCATGGTAAAAAAAAATCTTTCATTTAAATGTTCATATTTAATACCCATTCCGGTCAATTTTGCCCATTTAGATAATTAAATATAAATACTCATAGTCCTCACACCAAATCATTTAGTGGCCTATTATCCCTTTAAAATTGCCAAATATTTTGATACAAATTTAATTATTAAAAAACGATTAATATTTATTTCGATCTGATTTATGTTGTTGAGATTACCATGATTCAACTACTAGTGAGGAAAAACTTATGTTGCTCATGATCAATTACTATTTGTTTCAGTCTGAACTCTCTCTTATATAATACGAGAATTCTTTATTTAATTGTGTAGGTATTAAGTTTTAATGGACGAGATTCAACTAAACCCATATTTTGAAGTCCCGGTTAAATCTGGATCTCACTCTGCAGGACTCATTCGAGAGATAACTCTCCAACATAATTTTTTCCATACTCAAGACTCAAATTCGAGACCTTAGTATTTTTTATAAATACTCACTATTTATTCACCCTGTATGTACAATAGGGGCTACTAGCACAACTTAGATCAAATGGTTCATGATTGGCCCAGTTTCTCTAATTAGGATCTCTTAAATAACTGATCCTTAACCACATTTCAAAATTAATTTAAGCTTCAAATCAAGTTAAAATATCTATGGAATTAAGATGTATCATTTTTTACAAACAAAGATATAAATAATGTTAGTTTGTTGCGACCTACTATCTCAAAACTAAAATTTGCAAAAGTATTTTCACATGAAAAACTTCTTGCTCAAAGATAGGCAAAAATCACTAACCTATCTCTCTATAGGATTCCCTCGACTTAATTTAAGGTTACAACTCTCTTTGGACAACTTGTATGAATAAACCTGTTGATTGAGACACATTTTCACCGAGTTGATTTCTCATATGGTCATATAAAGTCAGAGTACGGAACCTAAAGAGCAAAAAGATTGATAAAAGTTCCAAAAGGACATATCAATTTCTTTTCTAATCAAAAGGATAAAATCGCTACTGAAGTAGCGATTTTGGTTGACGCCGTTAACAGTGAAATTTTTTTTTTCAAAAATCGCTGCCTTAGCAGCATTTTTGCGGGATACCAAAATTTTTTTTACATTATTTTCAAAATTTCCACCAAAAGGCAGCGATTTTGTTCTTTTAAAAAATGTTTTCCCAACAAAATCGCTGCCGTTTTCCAAAAAAAAGTCAAAATTTTCAATAAAATAATAAAAACGCTGCAACAGCAGCGATTTTTTGATGTAAAAAAAAATTGTATCCCGCAAAAACGCTGCTAAGGCAGCGATTTTTGAAAAAAAAAATAGATTGTTAACGGCGTCAAGCAAAATCGCTACTTCAGTGGCGATTTTGCCCTTTTAATTAGAAAAGAAATTGATATGCCCTTTTGGAACTTTTATCAATTTTTTTTGCCCTTTAGGCTCCGGACTTTATAAAGTGACATCTTAATAAAACAAATTGAAACTAAAAAAATAAAAAAAAAAGTGACTTTCTGAAATAATAACTATTAACTAAGTAATAATCATATGAAAAATCAACCCTTGTTTCACCAATAGACTAATAATATGTATGAAATGTATTTTGTAGGTATTATATATGTTAGCCTAGACAAATGCAAATTATGTAATACATCTAGACTTCAATATATAGTTGGTATACATATAGTTTTTATCATTCATATACTATATGATAAATGAAATAACACTTTTTTCAAGTGTTCTAACAAGTGAGATTATCCCCAGTATCTACACCAAGTTGTTTGCAATACTGAACATAATGTTGAACCCTTCTAGACACAGGCTCAGGGAGGGCACCATCACACTCAAGAGGACCATTAATAGCTCGAATCGTTGCCCCGAAACCTTGCCCAGAGGTTAACAGAGGTTGGCAAGTGTTCATCCAGTACCACAAGCCAGTTTTGAATGATATTAAACTATCTCTAGACACTATATCGGGGTCATTAAGCCCATCGAATCCGATGTCTTTTCCAGCAGGACCATAGTTGAAGTTCCATGATAGTTGTATTGGTCCTCTACCATAATAATTTTGGCCAGAAACACAAGGATACTCTGAATTTGTCATGTCACAATAGTCTCTAGATGAACCATTTATCTCATTTATGTAACACATTTCTGCATAATAAAACTATGCTGTTACTTAGTCATATTGTAGGTGTGAAAAATGTTGCTATAAGCCCAGGGACTGATTCGGTCAAACTTAGTAACTTTTGCTTAAATATATGGGAAAATGCACAAGTATTCCCTAGACTATGACCGGAATTTCAGAGACACACCTAAATTAAACTAAGGTCCTATTACCCCCTGAACTTATCTTTTTGTAATTTTGTCCACCTTTTGTCTTACGTGGCACACTCAGTGACTCCACGCAATTGAGGCGCGTGAGAGATATTTTGATGTCACGTAAGCCAAAAAGATGCACAAAATTACCAAAAAAATAAGTTCAAGAGGTAATAGGACCTTAATTTAGTTAAGATGTGTCTCTGAGATTTCGATCATAATCTAGGAGTACTTGTACATTTTCCCTAAATATATAAATATTAAGTTTAATACTCATATAATTAGATGGCTCATAATTGACAAGACATATGACATGAAGAATCCAAGAAAAGTGTTTTTTTTTCTTTTTAAAAAAGATAGATACTAAAATTAAGCGTATGATATAAAATTTAAGAAAAATGACTTACGTCCAGTCTCATGTGTGACATGAGCAAAGAAAGCAGCAATTTCACGTTTATTATCATCATCAGAAAAACCAATAGTTGCGAATTCAGGATAAGACTTTAAAGCTTCAAGAAACACAGATCTTGTGTAAAATCCTTTGCCTTCACAATTTGAATAAGCTTGATTTGCAATTCCATTGAAAAATGATTCACTAACAATATCAGAAACTCTATTGCTATTATTATTGTTATTAATATCATGATTGTAATTTTTCGTCCAAGAATTATAACAAGGCCCTCCTTGACAACCTTGTCCACAATAAGCTTTTCCACTGCCACAATAACCCCATCTACTGCAACACAATCCTTCTGTACATCCACAATATTGTGTCGACGCAAATTTTGGAATTACAACTATAGCTATAGTACATATTAATAACAAAATCAACAAATTTCTTGAAGAAAAATTTATCATTTTTTTTTTATAATTTGGAGAGGATAAAAAGAGACCTCTTGTTTGATGTTACTAAATGATATAATTAAGTATTTATAGAAGCAAAAAAGTTGAATTATTGTTTAAGGTTCAACAATTTTAGTGTTGGAGGATTTTAGGTATAGGTACGTTTCAATTTTTTATTATTATGGGTGTTGCAATAAATTAGGAAGGATATGGTTATGTCATAACTCATAAGGTCCTAGCTTATTAATTAAAAAGATCACAAGAAATCCTTGAAGCTTTTGATAATTGCAAAGACCAGAATACTCAAACTCGAGACCTCTGATTATTAAAGATGAAGAAATATTCACTAGTCACTACATAATAAAAAAATTATTTTTAGTGATAATTAATTAATGAATAATTTAATTACTGCTAAATATGTATTTTTGGCGGCAATTAGCTAGCACTTTTTTTGTAAATGCTCCTAAAGCCTATAGCAACATTAGATCCAATAACAAATAATTAATGTCAATCGTAAAAATTTTGAGTCTATTTATTAATATATATAATTATTGTTGCTAAAAACTACTCAATCCTTATTGGTAAAATAAGAAATGTTAACTATATTACAATTATTAATAATGTAAAAACACTAGTCACTAAGCTTGAGACTAAAGCAATTGAATTTAGCCTGGTCGGGCAATTATTTCATAGGTAAATTCTGATTGTTCTCTTTTGAAGCTAAGTTAATTCAATGATTCCACATTATGCCATTAACTAAGTTGATTAAAGTACTGTCTGATTTAAATTTACATTACGTAAAATTCATTTAAAAAGAAAATACTTACTAACAAAATATTCTTCATACTCAAACTTAAATTCAATTTTTTTATTAATAATAAATGAAATATATCTTATCTATTTTACCACGATCCTAACAACGCGTCTTGACATATATTGTGAAGAGTTGTAGAGGGACTACTTTTATAAAAGTAAATATTAGTGGGCTTTACTGGACTTCCACGCAACTATCATAGAAATCATTTAAAGCGATGGCATTATCCTCCTTCCTCTTCTTTTTATTACAAAAAAAATGGGTTTTGGTAATGATAATCACCCTTTACATCTTCAATAATATCATTGTGAGTTCGAGCCCTCGAGAATATATATATATATATATATATATATATATATATATACTTTGATAGTTTAATTTAACTAGGAGACAAAAAGTGACGAACACTAATAAATAGTGAGACGATCAAAAACCCACCTAAAATATTTTGTTTTTTAAAGTTTTATACCCAAACTTTCAAGTGTTTGAATTTCCTACTCAAACCATCACCAAATATTTATCGAAACACATCTCAACTATCCGTCGTTCACTAAAATTAAAAGAATACACACCAAACTATGTGCCTATTCCATGACTAAATGGTTTTGGAACAGTGGGAACAAATACTGGTTGAAGCAAAAAAATGTCATTTTAAGTTCCCACAACCAAAAGTATGATCATATGCAGTTGAAATGACATTCAAGTATGTAGGCATACTACTTTTAATTTGGTCCCCTCTACTTTCAATTGCCAAAGCTGTGTTGTTCAAGGAATTAAAGATCAAGATTATGACAAAATTCCATAACACAAGAAGCTCTTTTAAAAAGTTTGACTAATTTAGATGTGAATAATCAAATTGAGTAAAAACACCTCCTTTCTTCATTCTATGCAGTTGAGTTGTAATGACTTGTCGCCCCAAACGGACGGACGGGGGTTCAAATCCTACAACTCTATCCTAGAAACAAAATAGGGGAATAAACCAAAGGACTAAAGTTTCATGTAGAGGCTTTAGCAGCAGCAGGTTTCTTTTTCGAACTATCCATCTTTTTGTCAGAATCAGTAGCCTTCCTCTTGTCCTTCCTCTCCCTCTTCTTTAGTGCAGTCAACCGGGCCTTCAGCAAAATTGCATAAGATGCTTGGAAACGCTGGTGATCTTTTGCTCCAACCTATTAGTTCAATATAATCAAGTGCATCATTAGCCACAAGAAGTGAAATGATGCATCAAAACATAAATAACAATCATACAAGCAAAGACGTGAATACAAATAAGATGAAACCACTCATAAGGTGCCTGTTTTATAGATAATTGGTTTTCCTTTCGTACAGAACAATATTTTGGTTTACATTCTTTATTTTTTGGTGTATGGCTTGTATATGGGATTTCTCCAATCATTTATCAAAACATTACCTTATCAAAAAAGAGCAACAAGCAAGAGATGAACACAAATAAGATGAAGAAAAAAAAGACTACTAAAGTAAAGAAAATTCGAGTTGGTGTTCTTGTCTCCATTATAGGATGAGGAGAGGCATTCAAGAAGGAAAATGGGGGAGGGCTAGCTAGCAGACATACCAGATAAAGTTCTATACTAAAGGGACGTTCACATTCTTAGATACATGACGGGCTGTATCAGTGGCGGATCTAGGATTTTAAGGTTGTGGGTGCTCTGAAGTGAAAATGTAAAAAATACGTGTTAACAATGAGATTCGAACCTTGGTAACAACACTAAAAGAGTCTCAAGTACACATCCAAGAACCATTGGGCCAACTATATCATTTATTCATTGGGTGCTCTATGTTAATTTTATACAAATACCTCTCAATTTCTACATAGATATATATATTTTGTAACGAAGTTAATGGGTGCTCGAGCACCCGGCGGACACCATGTGGGTCCGCCCCTGGGCTGTATCAGCCCAAACTTCATAAAATATGTACCATGTGAAAACCTTGTCAATTTCTAAATTTCAAGAAGTAACAAATCAACCAGTATTTGCATGTGCAGGTGAGCGAAATTCAGAACAGAAGTGTGCAACTTGCAATTGCTGAAAGGGCTAGCTAGCAGACATACCACACGAAGTTCTATATTAATATTAAAGCGACATTTCACATTCTTAGACACATGACCAGATGTTTTAGCCCAAAATTAGTGCCATGTGTACCATGTGAAAAATCTTGTCAATTTCTCAAATTCAAGAAGTAACAACTCAAAAGAGTATTTGCATGTGCAGGTGAGCAAAATTCAGAACAAAAGTGTGCAACTCACAAATGCTGAAAGGGATAGCTAGCAGATACACCAGACAAAGTTAGACATTCACATTCTTAGACACGTGACAGGCTAAAAAACTTCATGTCATGTGTACCATGTGGAAACCCTTGTCAATTTCAAGAAGTAACTAATCAAAGCATATTTGCATGTGCAGGTGAGCAAAATTCAGAACAAAAGTGTGCAACTCGCAAATGCTGAAAGGGCTAGCTAACAGACATACCAGACAAAGTTCTATATTAAAGGGAGGTTCACATTCTTGAAGACACGTGATAACTTCATGCCATGTGTACCATGTGGAAAACCTTGTCAATTTCTCAATTTCAAGAAGTAACAAATCAAAGGAGTATTTGATGTGCAGGTGAGCAATATTCAGAACAAGAAGCATGCAACTCGCAAATGCTGAAAGGGCTAGCTAGCAGACATACCAACCAAAGTTCTATATTAAAGTGAAGTTCACATTCTTAGACACATGACGGGCTGTTTCAGCCCAAACTCCATGCCATGTGTTGTACCATGTGGAAAACCTTGTCAATTTCTCAATTTTAAGAAGTAACAAATCAAAGAGTATTTGCATGTGCAGGTGAGCAAAATTCAGAACAAAAAATGTACAAAGCATCCTAAAAAGTCTGCTAACTGCTCTGCTATTTCTAGACCCTTTCTTTACACCAAAAATACAAAATATTCATACAATTTTCTTTGATTTTCTAGATTGGGTTAGAGATATCCTCAAAGCATCTGTTGTTTCTTCTCTACATACTAACCACTATATGCAATATGGTATTATCTTCCACCATCCCTTCTGACTCTGTTCCCTCCCTCCACTCCTTATGCATCAGCTAAGTAGGTCAGCAATGTGTTCAGGCGTTGCCCAATTTGCTCGAGATATACTTGGAAACACAGACCAGATCTGTGATACAATCTTCCAATGAAGAAAAGATGATTATTAGTTTCCTCATTCTCCTTGCCGGAAAAAAAACATCTGGATACTATCTGAAAGCCCTCCTTTCCAATTTTTTATCAGTGAGACATGCTCTTCTGGTCAACAACCAAGTGGAACATTTCACCTGGTTTGGGACACTGCGCTTCCAAATCTGTTTCCAAGGACCTGGTATGTCCCCTCCTCCCTGGTTGCTCCACCACTTCATTTCTCTAGAGTCTTCTCAATAAGAACTAGTCATCACTATCATGTTTCCACCTCATTGTGTCTGATCCTGTAGATAAACCTAAGAAACCACTAAGCACTTATAGTAACTCAAACAAATCTACCCACTTCTCAATCATTCAAGTGCCTTCTGAATGTGAGATTCCACCTTGAGGGTACAGAGTGTCAACCATTGATGCTTCAGAGTTGCTACAGAATGAGAACAGTTCCGAAAATGAGCTCATTAAAGGCTCATGTCCAATCCATTTATCTCTCGGAAGAAAGAATATAGGAATCATTCCCCACACTACAGTCTATATTCCCAGCCAACATAGACCATAAGTTCCAAATTGTCCTCCACACGGACACCCATAGGTGCCAGATACTATATTAGAACACCAATAGTTCCTCTGCCCATATTTGTTTATAGCTACTTCCTTCCAGAGTGCATGATCCTCACCAACAAACCTCCATTTTGTCGATAAGCATCTGTTCTGAAGCCCCAGATTCCTAATACCAAGTCAACCCTAAGATGAGCAGTTTGCCATTTCACTAGGTGAATACCTCTGCCCTCCTTATTACCTAACATAGAAAGTCCTCAACTTGTATGGTCTATCCTCCACCTGAAGACATTAGAAATAAAGACATGACATGTTGGCAATGAGTCCAATACTAAGTTCATAAGAGTACTACTTCCTCCAAGAGATAAACACCGGGCTTTCCAATTGGCTAGTTTTTCAAGTGTTATCAAAGGCGAAAAGCTCAAAAAAAACTCTAAGGTCCATTGGGGCTTTATGTGCAAATAAAGTATGGGCTTTAATGAAAAAAGGCGCAAAGGGAGAAAAAAATACAAATATATATGCTGAGTCCAAGACGAATAATTATAAACATGAATAAAAAATATATGACCAAAGAAATTGAAAAAAATTATGATAAAGTACCTTCTCAAAAAAAGTATGATAAAGTGAAATATCAATTGTTTAGTGTCACCTCTTCGGCAGAGACACATTGGCAAGGAAAAATATGTCTTAGAACACGGGTGACGACACCGAACCGCACATAAAGCGAGGCGAGCGTTCAACACATTTTGAGCCTGGTTACTAGTTTTTTCAACAATCTCATCCCAAATTTTTAGCTCCTTATGATTGTTTCCAAGGGGCATCCCCAAGTAAGTTGGTTGGGAATTTCTCAATTTTACAACTCAAGATGTTGGACTGATGACTTATATGCGTCCACCACAAGTCAATGGACCAGGTCCGTTCACATAGTAAGAACAATGCAGGAAAAAAAACTTAAAATAAAGAAAACAAAATGTTTACGTGTTAACCCCCTTGCTTAAGGGAGGAGAAAACCACAACCTGTCTCACAGGATTTCGCCAATTCAATTACTTCAAAGAGTTAAGATTCCGATTACAAGCTCTTGCAACCTAGGAATTGAACTCTTAATCCCTTCTCCTTTTGTAACAGCTTTGTTACTCATAAACAAAGTAATACCTCTATTGCCTACTACGCCAACAAGCTAAGTTAATGTAGACTTCAAGAACACGACATAGCTAACTCTAGCTACAACTCAAACTTTAACAACGATTAAAATTATCTGATTCCTTTATAACATATGAAAGGATCTTACATTGTATAAACACGAGGCAATAAACTCAAATAACAACTAAAGAGAACAGTAGATCACTCGATCAGGTCTCTTGCTGCATATGAAAATATTTCTTTTTGCGAGTGGATTTTGCCGTATGGCATTCTTCAATTCAAAAACTAGGCAACGTCCCTTGACAAGATGACTATTATATGATGGACAAACTACCTAGTGCAACGCCATTGGCTGAGCGTACTATTCCTCTGAAGAGGCGCACCAACCACTGCAATTGTGGCAGCAGTTGCAGCTTTACAACTATCCTTCGCACATTGCCTGAAACTCTCAGTCCCTCATGGGATCAGGTCCCCAGCTAGATGTCATAGTTTGTTAAATCATCGAAACTTCAGAATATAACATGGACAGGCATTGAATTTGTGGAACTTCTTTGACAGGGAAAATACTACTTTTCCTCCAATTTTACAAATGGACCAAAAATTGCCTCAAAGATCACCAAAATCATTCTGATGTACATGATCTGATCTGCTTTAGCATCTTAGAAAACAACTGTATCATCAGCAATAATGAAAGGCAAATCTACATTTCTTCCCCTGCTTGATTGCCTATCCTGAAACCTTTTATCCACTGTTCTAAATAGTCCCTCTCATCATACTACTGAAACCTTCCATGGCTAATATGAAAAGGAAAAGAGAGAGGGGTCTCCCCGAGTCCTCTTTCTCTGAGGGAAAATTCCAGCAATTTCTACTATGACTAGAATTGAGGACAGTTTTGATAAAAAAAACCATCCACTTTAACCATCTTCCACCAAAACCCATTTTTTTAAGAAGGTTGAGGAGTAACTCCCAGTTGACATGCTCATAATGGGTTCTCTATAGCTAGGTTTCACATGATCCCTGGATCTTCACCTTTGAGTCTAGAATCCACACATTCACTGACTAAAAGAGTTGCATCCATAATTTGTTTGCCTTTTATGAGAAATTGTCCCTTTAGGTGCTCTAATATTGTATTACAAGCATGCACGTTAACTATTAGTTATCAATCAAGTAAACAAGGACCACAACTCCCATTCTCTATGCACCACAAGGCTACCATCCTTTTTTTGAATTTGATGCTCTCAATCTCAAACATACAGGCCAGGACCTAGAATCTATCTATATTTGCACGTTTAAACTTATGCTAAAAAATAATTCATACAACAAACTAACACCCTCAATGTTCCAGAGAACATAGTGCCCAACAAAGCAAAAAAATGGGGAAAACGACAAGACTTGCAAAAAGAAGGTGATGGGAAAAGGTAAGAAACTTTCTATTGTGATTACCATTGTGGAAATATTCTTTTTCCCATCAGTTGCTCGGATGAGGCACTTAAATTCAAGAGTTTCACCAGCTGTCTTCATCTTATTCCGTTGGGCTTTAGATTTATCAGAAGCTGTGTATACAAAGGACAAGATTGCTCAATCAGTATTACTCATAAAGAGAATACAGAGCACAAAACACAGGAAAATCAATGAAGAGGCAAACTCACAGTGTTTAAGCGTAACCCAAACGGAACCATGCTCAGTAGTTCGCTCAAACATACTCGTCAGTTCATTGAGGAATGGGTCTGGCTGTAATCGCACCTGACAAATCCAATTCAGATCAGTAATTGTCAACTTATGTTCTACCAAAAAGATGGACAAAGCTACTTCTTTCAAACTTCCTAAAATAAGCAAAATGACATATAATTTTGTATCCACAAATAGGAAGACATTGAACTCCGCAATGTGATTATTTAACATAACCAATGTGAATTTGCTTCACCAGTGCCACCTGAATAAAGAAGGAAGGAACATACAGTAGTTTGATAGCTTGAGTGTGTGCTCAGGAGAGAAAGCAAGGATGAAACCAATGTGTAGACTTAGAAGATTCCTGTAATTACGCTTGGCTATCAACCCATGTAATCCTCCTCCTTTATCCAGTTAAAGGATGAAGTAAAAACATCAGATTCAACAAATTTTCTAACCCTACACATCAAATTCATCAGAACCCGAGTATAATGCTAAGTGGGAAATTGTTCATCACCCCAACCCCCAACTAGTTAATTCAATCGATAAGCACCATTTAAACTGGTATTAACTAATTTCCACAATTCAATATAGTGAGATTCGGGATACATACATAACAACTCAAGAACACAAAGAATCTAACATGAATTTATACTCTACAGAAACCCGTAATCTCAAAAAGGAAATATAGATCAAATAAAGCTGAAAACGGCGTAAACAAGAAAAATTAACATCAGAAAATTCTACATTGCTTGATTTCCAGATTTGATTCGAAAGAGTAATGCGATCAATTGATTTTGATGAGTTGAAGTTAGGGCTTACCATCTTCGAACAGTAAATCTCAAAACCCAAAAAACAAAACTTCAACACAGCGATGAAGAGAAGCGATGGGTTTATATGGGTCAAAGAAACGTCAAGGAGTATATATTTCTCTATTAAAATTCAATAAAAGTGTATTTATTACTCTTATGACTCAAAAATGTAAGGTTTATATATATATATATATATATATATATATATATATATATATATATATATATATATATATATATATATATATATCAATAGCCATCTAAAGTTGGCATCAATTTTCACTTGGACATTTCATATAGGTCTTATTCATTTTAAACACCTTAAGTAGGGGGACATTACGTCATATTGACACATTTTTGAAAATCATTCAAATATACAGAATGTGTGTATTACACTCACCGATGACGTGTCAAAGTAGCGAATTAAATAATGATATATGGCATATATATTAAAAAATTATTAAAAAAATATATTATGAATAAAAACTCATTGTATCATCTTTTTTTTCAAATCTATATAACCATTTTGGGTTATAAGCAAATACTCATACTCTATCTATCATACTATTACCATCTCTTCAATCTTTTCAAATTCATCTTCTTCTTCTTTTTTCTTCAATTACTTTCACCATTGGAACGGCTCGTTTTGAAGATTTCAAAGTACCCTCAATAAATTTTATCCATTATAAAATCAGATCTCTTTATGAATTTAATTGAAATGGGTTCATCAAAATAGAAAAAGTTAAACGTTTTGAGAAGTAGAAAATTAGTATTTTAAAAATTGAATCTGAAAAGAATTAACTCAAATAGAGAGGTGAAAATAGACCAACAAACATTTGAAGGATTCGGTAAAATTTCCGGCAATGAAACTATGAAAAAAATTAGATGAAAAATTTGATATCATGAAAAAGATATATGCTCTAGACATATTTTTGGTCCTTTCTTTAATTATTTTTGTTGATATATATAATTAATTTAATTTTTTCACATCAAGAAATGACAAAGAGAGGAGAAAGTTGAATATACAATGGTGGCAAGGTGGTGGTATATGGTGGAGGAGGTGTGGGAAGGAGAGAGAAGGAAAAAAAAGAAATTAAAAAGTTTAAAAATCATAAAATTATGTCTTCCACGCGTTCAGAGAAAGTGTAACACACATAATATGTCAACTCGGTAAAAAGTGTCAAAATGGCACAATAGGATCCTACTTAAAGTGTCTAAAATGAACATTGTCTAGTTGAGGTGTCTATATGAAACTTTGTGCCAATTTTAGGGGGCTACCGATGGGTTTGGCCTTTTTTTAATTTGTAGATGTTTATCTTATTTCAATTTGGAAAAAGATAAAAGGGAATATTTATTGGTATCTAGATGAAAAGTTAAGGGAAACTTTCACATATAATCACTCAAAAATAGCCTAATTACTCTCCATAGCTATAGTTTGATAATAACAATTTGTAGCTACATGTTATAGGGAGGAGAGAGACGAGCAAGATCGAGAGAGAGGAGAGAGAAGGCAAAAAGTGGGAGAGAGGTGATGTGTATATGTATATCGATTAGATAATTGTATATTATACATATGTATTTGTACATATGGCAAGCGAGATTGGGAGAAGGAGGAAAGAGGCGAACGAGATTAGGAGAGGGAGGAGAGAGGCGAGCGAGAGAGGGCAGAGAGTGTGAGAGAGGCATTTTGCATATGTATATTGGTTAGATAATGGTATATTATACATATGCATTTGTATATATGGCAATCGAGATTGGGAGAGAGAGGAGAGAGGCGAGCGATATTGGGAGAGGGAGGAGAGAGGTGAGCGAGAGAGGGCAGAGAGTGTGGAGAGGTGTATTGTATATGTATATCGATTAGATAATTGTATATTATACATATGTATTTGTATATTCTGGCGAATTATACATATACAAATGTGGTTAATTATACAAACTCTAAGTTAACCTACATAATTAATGTATAATGTTAGTCGTAAGTGATAATTATAACAAATTATAGCTATGATGAGTAATTAAGTAGTATAAGTTTACTTAACCGCGTAATTTTTTCAAAAATTAATGATGAGATTATTGTATCTTTTTTCTTAAAGAGTCATGTATCGTTGGTTGAAAAGTTACCCGAGGTTATTCTATTTTAATTAAAATTTGATTAAGGAGAAAATAAAATACTATTTTCTACAGATTTGTTAATTATCATGATTTTAAAATTAAAAAAATAAAATTAGGTTTCTTTAAAAGTAATATTTGTATTAGGAACAAAATATGTTTATTATATAGTAAGTAGTACTAAGTATATTTAGCGAAAAGAGATATTTTTTATTAATTAAATAGTAGCAGGGGCTCCAACCTACTATTAACTGATGACTTTTTATTCGACTTCATTTTTATTTGTAAGGAGCCAATTTACATGTACTTTGTCCCATATTTTAATATGTCTTATTTTGAACCATATTAGTTATATTAATTCAACAATATATGAAATAGTTATTCACTATTTTTCTCAAATTATTATTTAATTATATTTATAATGTAGACTAGACTCCTTATGTACATTGAAAAAGGTAGGAAAATTAATATAAGATTATATATCATGATAAAATGATAAAAATATATGTAAAGGAGAATTAATGTCGATAGATTTTTTCTTTAATTTCCTAGTTAGAAGTATGGGGGAAATTTTCATATGGGTGTGTATTAGGGGCGGAGCTAATCTATGAAAGGATGGTCAGTTGAATATCCTTCACCAAAAAATTATACCGTAAAATATTGTCTATCAATGTGCATAGGTTGATGGTATGTCGGTAAACGTGTTCATCAATGTGCATATGTTGATGATTTGGAGGTAAGCGTGTTCATCAATGTGTAAGAGGTTTGTGGTTTGATCCTCAATTGTTGCATTTTTTTAACGCAATTTCTTTTTTAAACAATAACAAAAAAAAAACATTCTCAAAAAATTATTTTTGAACGTAAAATTAAGATTATTATTCACTATTATACTTTTGATTATTTCTAAATTATTTTTTTAGAAAATATAAAATAGTTAAGAATTTGATGAATATGGAAAAAGTTTCGATAATTCTCTCGAACTTTAAAACATTCATTTATTTTGAATCACGAAAAAATTCTTAACAATTCACTTAATATGAACTAGAGGGAGTATATTCAACTAGTAGCTAAAATTATTTTTGTTGACTTTTGTTCATTAGTTTTGATTTATACTATTGATAGTTTTATAATTTTAAGTTTCCGTATAATTTAGTTATTAAGTGATATGTAATTTAATTCTTAAATTTGGATGCACTCATTAGTATGAAAAAAATACTTTGTGTACCCATTCCGCTAAAAAAAATTATTGACTCTTTTAAAATTTGAACGCCCTTAACGAAATTGCTAGCTCCGTCATTGTATGTATTTGGTATAAAGTAAAATATTTTTGAGAAAATGATTTTCAATTTTTTATATATTTGATTGAAATGTGTGAAAAACACTAATCTGCGAAAATAAATTCCTTAAAAATAAGGAAAATGATTTTTCTAATAAAAGTAAGGAAAACAAGTTGCATAAATGACATTCCAAGTTTATCGTCTCCTACTCTTCCAACTCTCACCCTTTACTATCCAACCCCACCACCCACACTCCTCATCCTTACCCGCCTCCATAACGTTTTGTTAGATAACATATAAACGCTCTTAGAATAATATTTTCTTGCTTACTTACTAAAAACTAGAAACTAAATATAAAAAAACTCACTTACTTTCAAAGAGAACATTTTCTAGAAAATCATTTTCTTTCGTACCAAACACACTATTGTACTTGACAATTTTCACTTACTTAGCTAATCAGTTCTTCATCTACTTTCATTTTCTTCCACTGTGAATGGAAGAACGGTAAATCACAACAGAAAGAAATTAAAGGCATAATTGCATCACATAATTGTATCACAAATAATGTTAAAATGAAAATACTAAAAAAATTTGGTTGGCAAACTACTCATTATTCGTTATTTTTGGGTCTTTTCGTTGCATTCAATGTCAATAGTCTTAGTAAACATAGCATCTATGTTCTTTTTAGTAAGATATTTGGAAATACTCTGAATATCTTATCAACATTTTTTCAGACGCAATTAGAGTATTTTAAAATTTAGCGTTACTCAAACATCTTTTTGCTTGGTTGGAAACCTCGTTTGAAATTATGATTTACTCAATTTTCTATTTTCAATTCAAAACGAAGAAAGGATAAAATAGAAATTACTAACTTATCGAATAAATCATTAGCCCGTTAAGGATTGTCATACTTACACTTAAACCTCTAGGCATATAAACATATAAAGTACATATTATATTAAAAAGGGGAATTTTCGCATATAGCCACTCAAAAATAACTTAATTATGCTCTATAGTTATAGTTTGCTAATTACTATTCGTAGCTATATGTTATAGGCATGAGAGAGGTGAGCTAGAGAGGGCATAGAGTGGAGAGAAGCAAATTGTATATGTATATCTATCGAATTGTGTATGTATACCTGCCAAATAATTATATATATGTAACTGATATAAATATGTATTTGTATATTTGGCGAGCGAGATTGGAAAAGGAGAGGGGGGGAGGCGAACGAGATTGGGAGAGGGAGGAGAGAGGCGAGAGAGACATGGTAGAGAGTGGAGATCAGAGAGACTAATTGTACTTGTATATTGTCATATATATAATTGTACATGTATATGTATAAGAGAGGATAGAGGAAGAGAGGAGAAAAGCGACGTAATTACAACTAAAATTAAATTGTGTAGCGTAATCAATTCAGCCTATAGTTATGTTAACTAATTAACTAGTAGTATACATTTGTTTATCCGCATTATTTTCCCTATTATAAATCCTAAAGACCAAAGCTACATTTGATAAGAAAACTTACCAAAATACACCATATTCAGAAAATATTTACTAATTTTAACTATCCATACCAAACTCAAAATATAAAAATCCCTAACCAAATACTGAAAGCCTACTCCTGGTATTTAGTCTTGGAAAATGACTTGGAAAATAACAAATTAATATTATGCATAAAAAGTTAAAATAAAAAACTTAATATATTATAAGTGACAAGTAAAAATGAAAATTTATTTTTGAAAATAATAAACAAGTAAAAGTGAATAGACGGAGTACTATTTTAAGAAAATAACCTCTCAATTGAAATTAAATCATTAATTTGAGACATTTTAAAAAGAAGAGAATATTGCAATTATTTTGGAGGCTCACCTTAAATATCTAAGTCCTGAGGATCTCATTTGAGTAGTGTTCTTCCACTTTTTTTTTTGGTACATAATTTAATTCTTTTTAATTTCTATGCATAATAAGATAGAGGGAAAAAAAGAAAAAAAAAAGAAGAAGAAAGATGAATGTATTGGGAGTTTTGAAAATTAGAGTTCGTAGAGGGATTAATCTTGCTATTAGGGATTCTTTTTGTAGTGATCCCTATGTTGTCATCACCATGGGTGGACAGGTTCGTTATTTATCGACCTCAAAGAGTTTACGTTCTATGCATTAAAAAAATATATATATTATCATATCATTATAAAAAGTTGGTTATAAATAATATTGATTTATAACTTGACATGAATGATAAAGAATAATTTTTTATTTACCTTTTACAGCAAAAATTATATCCTTTTTAGAAAATTGTTCATGATTGACTATCTAAACTTTTACGTTATTGATGAGATTTTATTTTATGTGAATTTTATAGAAATCAAAGACTCGAGTTATCAAAGAGAACTGCAATCCTGTGTGGAATGAGGAATTGAGCCTTGCACTCTATGATCCCAACCTTCCTATTACCTTAGTAAGTCTCAATTTTTGTATATATAATTTGAGATTTTATTTCATTTGTATTTATGAAATACGGATACAATATATTGAACATTAAACATTGTTTGGATTGTGTGTTCAATTCGTCCAAAAATTTAAATTGGAAATAAAAGAGTAATACATATTTATCTGGAAAAACCTTACCCGCACCGGATATTTACACCAAAATGTGATTTAATAAAGTAAAATACATGTTAATTAATTAAGATTGAATAAAATGAACTGTAATTTTACGTTCATATATTGGATTGGTTTAAACACCCGATGCGGTAAGTTTTACCCTATCTACCTATTTATAACAACGTTTATTGATCAAACATAACTCGCTGATTTTAGAAGTTTGACCAAACAGACTATAAATATCTCTCTGACCTTAAACTTGGTTCAATGAATATATAGATGTGACAAAATGAGAAATTTTTGTAACTAAAGAGCAAAAAATTCATGTTAATTTCATTTAGTTGTGAATTAACGATAAATTCTATATTTTCTTGTAGTGTATATTGATAGGATAATTTTTTTATTTTTTTTTTGTTTGATAGACAGTGTATGACAAAGATACATTCACAGCAGATGACAAAATGGGAGATGCAAATATAGATATAAAGCCATATCTTGATGCTATAAATATGGGATTAGAAGGTCTCCCAGATGGTGTGAAAGTGGATAGAGTTCAACCAAATAGAGAAAATTGCTTATCTGATGAAAGTTGCATATTATGGGAAAATGGAAAAATGACACAAAATATGCTTCTTAGATTACAACATGTAGAATGTGGTGAAATTGAAATTCAAATTGAATTGATTAGTGCTCATGGTAAAAGAGGTCGTCTCTATATCTAAGACATTAGTAAATATATATAATCATTTTTCACATGTATTATCGATGATATTACACTGAATATATATGTTATATATCGTTGTCTTATTATATTAAATTCATGTTGAGCATCATGTAAAAGTATCACAATACATGTTGGTTATTAGTGAATGACTTTTTTTTTAAGGAGGTGAAGTACTTTTTTTTTTTAAGCTCTTATAAGTTCGAACAAAAGAATTTATTTTAAAAAATAAATAAATCAATTTTGCAATAGCTATAAATTATTAACTTTTTGGTCTTGTGATTGAAAAGTAAAGTTTTTGTAAAGAAGTTTTTAATTTTTTTAAGGGGAAACGACACTTTTAGTCCCAATGTTAAGGCTAATTTCTTATTTTAGTCCTTGTGTTATTTAACTAGCACTATTAACCTTTAATTATATCAAGTGAGTGATTTTAATCTTTCAACTAACATACCCAAAAAAATGATGTGTTATTTAACTTAGCACTATTAACCTTTAATTATATCAAGTGAGTGATTTTAATCCTTCAACTAACATACCAAAAAAAAGTAACAGAGAGTTCACTGCTAAACGAGGTAATTCGGATATTTAAAGTAATTGCTTGAGAAAACATAATTTTTTTAAAAAAAAATCATTCGTTGCATAATTTATCGTTCGTCGGTGTGAGAGGGAGGGTTAATGCATATCAAGTTGGTTTTTGAAATTGTAGCTCAAATCGACGGGCTTGTTCTTCTAGATAGAGATAGGGAAGACTTAGCTTGTTTTTTCAAAGAGAGAGAATTGAAAAGGAAATATCCGAACTACCCCTTTTAGTAGTGAACTCTCTGTTAATTTTTTTTGAATCTGTAAGTTGAAGGACTAAAATCACTTACTTGATATAATTGAAGGTTAATAATGCTAAGTTAGATAACACGAGGACTAAAATAAGAATATAGTCTTAACACAGGGACTAAAAATATCGTTTTCCCTTTTTTTAATGAAACTTTTTATGCGAATAATTTCCAATATCGAAAATCAAAGTGTTTAAATAAGATAATATATAAATGAGGGACCAAATGATGCACAAAATAAGTGGTGGTGAAAATTATAATTTGTAGGAATAACATTTATAGGATTTATTTTAAGTTTTATAGATTTGAATTAAGGGAAACTATTAAAAATAGCAAAATATTAGGCACTCTATAGTTATAGTTTACTTAATTATAAATAATAGCAAAATGTTAGGAGAGAAATGAGGCGAGAGAGATCTTGAAGAGTGTGTATTTTTTTTTTTTGCGAATTTTAGAGAAAAAACACAAAATACAAATTGATTTGTATCAAAATAAATACATATTAAGTATAGAGGCGAACAAGAAGACGAACAAGATCAGGGGAGACACGAGAAAGATGAGCGAAAGTGAGAGAGAGGAGAGAGCCGAAGAAGATTGAGAGAGGGAGGAGAGAGAAGAACGAGTTTTGTATCATAAAATTACATTTTCTAATTATTATAATTTAAATACATTTTAACACAAATTTATTTTCTATATTGTTTAAGATTATAAATTTTGTATCCTAAAAGATACATACATCATGCTTTTGATATTCTGGTGATTGTTATAAAAGTTTTAAGTCTATTGATTGCTTCAATGAGATTGAATTTGAATAACGATTGAGTAAAAATTAATGATCAATTAAAATAATACGAAAAGGGTTAAAATTGTCCTTAACTATATGGAATAGATCATTTATACTATTCATTATATTTTGGAATAAAAAATACCCTTACCGTTATCCCAAGAGACCACAAATATCCCCTCAAAAGTTAACATTCCAAAATTTTAATGATGGGACTAATTCCTCCACCTAAGATGTCAACTAGTATCCCCACTAATTAGTGGTGACAAATGGGCGGATTGGGTCAAATTTGGGCGGATTGAAAATGGATTAACATAAATGGGTAATAATTCAACCCGTCCATATTTGATATGGGTAAAAATGAATTGGGCAACAAATAGATTGGGTAAAATACTAGTTTATCAATATTTTCATGAGTAAATAGTACTCTACTTAAGAATTATCTTTTTTTTTTTATAGATGAAATATGTTGAAAAGGCTTCATTTAGTTTTATTGTATTATAAAAGTAAAAAAAAAAATCGGGGAGGGGTGGGGGGTGATATAGGTTAGGGTGAAAAATAAATATTTGAAGTTGAAAATATATTTTTTTTTAAAAATTAGTATTTTTTTTGGGGGAGGGGGGGCTGGTAGGGGGTAAGGGTCCGGTAGGGGTGGGGATGGGTCGATGGTAGGGATGAAAAAATAAAATTTTGATGCTGAAAATATTTTTTTTAAAAACAAACTTAAAATTATTCTTTTGGGGGTGAAGGGGCTGGTACGGGGGTATGGGGTGGGGGAGAGGGGGGATGGGAGGGGGTCGAGGGTAGGGATGAAAAAATAAAATTTTAAAGTTCAAAATATTAATTAGAAATAAACTTAATTTTTTTTTTGGGGGAGGGGGAGGATCGAGGGTTGAAATATTAATAAAAACTCAAATATGAAAGTTTTGAAAAATCGCTTGTAAAACTTGGCAACATACGATTCTTTGAAAATTTGCAGAAAACTTGCAATACGCATATATGATCTGTAGTTTACCTATAAAATACACATATTCAATGGGTAAAATGAATATAAGCACAAATATTATCCATATTTAAAATCACTCTTTCAATCCTTATTTGATGGGCTATTTGGGCGGGTTAATGAAAAGTGGGCTTAAATTATAAACACTACCACTAGTCCATTCCTGCTAACCAATCAATTCATCTTCCCAAATCAAACCTAATTTTGAGAGGAAAAAAATGAATCTTCTTTGTCACTGAAGCAATGTCAGAGGCTCCATCAATTTAATTGAGAAAGTGATTTAATTTTCAAGATCAAGTTAATTGTTTATATCGATAGTAATTTAGATAACTAAACTGAGCACAAAATTATTTTGAATATTGTTTTGTTCGACAAATAGTTCTTGATTATGCGGATGACCTGATAGTTTTCTTACAATAACGTTGGATTAAGCTCCACACTTAGTATCTGATTGTTTATCAAAAGCAATAATATGTTCAACATTTTTTATGCATATGGTATTTACATGTAGAAATAGTAACAGAATACACAACTTTGAATATATTGTTTGAGTTGGTGGAATAAAATAATATCAAGTTTGAAATTGATGGGTAGACCTTTAGTTTACATAACTTCGGAAGGATGAATTGACAGGTTAGTGGAAATCCTAGTTGATAGCTTAGGTGGAGGAATCATCCTATGTGACTTGCCACGTCATTAAAATTTAGAATGTTAACTTTTGAAGGATATTTATGGTCTTTTAGGATAATACAAAAATATTTTTAATCCTAAAATATAACGAAAGATATATGTTATATAGTTAAAAAATAATTTTGACCCTTTTCAAAAATAATAAAATAATAATATATAGACTATTTTTTTTTTACCACAAATTCTTAATGCTAAACTATTTTAAGTAGTGTTAATATAGAGTCCAAATATAAACTCCAAAAATTCTACACAACTTGGTAAAGTGAATGTGACTTTTACCATCAAACTTTAATAAAGGGGCTATAAGTCGAGTTTTAGATTTAAAAAATCTTTAATAAAGAATGTTTTTCTCGAATGACATGCTATATAATATAAATTATAATTGAGTTTACGAGATTCTAATAAAATGTCAACCAAAAAAAAATCAAAGTTTTAATTTGTCATTTATTAAAAAAATAGTTAGGTTTAGAATAGAGACCTCAAATTAAATACTTTTACAATTTTTAATTATACTAAAGAGTATTTCATTTATCTCTACTTGAATTTTCAGTCTCTTCTCCAGCCGCCATTAAAACCAGCACTCACAAACTCCAATTTCTCTTCTCCGGCAATGGCGTCTATCACTGCAAATCATCCAATTTCCGGTAACCCATTAATCTCATTCCGTCCCAAAAACCCTTTTCTTCAAACCCAAACTCTCTTCAATTTCAAACCATCAATCCCCAAGCACTCCAATTCTTCATTTTCCATTCCCATTGTCCGCTGCTCAATCCGCCGTAGACCGGAATATACTCCAAGTCACATTCCCGATCCAAACTACGTCCGGATATTCGACACCACTCTCCGTGATGGCGAGCAATCACCAGGGGCTACAATGACTACAAAGGAGAAACTGGATGTTGCACGTCAGTTAGCTAAGCTTGGTGTTGATATAATTGAGGCTGGTTTTCCTGCTTCTTCTGAAGCTGATCTTGAAGCTGTGAAATTGATAGCTAAGGAAGTTGGGAATGGTGTTTATGAAGAGGGACATGTTCCGGTTATTTGTGGATTGGCGAGGTGTAATAAGAAGGATATTGATAAGGCGTGGGAGGCTGTGAAGTATGCTAAGAAACCGAGGATTCATACGTTTATTGCTACAAGTGAGATACATATGAATTATAAGCTGAAAATGAGTAGAGATCAAGTTGTTGAGAAAGCTAGGAGTATGGTGGCTTATGCAAGGAGTATTGGGTGTGAGGATGTTGAATTTAGCCCTGAAGATGCTGGAAGGTTTGGACTTTACACTTACACTTTTGAACCTTCCAAAATTATTGACACCATTTCATTTCTATACATTTTTACAACTTTCAAAAATGTAAAGTTATTCAAAATTTGAACTTTGATGTGAGAATTCCTTTAGTAGACTAAACTCTTTACCACCACTTGAATATTTTTTCATTTTCAGTTATTTAATATAAAATTGATAATATAATATTTAAGTTAATTAGCATCTAAACATTTCGTTTCCCTATCACATACCATTATATACTTGCTTTGAGCTATCATCATTGCTAGAATTGTTGATTCTGGGCCTTTTTCTTCTTGTATGGAGATAATTATTGAGTTTAGGCTAGCTATCCACAAAGTTGCCAATCGGGGACTAAGGAATAAATTGGACTTATTTCCTTGTTTCTTTTTTGGATTAGTCATGCTCGTTATGGTCTTATATGTTGAACAGATAGTTGTATGCTTACAGATAGTGTTAGATAAATTCAGATGTTTATTTAAAAGTGACTCGTAATTTAGCTGGCAAATGATCCTGAAGAATTCTGAAAAGTTTCTGGAGAGAATTTCACCACGAGTTTGTTGACACCAAACTTGTTTTATTAAATACACATGTTTATGTCATTCTTTTTAACAAGCGCGTGGGAGACCTTGAAATTATTTGACTCTTTTCCCTTTCAACGGAACACTTAAAAGATAATAAGACCTTGTGTACTGTAATTTGCCTATTCCTATCAAGGAGTTCTCTGGTATGATGCTTTGAGATCTCAAAGAAGAGGGTTAAGCTACCAAGTTTTATTCTGTTGCCATGTATAAAAGTTTGTAGACTAGCTCAGTGATTAGAATCGACAATGGGAACCACTTTCATGCATTGTGCTAACTGGGATCTGTTCTTTTTGCTGATCTGAGCCTTGTTTTCTTGTTTATTTGCACTACCTCCTTGGTACTAGCTTTAATAATATTAATTTACTATATGAAAAAAACCTTATTTCCTGTTTTTTCCTCTCAGATCTGATCCAGAGTTTCTTTATCATATCCTTGGAGAGGTTATCAAAGCTGGGGCAACAACCCTTAACATCCCTGATACTGTTGGATACACTGTACCCGAGGAATTTGGACAATTGATTGCTAATATAAAAGCGAATACCCCAGGAGTTGAAGATGTGATCATTTCAACACACTGCCAGAACGATCTTGGGCTTTCTACTGCCAACACCTTAGCTGTATGTGGTTCAATGTTGATGAGAACCTAGTTGTTTATGCCAACTTAAGTTGTATGCACATTAAAGCGTGTCCAATTTCAGGGAGCATGTGCAGGTGCAAGACAATTGGAAGTGACCATCAATGGAATTGGTGAAAGAGCTGGAAATGCTTCTTTAGAGGAGGTGTGTGAGGGCATTTCGCTGAGAAATTTCAGTTCTCTTATGTGCATGATTTGGGCTCCAAAATTTGAGGGGTGGAATTACTAATTAAACAACCTTGACTATAAGTTCCCCTCTGTTCTTTCCTTGGCAAAAAGTTAGGTCTTCAAAGAAATTTCCCATAATCTCGTAAGGCAATCTCCGCACAAAAGAAACTATTCCACCTCTTCCTAGACTAAATTAACATCTTAAATTTAGACTGATACTGGAGTAGAAGTTGTGTGGTACGTAATATTATTCTTTTGCAAAACAATAGTTGCAAACATGCAACCGTATTTTCCCATTTTGGTCTTTGGAGCCAATTTCTGCCATTGGTTGTGTTATGTGCTGTTAAAACTGACAAACTTTTGTCTTTGGTTTTCATCTTGGGTATGTCGGGCCTTCATTTATTTATCTTTTACCATGTCCAATGCCGGAATAGGTTGTAATGGCCTTAAAGTGTCGTGGAGAGCAAGTACTAGGTGGCCTATATACAGGGATTAATACACAACATATACTCATGTCAAGCAAGATGGTTTGTACCCCTACTATCTCATAGTATGATAATCTTTTACTGGTTAATATTCTTCCAATATGCATTCTGCTGACCCTTTATTGTGCAGGTAGAGGAGTATTCGGGACTTCATGTGCAGCCACACAAGGCCATTGTTGGAGCTAATGCCTTTGCTCATGAAAGTGGCATCCATCAGGTTTGTGTAATTTGCTCTAGTTTATTTGTTGAAAGAAACAATTCCTGAAAGAGGCAAATCTTCGTACTAGTTCGTGGACATCTTTTCTTTTCAACGATCAACCAAATTACTGATGGAATGGTGTTCTAAGTTCCCTGATTTCCTTCCCCAGACCTCATAAAATTTCAGCTTAACAGCAGCTCTTCTGTAGTCCTGAGAAAGAGACTCTAGCTCTATGAGTTGAAGGAGCAATGAAGTAATAAATGGTTTGAGTCGTCACTTTGCTTTCAACGAAGGCAAACCAAATACATATGTTGAAACCCCTTTTCTGAAGATTTTCATGTTTAGGGCAAGGTTCTTTTGTCATCAACCAAGCAAAACAATCGAACTTTCAGACGTTCCCTATTTTCTCAAATGCATTTCCAAGGCCAATTTTCAATGACAGCGGGATTTATCCCTGATAACAGGATTTGACCGTGAAAACTCCGTTTAGATCATATTTTCACTTTAGAGAATCAGACCGGAATTGAAGGGTGGGGGGTGGTCCTATGGCGTCTGAGAAGCAAAGAGCACGGTTATCCATTTCCCAATCATTAATATTGCGCTTGAATCTGATGTTCCAGCCTTTTTCACTCCTGTAATCTGACAGAGATGCTTCAGAATTTGGCACCATAGTGAATAATGTTGGCTACTGTTTTTTTGGAGGTGATTGCACAAGTCACATATCTGTCCAAGACCTTACTTTCCAGCCATTTTCAATTACAGTTGAGGTCTTGGATAGAAAGAGTCCTACTGTGCACTCATATGCCTCCATACACCACATGAATTAGGAAAATTTGGATGTTTCGTAATTTATGGGTTTGAAAGTCTGTATTTAGCCATAATAACATCTCTCCATAAAGCTCCCTCCTCCCTATTAAAACTCTAGAGCCATTTGTGTTGCAAGAAAATACTATGAACCCTCAGATATTTGTTCCCCATGCCCTCAGTCTTCTTGTCAGTAGAAACCGTATCCCTTTTTGAAAGACTTGTTTTGTCTATTCCCTTGTCACAGAAAATCCCTTTACACACTATTGATTAGTACTAGCCTACCTTCCAATGAGTGATGGTTATGATAACTTCCTTTTTGCACTTTTCCTCCCATCCCAGATTGTAGTGGCTTGAGACTTTGACCCCAAAGGAAGGCCGAAAGCCTAATTGTTTAATGGGAAAAGAGCCTACTCCACAACCCAAGGTGTCAGCTATTTCCTATAAGTTGATCATTTCGTTCACAGGACAAAAAACACTCTTTGTATAGTTAACTTGAAGACCATAATTCGCTTTGAAGAACAAAGTACCATATGAAGATGTACAATCTGATCATTTCAGTTTTGCAAAAGAAAAAAGAGTGAATCATCTGCATAGAAAAGGTAAGTGAGATGCAGTTTTCCTTGATTTCTCAGACTTGGGTTAAAGCCTTTTATCTTGTCATGTAGTTTTGCTGTTGACAACATTCTTCTTAGACATTATTTAACCAAGATAAACAGAAAAGGAGAAAGCGAATCTTCTTGTCTAAAACCTTTTGGTGAAGCAAAAAAGTCTTTAGGTGATCCATTTATGATAATGGACGACATGACAATGGAGATGCAAAAGTGGATCCACTTGATTTATTAATTGCCGGAGCTCATGAATTTTAATATGTTGACAAGGATAGGGTGACAATGGGGCAGGTCAAGGGCGGGGCGGGGCAGGGTAAAGAATTAACGGGGCAGGGTGGAGCAATATTTAAATGGGGCAGGGCAGGCAGGACGGGTCATAGCTAATATTTTTAAAATTTTAATAGTGCAGGGCAGGTGTGGGTTCATGAGAGGTTCCTTAGTGTTTTGAACATTCTGTAGCTTGCTAGCAATGCTTAGGTTGATTCCCAAAGGGAGTTTTCCGATGTTCCTGAGCATATAATTATCCTTTATTCGGGTTATTTGATTAACGAAAAATTTAAGATTTCATTTGCGTTTTGAACACTGTAGCTTTTTACTTATATTTACATACAATCAAAAATCCAAAGGAATATGTATCACACCTACTGTAAGTAGGAAAGATCTGGACTCATCATCACATTTTAAAAGTTAAACAGAACATTAAAAAGTGGGAAAGATAAATTAACACTTAAATAGGGCAGGGGGGGAGGGGGGGGGGGCAAAATGTTGGAAAATTCTAGGCAGAGCAGGGTAGGGCGGGTTAAATTCTTAACAGGTCAAGGCTTGCTCCGCGCTAACCATCCCTATCGCCATCCCTGGATAAGGGATTCCCAATGAACGTTGTCAAAGACTTTCTCGCTCACAGCTTAATGTGAAGACGTTTAAGAAAACAGAGAAGCCTCAAAGACCCAACAAACAATTAGAAGTTGCTCCAAGTTTTGCTTCTTGGGGCATTAGATTATAATAAACATTTGGTACCAATATTGGAGGTGCAGAGATATTATACCTACTGACGTAAAAGAACTTCCATCAGGAGTTTGAATCTGCTTACTCTTTCATATTTCTGATTATTCATTTGTTTATGGCCCTTCTCATTTTAGATGTGTAGTTACTGATCTTATATTTGAATATCTATGGATAAATCTTCCACATATTTAGTTAGAGCTCGATTAATTGTCCTGTTAGCATTTGTTTTTGATTCATCTTCAAACGCATAAAGTTTTTCAGTTAAACTTCTTTGAATATATGTAGTATATTATGTCTCTCCTCCCGTTTCTTCCTTACCTCAAAGCTGGATTCACACCTTTTTATAATCGTACAGTTGTGAATAAACAAAAAAGGAAAAAATATTTCAGTTTTTCCTTTTCAATCTCTTCTCCTTCTTAAACTACTTTTATGCTCTTTAGGATGGAATGTTAAAACACAAAGATACATATGAGATTATATCTCCTGAAGATATTGGGCTTAATCGTGCTAATGAATCTGGTATTGTCCTCGGGAAACTCAGGTATGTGATTTACCAATCAATGCTTATTGCTGTGATGGCATAAGTGTTAGATTTCTGCGTTATTTGAGTTTTTCACTTATTATCCCTTGATTATTGAACTTGCTTAGCAAAGTACATTCTTTTAGTTGCTATGAGGTAAGTATTTCTTTAGTACTTGAGTAAGGATTCCCTGATCCATAGACACTCAGACAGTTGCTGTTTCAAATAGTGAATTACACCTTTGTTGTTTTAAAATTGTGTGGAGGTTTATAGGAACTTCCTCTCTTCTATGGAGAGGTAAAGTAGAAGCTTATTGAGTTTGCCTCACTTTAATATGGTCAGAGCCACAATTGCATGAAATAATTATCATCACAGTCTGTAACTTAATCCCTCTTGTGCCCTCCTTCCTAACCTGCTCTATTCATTATGTACATTGAATTACATCATGTCTTCAAGGAAATTGATACGTTGAACATTTTTTTGTAGTGGGCGTCATGCTTTGCAAGCCAAAATGCTTGAGGTAAATTGCATGCTGTGAGAATTTAGTTTATTTCTTAATTTACGAGCACGAGACAAATCGTTTTAGTCCTATGCAGCTTGGATACGAGATTGAGGGAAAAGAACTTGATGACCTGTTCTGGCGATTCAAATCTGTGGCTGAGAAGAAAAAGGTGAATTAAGCTGTTGAAATTTCCACTGTTGTTTGGTATATTTACGTCATCATTCAAATGCATTTGGAGTGGTGGAGTTTAGTAAATTTGCTACGCTGAAAATTCATGGAAGGGGATTGATGGCTGGAACATTTTCTCCTTTCTAGGTAACCTAGTGACTAGAACATGAGCTAAAAATATAGTTACGATCTCTCTCTCTCTCTCTCTCTCTCTCTCCCATTTCACATTCAGTACAATCTTAAGTACGTCACATCTTCAAATTTTGTGAATTGTAGTGTTTTTATTCATCTATGTATCTGGGTTGTACATTAATTTTTGTGGAGTTGGAAACAACTGGTGTGTAAGAACTTCTAAGATATTGTAAAGTGAGATGAACTAAAGAATCAGAAAAGGTGGAAGTGAGAGTAGAAACAGATAAAGAAAATGGAGCATGAATGTGAATGGAAAGATTGGGCAGAGTTCAGGATTCCTTCTGAACCAAGATAATCTGTTAACTATGTTTTGTATACAAAACCCACACCCTTGAAAAACTGTCCTATTATTACTGGTATATTATAAACTACTGCTTTTCTCAAGGTGGGGCAACTGTCAAATTGGTGCTAAGACCCTTTAAACCTTCTTTTGGTTGTCAAAGTTTCCTCTGCTCATTTGAAAGGGTTATTTGGCTAATTATACTTTTATCAGTTAAATTATAATTAAAATTAAGGTTAGGAACTGTGTGGATCTCATATGATATTCGTATCGTGGACATATTTTTTGGCCATCTATTTATCTCCACGCTGCTATTTCAGAAAATTACAGATGATGACCTGGTAGCACTGATGTCAGATGAAGTTTTCCAGCCTCAATTTGTGTGGCAACTTCAAAATGTACAGGTAGCTATTAATGTTGACTATATCTGCACTGTTTTAACTTTGATCTGGATTAAAAAGGATAGTTCAGCTGATTGAAAGACTTCCTGCTCTATGGACAGGTTACTTGTGGAAGTCTTGGCCTTTCTACAGCAACCGTTAAGCTCATTGATGCTGATGGTCGAGAGCATATTTCTTGTTCTGTTGGAACGGGGCCAGTTGACGCGGCTTATAAGGCAGTTGATCTCATTGTTAAGGTATGAAATAGAAATGAAACTCCTAATAATAAATAATCTTGTCGCAGTGCTAGGACCCATATTGATCGCAAGCCGATCAGTATGTTAATATTCAACTATAAATGGTTTATTACAATGCAAATCGTATTCATAATTATACATATACTAATATTATTTTTCCCCAGGCTATAGATGCATCAAGTTTGAGTTCTGTTGAGCAAAATATTTGGAAGCTCGTGATTTTTGATATATTGTCTTGTTGTGTCCTCTTACCTGTACTTTTTTTCCCGTCATATGTACTACATATTAAGTTGTCTTAGGGTGCACCAAGGTATGGCCTAGTGGTCAAAGAAGTGGGTTGAGAACTATGAGGTCTCGGGTTCAAATTCCTCAGAGACAAAACAAATAGGTGATTTCTTCTTATCTGTCCTAGCCTTAATGGACAGAGTTACTTGATACCTATCCCGTGGAATTAGTCGAGTTGTCTGAAAGCTGGTCCAGACACCACGGTTATCCAAAAATAAAAGTTACCTTAGGATCAAGTGTTCTTTTGTACAACAGTATTCTTGCTGTTGAAGAAGTCGGGTCAACCCAAGTATATGTTGTACTTAAAAACTAAGAGCCTGTTTGGATTCGCTTGAAAGTTGGTCAAACCTACTTTTAAGTCATTTTTTGTTTTTGGGATTGTTTGACATGGTTAAAAATAAGTTTAAATGACTTTAAAAAAAGGTTAAAAACCAAAAGTAGGAATCCCTTTTTATTTTTTCAGCTAAAAGTCATTTAAGTTTGACTTAAAAGGTACTTTTTTAAGCCAATCCAAACGGGCTCTAAGACTACATAATAAACCTCATATGGAGTCCTTTTCTAAAGCTAGTCCAAACCTAACTCAGCATCTAGTGCTGCATTCAATGATGACGTCAGCAGACAACCCAAATCCTACATAACAAATGCCAATTTTGCTATAATGTGCTGTGAAGATATTGCCGAGAGTCTATCGGAAATAACCTCTCAACCTTCACAAGGCAGGGGCAAGGCTACGTACACACCACCCTCCCCAGACCCCACTTGTTTACACTGGGTGTGTTGTTGTACTGTGAAGATATCTTTTAAGAGCAGTTTTATCATTTTCCACATAATTGATGGACCTACTAGCTTTATAATAACTTTCCAAAAATAAGTAAAACTATATTTGATATGCATTTTGAGTAGGAATTTTTACATTTTGAATTTGACTTACAAGCAGTTTTCTATATATCTCGAGAGAACCCAACTTTTTTGTTCGAGAAGATGGTGTTTGCCTCGAAATCAGCAGTCAAACTTGTCTTCTATTTAATAATCTTTTTGGTTTAATGTGTATTACGGTCTGGTAATTGTAGTGTTCATGCATCTTGTGCAGGTACCTGTAACACTCCTTGAGTATTCCATGAATGCAGTCACACAAGGTATAGATGCTATAGCTTCAACCAGAGTCTTAATTCGTGGAGAAAATGGCCATACATCAACCCATGCCTTAACTGGAGAGACTGTTCACCGTACATTTAGGTATGAAATGTACCAGCCATGTTGTTTGCATTTATTCTTCGTTGCCTTCTTTCGCTGATAGAACCTAGGGAATATGGAGAGAGAGGGAGGGGGGCATGTAGGTGTTGACACAGTAAATTTTAGAATTGGGGACATGACATCAATGAGCCAAATTTATATGTTTCAATAAAGCATAACCACAGTAGTCACAAGATTCATGTTTCCTCTCCCCTTCTCTTCACCGTTTTTCTATAGTGCAGCCTTCACCCAAAAAAGATCGAACTTCCAGGCCTCTTGCTTATTTTCTCTATTGACTGCCCTCACCCTTTGTGTTTCCTCATCACTGCAACCCCTCACATGACTGCTCCCAACTGTTACTCTTGTGCCTCCAAGTTCTTTCTTCAATCTCATAGTCCCATTTTTCCATTTGACTTGTCCAAAAGAAACACCAGTGTTAGTGTGTGTATCAAGTAGAAGAGTCAAAATCCGTAATAGATATGCTTGGCTGGATGTCAATCATGTGTCCAACACCACTTTTTTTTGGGGACAAGTCTGTGATCTCACAAGTGAGGTCAGTTTATATCTTATTAGAAAAGGCTTTTTATATCTTCTTTCTTCTTCCAGTGGAACCGGAGCAGATATGGATATTGTTATCTCCAGTGTCCGAGCCTATGTTGGTGCATTGAATAAGATGATGAGTTTCAGAAAACTGTTGGCGAAAAACAACAAACCCGAAAGTAGTGCAGTCATATAGGTACTTGTGTGCAAATCAAGGTTATGGAACTTATGCAACTGCACTGGAGCTTTATCATTTGTACAGAATGGAGGAGGCTGTTCAAAGAATTTGAGCCTGTAGTTTTCAAGAAAACAAAGCTAATATGTCTGGTAGTGCTTGAAAATCATCTAAGTTTATGGTGTATCAGTTAGGACATTGTTCATATAACTTTGTTCATGCTCCCGTTTTACTAAAGTATGAATCTACAAACCACGAAGATTTTCGAAATGATTTCAGAAATTATGAAAATCTCTTTATCAATATTTATGTGGTGATGTTCTAACACTTGTATATTTGATAAATCTGCCGTATGAACTTGCAATTTTATATCCAATCAGTAAATCAATACGTATTGAAAAACATGCAACTCTTTATAAGCACTAATTAATTGAAGAATGTTAAGTCCATTATTTTGGTTGATAACTTAAATATGGCAGTGAGAAAGCAAGCCCCTGTGATTGATACCATTTCAATATATATGTTTCTCCTTTGAATGGTAAAAAAAACGGTTGATAACTTTAAGGGCTTTCTCGTATTTTTGTCTGTTTATTTTCTGTTAGAAAACTTTGGACATGACATATTTGAGGTTATAAAATTCAAAAGTTTTTTTTTTTAAATTATTTTAATTTTTGTGTCAAATGATAAAAAAGAGGCAAACAAATTGAAATAAAGGGGTGGTAAGTATTAACATTCGAATTTCTACTAACATCTTGATTTTGCATAAACAATGGAAAATTAACATCCCACACACATTTAAGAGGATAAATATCAAGTTGTAGTCATACTTTTTAAAATTAAACTACTTATAGCATAATATTATCATCTTATAGCACATCAATTAATAATATATTCACTTACCTTTTATCAACAAATTATTATTTATTATTCAATTACCTATTAAACTTTTTAATATAAATAATAAATTATTAAATATTAATCAATTACCTTTTGAATTTTTTAATATAAATAATAAATTATTAAATATTAATCAATTACCTTTTAATGTTTATAATATAATTTATAAATTATTATTTATTAAATATTAATAAATTTTTTAATATAAATAATAAATTTTTAAATACTAATCAATTACCTTTTAATGTTTATAATATAATTTATAAATTATTATTTATTAAATATATTAATTAAACTTCATATTATATAGTTACCTTTTAAAAAACAAAATCTAGAAATTAGGAATTTTATTTTAAATAATTATTTAATATTTAATTACCCAATAACTACCCACCCCCATATTAACCAATACTATTTTCTCTTTTCCCAATACACTCAACCTCTCCCACGCCTGAATTTAGTGCATATTCCCCAAAAATCGCGCCACTTTGCCATCTTCCTCAATCATCAAATCAAACAAAAAACGCAGCCAATTTTCCATCTTCCTTAAATCTGCATCTTCCCCAAATTTTCCATCTTCCTCAAATTTTCCATCAGTTCCTCAAATTTTCCATCAGTTCCCCATTAATTTTATAGACAATGTCGAAGAAAAGTAGTCAAAATCTAAGGAAAAGTAAAAGAATAGTCGATGAGGAAGATGACTTTCATGCTCCTTCATTCGATATATTGTCACAATCTCAAACTCAGAAATCGAAGGGGAAAAAACGCAAAGAGGTGATCGAAAGAGGCAAGAAGCGGAAAGGAAAAGAAATTGTAACTTCGTTAGAATCTGATTCTGACTTTGTTGAAAAGACAAAATCGAAAAAACCAAAAGGAGTTGAAATTGGTCGTTCAACAACCAAGTCTTCCAAAAAAGATGCAGAGATTCAACAAAAAAACAAAAAAAAAAGTTTGATAAGGTTAGTAAAAAGTTTATTTCAAAACTCAATTTACTTTGTGTTGTTTTACTGTCTTTATTATTTTATATTATTTGTCAATAGCGTACTACATTGTTTTTGTATGACTTATATATCAATTGAGTATTATTTTATTTTTTCAAAAGTTACAGTTTTATTTTTTTGAAATCGAAAATGTATTTTATTATTATATGAATTGTATATGAATTGTGTATCAATTGTGATATATAGTTGTATAAATTGAAATTGAACTGTGGCATTTAGTTGTATGATTTTTGTATGAACTATAGCATACACGTGTATGAATTGAGTATGAAACTTTTGATATAAAGTTGTATGCTTTGTGGATGAAACTGTGTTATTAATAATTGTATTTAGTTGTATGAATTGTGTATGAAATCTAGCGTATAAGTGTATGAATTGTGTATGCAACTATGATATAAAGTTATATGCATTGTGGATGAAATTGTGGTATTAATATTGTATTATTTTTGTTTGAATACTGTATGAAGTTTTTGTATGATTTAGGTATGAAATGATTTGTGGTATATAGTTGTATGATTTTTTATATATAGTTTTATAGTATATAAAAAGTAATAATTAAGTTTTACAAATTTTATAGGAGAAGAAGGTTCAAACACATTTATCTTCATGTATCAACATGAATGTGTTCGCTGATTTGTTGACATTCCTCGGTCAGGATAAGTTCAATAAGTTTTTACAAGAAACTCCATTTGGATATTTTTATGATTTACATCACATAAAAATCCAATGTCAATTGTTGCGCCATATTTTTCTTCTTGAATCTGAAAATGGCAGGGATGACATGTTCATTATTAATGTAAATGGTACAGAGTTACATTTTGGCTTAAAAGAGTTTATCGCTGTAACTAGTCTAAAATCTGGTCCAATATCTGATTTTATTTCTGATCCACCTGTCCCAAATAGATTGCTTGCAGAAAATTTCGGAGACATGGACAAAGTCCAAAAGTTAAATTTTTACGACAAGTTTAAATTAGAAAATTTTTGGGAAGAAGATGACCGGTTAAAAATTGGAATTTTGTACTTCATTTCGTCATTCCTTACTGCATCAGACCCTTCAAAAACAACCATTCCCAAGTTATATTTTGATTTAGTAGAGTCTGGACAGTATGCCACATTTCCATAGGCGAATGAGTGTTTTAGTAACAAATCATGTGTTTAATTTTTACAATTTGTAACAGCATATTAATACAATAATGTATTATCTCCGAAAGAAGGCAAAGTACTCCAAAACACATGTTTCGTACATCACTGTTGACTGTTGGTTTATGGTGTGGATTGATAATATTGAGAAACAGTGGAAATTGTCAGATTATAACATGAGATCAATTGCCCCCGATCACGATGTTGGTCAGTGCATTAGAGGATTTAAGCTGCTTGCTAACATTGCTTGGGACAGAGTTGATGAAGTCATTATCCCTATCAATGTTTCAGAGAAATGCCATTGGTTTCTGGTTGTATTCCGTATCAAGCATAGATGTCTGCATGTTTATGATTCGATGAGGGGAGGAGCTGTTCACAACAAATTAGTGAAAGAAGCTGTTGATAAACTTGCAACAATGATACCATTGTTTCTGTCAAGTACAGGGTTTTATGGCAAATGACTTGATCTGTATGCAAATAATATCCCTGAATATCAAAACAAGTCTCAATCAGAACCTCTCGAAATCAAATATGAGACAGATGTTCCTCAACAGCAAGAAAGTTCCAAGTATGTAATATCTATATTATATCTAATTCTTATATTTAGTTAATATAAAAAAATTTTAATTTTATTTTTTTTACAGTGATTGTGGTCTGTACACCTCTCTTTTTGCTGAATATATCAGCAATGGTATTTTTGATTTATTTGATATTGAAGTAGATGCAACATTCCATCTTCAGAGGTATGCAACTTTACTTTGGCACTATGCAAAAGCAAAGAATGATGAGGGAGCAATAAGCGACAGTGAAGTTACGGGTACAGTTGCAAGCAAGTATGGTGGACCTCGCACGCAAAAAGAATAAGTTATGGACACCACCAATTATCCCACTCCAAGAAGACGGAATAGGAAATGAAAAAATTTAAATGCACGTTTTGAATTCTTATTGAAATTTTTGTTATTTTAACAATATAACAATTTATGTTATTTTTAATGTTTTTTTATAATTATTAATTTCTGTTATTTTCAATGTTTTAAACATTATAACAGTTTATGTTATTTTTAATGTTTTCTATAATATAACAAGTCATAATAGCTTATTATTCTCAGTATATTTCAATTTATATTTTAAATGTATAAACCTTGTATGAATTATGAATGCCATATTGACTTTGATAGATGTAACTGAAACCAATGATATATATATAAAAAATGTATGAATATTGTATGAACATTGTATGAATAACATATATACCACATTATGAATGGCAGGACAGAATAATTTAATTTATAATGTATAAAAATTGTATGAAATATGAATGACATAGTGAACCTTGATATATGCAACAGAAACAAATGATAAGGTATGAACATTGTATGAATACTGTATGAATATTGTATGCATACAACGTGAAGATTATTTTAATGGCAGTATAGTTCAATGTATATTTATTATGTAAAAATATTGTATGAATTATGAATCCCACAAAGAACTTGGATATATGTAACAGAAACAAATGATATATATGAACATTGTATGAATACTGTATGAACATTGTATTAATACAACTTGCAGATCATATTAATGGCAGTATAGTTCAATTTATATTTATTATGTATAAATATTGTATGAATTATGAATGCCATATTGTACTTTGACATATCTAAAAGAAACAACTGATATATATATAAAAATTGTATGCAAACTGTATGAATACCATAAATGTCATTTATAACTACTGCATAAATAAAACAAAAGGTGTTTCTAACATTCAAAACAACATAATAACAAATTTAACATTACGAAATCATTGTTTTTGCACAGGATAATTTGAACATGTCTTTTTATTGTGTCCAACCTGACGGCATCTACTGCAAGTCATCTTCGTCCTTTTGAACTTCATATCAGTGAACCCCTTCCATCTTTCAAGTTTTGGTCTACCCGCTGTTCTCTTTGGACCTGGTGGCAGCATTTTAGGTTCTGAAATATAACTTGGTATATCCCATGTACTCTCGCATGGTATAGGCTCGACAGGAATTGCATAAGCATCTCTGAAATTTTTCAGGCTATAAAAAGGAGAACAGAAATCTGATTCATGCAATTTTCTGTATCTGAGAACTGCAATTACATGACCACATGGTATCGCATAATGTTGAAATCTCCCGCAACTGCACATCCTTGTGTTTAAGTTTACAATGTACTTCTTTGCTCCTTCAGCTACAGCATATAGATCAACTGTTGAAGGTATCACCTAATTAAAAGTTAAAATGTGGTATTGTTAATATACAATCAACTAAATATTGGTAAGTAATTATAATTATTTGTTATTGAAAACAGTAAAATACATACCCTCATATTGCAAGATAAAGCAATACTTTTCTGTAGATAATGATCATATTTTTTTGTTAGATCAGATGTTGTCTTATCAGCCTCCTCATTTTGCTTGTGAATCCACCTCTGAATTGTTACCCTCATAAATTCAAGAAGTGAAATTACAGGTAACCTTCTTGCTAACCTGTTAACATTATTCAAGGACTCGGCAATGTTTGAAGTCATGGTCCATGTGCGCTTACAATTCGAGAAAGCTCTTGACCATTTGCTATAACCAATATCAAACAAGTATGGTCATATGCGCGTATCTATGTTGTCTATTCTTCCCATAATTTCCTCAAACTCTTTTTTTGTGTAAGCTTTTGCCAATTTAAAAAACAAAATTTTCAGATCTTCAGTATTTCTATTGAAATTCTTCACCACATTTACTGACAGATGCCATATGCATGCATAATGTTCTGATTCGGGATATACAGTAGCAGTCCCTTTCCATATGCTTTCATTTCTATCTGACATAAAACACATATTTTGTCTAACTCCATACTCTTCCTTAAACTGTTCAAAAAACCAAGACCATGAAGCGTCGTTTTCAGAATTCACTATCGCATACGCCAACGGAAGTATATGACCTGATCAAATTTTATTTAAAATATCACACAAATCAAGTACAATTTATAAAATAATTTATTATATTACTTAATCTGAAAATTAAATAGGATGAAAAAATACCTCCCGGATCCATTGTGCTTGCAGTTAACATTGTACCACCATACGAACATTTTAATCCCGCCCCATCAACAACTACAATAGGCCTACAGTACTCCCAACCTCTAATACAAGCTTCTAATGCAACAAATGCATATAAGAATTTATCACCTTCTTTCCTTTCTATTTTCAATACCGATCCTGGATATGTTTGCTCCAAAATATACATATAACCTGAAATTCGTAATTATTATCAGAAGGATACATACAAAAAGTATACTATTTTCATACATGAATTATACAATGAACAGAATATTCCAGATCATCAATAAAAAAATTTGTTAGTGCAGTATACAAAGTTCATACATGAATAATACAAGGACCAGAATATTCCAGATCATCACTTAAATTTTTTTTTTACTGCAGTATATAAATTTCATACAAAAATAATACACAAAGCAAAACATACTATACTGTGACTTTTAAAAATTAAAAAAATAAAAAACAATTAAGGATACATATTTTATTTATTTTTTAAGGATACATACAAAAAGTATACAATTTTCATACATGAATTATACAAGGAACACAATATTCCAGATCATCAATAAAAAAATTTGTTAGTGCAGTATACAAAGTTCATACATGAATAATACAAGGACCAGAATATTCCAGATCGTCACTTAAATTTTTTTTTACTGCAGTATACAAATTTCATACAGAAATAATACACAAACCAAAACATACTATATTGTGACTTTTAAAAATTAAAAAAATAAAAAACAATTAAATTCATTATTTATATGCAAATTACCCGGTAATCTGGCATATGACTCTGCTGGATCTCCGCGCACCAATTTTATTGCTTTCTCTCTTGCCCTCCATGCTTGTATGTACGTCAACGAAACGCTATGCAATTTCAACATATCAGCAGATATATCCTTTGGAGTGTATGCTGTAGACGGATCAATATATTTCTCCATTATTAAGACAGCTACAACGTCAGTTATCCCCTGATGTCTTGCATACACTCGGTCTCTAACAGAACAAGTGTGCTGAGCATTATACTTTCTAACTTTGAATAAATTTGATTTATTCAAACTAGATGCCCTCATCATCCAAGAACATGTCTCAGAAATACACTTCACGTGATAACTGTTTAAAAATCAAGAAAATATAAAATTAAATATCATACAACAACAAAATTCAAAATAAAAATTATGTTCCATACAGTAGTGTAAACTTACTTTGATGCATTAAAGCGCTCAACACGAAAACTGAACTTTTCAGCGAGTCCAACATGTCTCATGACCTCCTTCAGTGTTTCCCTATTGTTGTAAACTTGATCCTCAGCAACAAATAGGTTTGCATGGTCACTTATTATATCATCCCCACCTTCATTATTCTCATTGATAACTCCTTCTAAATTCATTCCCATTAAACGAATAGAATTATTGGAGTATAGATCGATGTTATTATTTGTCAATCTAACATCACAATTTATTATATCAGTATTAATAACACTACGACCTTCATTATGCATCTCATCATCTACCAAAGATATGCACAGAGGATATTTTGAAAAGAAATCCAAATTAACCTTTTTCTGATCTAGAAACACCTTTACCCCTACATCATTATGAATAGTAATAGGGGGACACATATCGTTAACAATGTATTTATATCAATAGAATTTATATTTTTGTCTATATTAAGTTGATTTATTATTGCATTCACTAAACCAATATAGAGACTAGACGCATCATATATGATGCCCTCCATCTGAAAATCGACGTATTTTCCTGTTTCACAACATTAAAAGAATATTTTAGTAAAATATAATGTTTTATTGCTATATAATTAATACACAAATTATACATGTATCATATACATTTCATTTACTAATAAAATAAACTTCATACTTCAAATTAGCTATACAGAACATACTGTTTCTTTTCAAATTTTTTTTTATACAAACTGTATTACATATATTAAAGTTACCAACAAAATTAACAATGTTTTAAATATAAAAAATAACAAACGTACACTTCATAATTGAAAAACAAATCAAAATTAAAAACTAACCCGAATAATTCCACTTTCCACCATGTTTAATTAAAATTGAAACAAAGTTATCCATCAAAAGTGAGATATGTAGATATGAAAATAATCTTCAATTCTTGGGGAAAAGATGACTTATATGTTAGAAAGAAATTTTACAATAATAGACAAAATTTGGAATGAAGAATAATTTTAATGCTAATCATTTATCTACATTTAATATAACTCAATAAAAGATTAGTCTCTTCAAATTCTCAAATCAATTAGTCTGCCCAGTAATTAGTGTGCGCAGTAATTAGCGTGCGCAGTAATTAGCGTGCATAATCAATTAGTGTGCACAGTAATTACTAATTAAAAAGCAATGTCATTTATGTTGTCAGAATTATTAGGCACTACAATTAATAACTCATTATCACTTTATCCACTTACTTTTTAATTAATTTTTAATAACAAATTCATTTAATAAATTATAATTAACAATATAATTACTAATTAAATGCTATAAAGTGAGATATTAAATGCTACAAAATGAAATTAAACTCTAATGCCATAACTTGATAATACTACTACATATTATGCTATATTAGAAATTTACACATAAACAATTATCTAAGCGTAAAATTACACCTCTATTAACATCTTGATTTTGCATAAACAATTATCTAAGCGTAAATTAGATGAAGCTTTGATTACCGCTAAGGATGTTAATAAAGTGAGGATTTATAAATAATTTGTTGGTTCATTTCGATGTCACAAGTATTAAGGAAATATTTTTGGCAATTCTACACGATGTTCTTAAGACGTGCTTTGTCATCGGTAACAATTTTGTGGGCTTGAAAAATCAATTAGTGTTTCTTCTCCTCTCTCGTCAATTATTCTATATATCTAGTGTAGTATATATGTGAACTATATAAGAGAAGAGAGGTGAGAGAGTTCAAGAGAGAGAGGAGAAATGCGAGTGAGACCGAGAGGAAGGAGATAAGCATAGTCAATTGTTCTCGATCTTAAACTGTTGTTCCAATAGGACTTAAGTATGATTTCCACGGTCAACATAGACATAGATTGTGCTGCAACCTTAACCGGAGATTTCGGATTTAACCCCTAGATATGAAGAAAATCATGTTGGAAGAGTGAGAAAGAAAAAAAAAAAATAAGAATCGATCACCAATTTCTTTCATTTATTACTAATAATATAAAAATAAATTTAATATAGCATAACTTTAAATAAGGAATATTTCCTAAATTAGAATTAGGATAGTAAAATTAAATAAGAAATATTTCCTAAATTAGAATTAGGATAGTTAAATTAAATAAGGGATATTTCCTAAATTAAGTGATGAGTATTTTCTAAAATATAATTTCTAATATTAGTAGTATATTATATATAGGAGTAACGGATTTTCCACTGACCAACGTTTCTTCTTCCTTCTTCAGCCCAAGGTACGTTTTATTGGACTTTTCTTCTTCTTCTTCTTTGAAAAATCGTCAATGTCGATTACTACTACTTGAAGAATTGCGGGTATGCTTCTGTTTCATCTTCTTGTTTGTTCGAATGCTTATGTTTCTGGGTACCCACTGATTTTTTCTGTGTCATAATACAAATATATTTAGTTAACTGTTTATTCGATCAAGATTTTAGGGTTTCCTTTTTGCTGGGTCTTTGTTGTAAGAGTTGATCTTCGAGTTGGGTGGGATAATCATGTTTTTAATTGCTGTGGGGTGGGAAATTTTTTAAATTGATCACAAGGGGGTGTGACTTTTAGTGATATATGATTGAATATGCAATTATCGGTCTCTTCTTTCTAAGTCGGCCAGTATTACTTCAAGAATTGCAGGTATTCTTCTGTTTTATCTCTCTCTCTCATGGCCTGGCCTTGTAGTTGATTCATTAGGTCCTTCTATTATCATACCCTGAATTTAAGCAACATCCTTTTATTATCATAGAGAACAGAAGAAACATCCTTTAATTATCTTTAAAATGCTAAGATTCATCCTTTTGTTATTTTTGGTCAATAAACTAACAACTTTAAACCATGGATGTCATGTTTTGTTCTTATCATCCTTCTATAAGCTAATATTTGGTAATTTTTAGTTATATTAGTTGGATTTACGGTGCATAGGGTAGCAGTGTTCTTTATGTGTCTCTTTTTTCGTTTATCAAGAGACAATTTAACTAATCTTTGAAACTCAATTATATTAGATCGATAATAAACCCAACAAAGGTTGGGGTCGAGTCCACTAGGAATACGCGTGTGTCAAGATGTCAAGAGTGTGAGAATGTAAAAATTTCCTAAGCTTATCTTCAAAGAAAAGAGTGATTGAGTAATTAATATAAAACTAGACAGTTTTCTAAATGCAATAAAAATATTTTATTTTTCGATTAACAGAGGGACCGGGGTTGTATCCTCAATATGGCATGACTAGTTCATGAACACAAGTATCTTGCTCAAATACATAAATCAATGAAAATAATCCAATTGATAATTACTTACAAGAATTTTCCAACTCTAGCAAGCTAATCCCAAAAGTTCTTCCAAACTAAAAGGAAAATATTAAGACCCAATTGATAGACCCACATAGGAATCTCCCTATGCCTAGTTCGATTTCGTTAACCAAGCACAATTAATTCCTTAATATACTTGATAACTTGCTACTTGTTAAAATTCCAATCCAATTTTCACACTCCCGAGTAAGAAATGAATATATAGGGCTAAGTGTAGTGTTTGCAACCACTAAATTAAGAAATAAGAATGTAAACAAGAGTCTACAACCCCAGTTAACAGGTTTAGCTACTCATACTAGAAAAAGAAAATACAAGATGAAATGTAATAATAAACATAGTTAAAGATGAAATATGTATAGTATCCTTACTTTTTTGGTGTAAACAGTTGTGTATAGTAGATACAGACCACATTGTAGATTTGATAGGAAGCTTGTAACTGACACTTTTTGGTGGTGACCAGCATGCCCTTAATGCTGGAGAATACAATCTTACTAGTTTAATAAAAAATAGTTAAAGATGAAATAAAGAAGAAGATTCAAACTCTATGGTAAAAATCTCTTAATCCTTCCCTAGCTAGAGATACTCCACCCAGACTTGTAAATTCCAAAAACTGCTCTAGAAAATGATCTATTTCGTATTTATATAACTCTAAAAAATCTGGACTAAGAGGCCCTTCCGCTGCATATTTCGTAGAGCAAAATCGTGAAGTTCCAATTTTCGTCGCCCCATTTTCATTTCGTGGAGCCAAAAATTTCGTGGAGTGAGACAGATTTGCTCCTCCTCTAGACTTAGCCGAATTCAAGCTCTTCTACCCTCAGAAACGGCTACACGAAAACTAAACTTGGGCACAGTTTTTGTGACTTTTGAATCTTTACTTTTCTCATTGTTTTGCTCCAACTTCCATCTTTTTTCATCATCATTCTAGATCAAGTACTTGATTGATTGACTTCTTCAGCTCCAAATCCTGAAATTCACCAATTTAAGTTTTTTTGGGTTATTAAATCATACTCAAAGACACTTAAAACGCAAGAAAAAGGTAATTCATTTGTTGCTAATTTGCCAACTTATCATTAGATCATTCATCTCAACAAAATTTATGTTTAAATATTCAAAAAATATACAATAAATACTATATATTGTAATATACAATAAATACTATATATTGTAATTCTTCTAATATTAATATGATTATAAATTACATATTGAAGTGTTGATCAAAATTCATATAATTTTTATCTCTAAAAGCAAATAAAAATATCCACATGAATAAAAATGCTCAAGTAATTTCTAAGTATATAACTTTTATTTTTAAACATAAATTGATACTCTTATTGAATTTACTCAGAAAAATAGACTAGAGTTCATACTTCAAATTCCCTTATTTTTCTTTGAAATGAAGGAGAAACTGGACATCTTTCAAATAATATTTCTGTATCTATCCGATTAATAATCATATAGAGCTGAGAAATAATTTACTAATAATATTTTTTGTTTTCATCTATTATGGAAGCACTCTTGCTTCTACGATGAAGTTGATGATAAAGAATTCCTTCCTAGCCCATCCACTTTAATAAGAATTACCTATCAATAAGCTAAAAGAGAGGGATTGAGCGAACATCATAGGGGATTGTAGGTTAAGCAGTTATTTCTTGATAGAAACTAACATGCGGATGAATCTTGCCATTTTTGGAACAATTGAGGGATGTTTTCTGTTCATTACATTAGCATAAGGATGTACTTTAAGTTTAGGGTTTAATTGAAGGATGTTTTTGGCAACAAACTCGGTTTAGTCATGTGATTGTTTCTGTCCAGCATGATAATTGTATATCTGATTGGTGTAAGGTATGAATTGTAAAACTTCTTGTTTGCGTTTGGATTTATTTATGGCGTGTGTAGGTACATTGTGTTCATACGTTCTCGTTTTATGATTTGGGGAAAGTGATGTGTTCTGGAAATTTGAGCAGTGCACTGGTTTCCTGTTACTACATTTTCCTGTTTAGTTTAGGGTATGATTGAAGGATGTTTTTGACAACAAACTTGGTTTAGTCATGTGATTGTTTATGGACAGCTTGATAATCATATATCTGATTGGTGTAAGGTATGAAATTTAGAACTTCTTGATTGCTTTTGGAGTTCTTTTTGGTGTGTGTAGGTACATTTTGTTCATACATTATCTTTTTATGTTTTGGAGAAAGTGATGTGTTCTGGAAATCTGAGCCGTGCACTGGTTTCCTGTTAATGATGTACTACCTTTTCCTGTTAAGTTTAGGGTATAACTGAAGGATGTTTTTGGCAACAAACTCGTTTAGTCATGTGATTGTTTCTGGTCAGCTTGATAATTATAGATCTGATAGGTGAAATTATGAAATTTAGAACTTCTTGATTGCGTTTGGAATTCTTTTTGTGGTGCGTTGGTACATTTTGTTCATACGTTCTCTTTTTATGATTGGGGAAAGTGATGTGTTTTAGAAATTTGAGCAGTGCACTAGTGTCCTGTTAATGATGTACTCCATTTTCCTTGGTGTGAACTAACAGTTACTCGAAATAAATAGGGAATCCTTCTTGTGGTTTGTAATCTAACTTTTCTTGTCATTTCTCTCTTGAACGTTCCTAGCTGTTCTTGTTACTGTGAACTGACAAGTAGTCATTTTGTTTGTTGTAATCTATTTTATCTAGTCTATACCGACGATACTACAATGTTAATCTCGGATGGAGAGTGGGTCGGTAGGTTGGTTGGTTGTGGGTTCAGCCTCTGACCAGTTGTGGATTCAGTTGCATCAAGGAATATAGTTCTAAGCAAGAGTGGTTTTTTAGCTGTTGTGGTTTGGTTATTTTATCCTTACTATTTGTAATTTGTTCCCATTGGTTTCGGTATTATGGTAATGCGTATAGGATCCTTCAATTTCCCGATGCCTTCATGTTCATAAGAAATGAAGGCAGTTTTGGTATTTGCTTTTGCTGATGCTCTGCAATGATGGTGATTAAGTGGCTAGGGAGTTTTGTAATGTTATCTTGTTCTGTTGTCATGGAAATGCTATTATGTTTTAGAAATTTTCCATCATAGTTCATCTCTCTGTCCTTTTATGGGGCTTTAAATTGTTTTTTTTTTGTGCATTATGAGACGTAGCATAGATATTTTCAAACATTGTCTATTATTCAGTATAGAGAGGGGGGATGAAAATGAGAATATGCATTCAGGTTCTGGGTGCTTTATGAGATTACTTGGTTGACAGATACTGTTGTGTTGGGCTTGATTCCCTGTCTTATCTTTGACACGGCATTTACCTTGCTTTTTTGTTTCACCGGGTTATTGTTATAGGTGTGACTGTGTACAAAAATAGATGTTTGGTTGCTGCAAGTTATACTATTCTTAGTGATAATGGAACAGAAGTGATTAGCGTATCTTTTGGTGTTTGAGACGTAGCATAGAAATTTTCGAACATTGTCTATTATTCAGTGTAGAGATATTCTTAGTGTAAATTGATTTTTTTGTGCATTATGAGACGTAGCATAGATATTTTCGAACATTGTCTATTATTCACTGTAGAGAATTATAGTTCTCTGTGTGGGTGTGGGGGTGGGGGGTGGGGTGGGGTGGGGGTGATAATGAGAATATGCATTCAGGTTCTCGGTGCCTTTTGAGTTTTCTTGGTCAACTGATCCTGCCGTGTCGTGCTTTATTCCCTGTCTTACCTTTGACACTGCATTTACCTTGCCTGTTTTTGGTTTCACCGGGTAATTTTTTGTAGGTGTGGCTATGTGTGCGAAGATAAATGTTACTGTGATATTCTTAGTGATAATGGAACAAGATTGATTAGCGTATCTTTTGGTGTTTGTGTCTGCGAAAAATTAGTACACCTACTCATATTGTTGTCCTTTGGCTGAAGATATCTGTTTGTTTTCCTGCAAATTGAATGCATATGATGCCATACAGTTCCTTATGGGATACGGGTTCTTATCTTCCTTTATTCCTTGATTTTGTCTACGTGAAAAAGGTGTTAGATTTTTGTTTGCACACAACTTGCTTAGGTCTTTTATTTACAGATTAGCAGTCTTATGTGCTTTGGCATCTTTTTTAGATTCATGTTCTTTTTATGTGTTTGTCATCAGTTTTCCAAGTTGTTGCTTTATAAATAGATTTGGTGTCTGGAGCTGCTTTCTTCATTTGGTTTCAGGTCTTGTGTGATACCATCTTTCCTAGTTGATCAATATTGATGTTGCTTTTCTTTGTTCTGTGTTTGTCTATTATTTTTCAGGTTTTTATCTTGTGCGGTGTGGCGTGTGGTCGGTATTGTTTTGGTGGTTGTTAGAATGGACTTTGATGATATAGATGCTAGTATTTGCACTGGGTACGAGTTCTTGGAATGTTCCTTTCCATGGAGAAAATCAGTTTTGCATGTTTCTTTATTGCTTTCATTACTGGTTGTCCGAGTGTGTATGTCCTTGATTTTGTTAGGAGGAAATTATTTCCTTTGATTTGAGATTTATTAGGTAATTATTTTGTCTTTTATGTTTGTCCTTGGATTATTGGTAGAGCTGCATTTTGTTTTGTTTTTATTTTGTTACTCAGTAGTCATTGTTTTGGCACACTTGGTGCATTGTTTTTGTGTGAAACCCTTGTAACTCCGCCTGCAAAGTCACAGCCGGTCCCAAGCCCGGAAAAAGGAGGAGGGCAAGTATCAATTGTGAGGAGTTAGTCATTATTCTCTTGATTCTTCCTCTTGATTTGTGAGTTCCTCTCTTATTTAAGTAGCTTAAGTCTTCCATGTTTGCCCTAAGATCATTTGTGGAGTATTATTTCATTTTCATCTCAGTCAATATAAACAAAAGTGGGTACAGGTGCTGCTTTTCCTGCATGGCTTGTAGGCCTCAAATCTACCAGTTCTAAGCCTTGAAAAAGGAGGTGGCAGAGTGTTCAAGGGATATTGCTTCTCCTGTGCACTTAAAGCTGTTGGTGAGTTTTTGCTGCGAGCTTCAGGGACGGTGTCCGTCATTCTCAACAAGGTATATGTCTACTTTTTTTAAGAGACTAATCTCATGTGCAAACTGAGTGGATCTAAAATACTGGTAACTGAACTTACTGGATTTTGAGAGCAATGCCGAATTGGTTTTGCCAGGGTTATGCTTTGGCATGGTTGATTAGTTGTGTGCGCAAATTGTATTAGATTTGATTGTTGAACTTGAGATTTGGATTTTAGCTTATATGCATTTTATTACTTGAAATTACATCATTGTCGAGTTTTACCAAGTTTTAGGCATTTTATCACATATGAGGGGTTGATTTGTCAAGATGGGCATTGTATTGAAAGCTATATGCTTTAAGTGGTGAAATGTGGTTAAAGACCCGACTTGAAAGTGGGTATATTGAACTGGGCAGATTATGTTAACAAAAGTCCTGGTTCGAGTACTGGGTATCTGGACCTCACAAGTCCCTCATGGGTCCCACCGCACAACGTTTTCTGTGGAGAAGTGTATACCGTTAGGGTCATTAGCCATTGCATTATATAGCATAGCATAATGCTGCAATTGTGTTTAGGCCATAGGGAAAAGCACAGTTCTTGGCAATAAAGATGAACCTTTTGGTACCTATTTTTTAATCTTCCTTTCAAGTCATGATTATGCATTTTATACACGACTAATTAGGAGGATGAATTTAGGATGAGAACTCGAAAAAAAGGGTGTCCTCTATGTGTTAGTCCAGGGAAGGGTCTATTATACGTAGCTTAACCTGCTATATTTGCACTAGGCCTGGACTCTTGGAACTAGGAAATGGTGACATAGTCATGGGATATGCCAAATGCAGATTGACAGACAAACAGCTGAACTTTATTATAAACCTTAACAAACTTATATGATTTTCCCAGTAGGGAACTTCACACCTGGACATTCAAATAGTACTGTTACAGCACCCTCCTCCATAGATTTCCCATCTCCAAAAGTAGAGTTTATTGCATAGATTGGGACATAATCAAGAGAAGGACCAGGATCAAAGAGAATATATGACGAAGTCACCTTGCTTTAAGGACTAAACCAAACATAGCAAACAAGAGCCTAACAGCTTAAGTATATGGTCACTGCTTGGAGCAACTTACATCAATTTACCTGGAGTACTACCTCCATTTTCTCCTCACTACCACACCCTCTCGAGTTAGACGACAAGAAACTGAGAAGATTGCACTCCTGCCCAGTATCGACCCAATTGCATTTTTGTAAGCTAAAGTCAAGGTAAGGCGACACTCTAGTTTGTTTACCCCCACACGTTTCTTCAAGGGAATTATGCAAACAAGGAATATTCTGATCCCATAAGACACCATCAAATGGATATTCGATTGCAGCAATTTGCATACTCACATTCAACATTACAGTACCTAGGCTAAAAAGGAACCAGGAAAACCCAATGTATCCCGTTTAGGACATTTATCAAACAAAGCTACGTTATCTCGTGGATTGTCCAAACAAAACATGGTCTGCCGTTGACTTCCCAGTTTCATAGGCAGAATCAAGGGCAGATGATGCTGGAAATGACTGGGAGACAGAACAGCTGATTGTAAAACTATAGAGACAGAACTAACACAGTCGAAAATGAACCTGTGATGAATTAGCGAGGCGTCCCACTACATTGCTGTTGGTTTGTTGTTGAAACCGCTGAGCAAATTTACCCTTGAAATGCGTCCAATCCAAAATTAGCTTGTTGTGAAATAAGCTTCATCATCAAGGTAGAATGAAGGAAGTGGAAGCCAGTCATTTTCGTGGAAGCCATGGTTTGTGAAGTACAACTCGGCCCGAAAAATCTAGCTCTCTGGGTTGCCGTTGCTGCTGAATCTAGGTAGAAACATCGCCATTGTTGGACCAGTTTAACAAATTAGATTCTCAACACAAATAACATAATGCAATCCCTATTGTCTTTGGTTTCCCCTGGTGGTGATTCTGAGCTTTAACTTTTTTGTTTTCCTTTGGGTGTGTAGTTTGTACGTCTTCCTTCTTGAGGGCTGTGATGTATATTTCCTCTACCTTGTGGGATGTTGGTTAACCATTTGCAATTGATCGGTTGGTTTTAGTGGAATTGCTTGGGTATCGATCATCATTTCATGTGTTGGAACTTGGAAGTTACAAGTGTTCTTTTCGGTGAGAGGTTTAGTCATGTGATTATTTCTGCTATACTTGATAATTATAGATCTGTCTGCTCAATCGTGTTTGGAGTTATTTTTGAGGTCTGTAGGTACATTTGTTCATACATTCTCTTGTTATTATTTGATAAAAGTGATGTGTTCTGGAAATTTGAGCAATGCATAGGGGCATCGGTTTGGATATGTTGCTTCATCATCTTCGATACCCGCCAATGTTTCTAGTGATTTGACTATTGGTCTCTCCTATGGAGGTTCTTGTCCAGGTGTGGTCTGCGGTTATGGATGCATGAGTGAGCGACTCAGACTTGGAATGCAGTTGCTCTTACCTGTTCTATTTTGTGCCAGATTTCTTGCTATAATAGAACCTTTTAGAGAGTCCAGAGGTTCAATATTTCCCCAAGACGAAGATAACTTAATTGGGTACTTAATACAATACTTCTTCTAATCATACATGCTGCTTTACTTTCTTCCATAAATTCGTCAAATTTGCACGAGCTTTTATCGATCACAATTCTGTAGTTTTTGGACTCAAATGCAATAATTATTAGTTTCAATGTGCCTCTTACTTTTGGTCTTTCTGTTGTTCTTTGCGGCTTGATTTTTGATAAATAAAGTGCATGTGGATCTAATAAAGTTCCATGTGTGTAGGATGAAAATGAGAATATGCATTCAGGTTCTGAGTGTTTTTCTTTGTGTTTACTTGTCAACCCTGCAATATCACGCTTGATTCCCTGACTTACCTTTGACCCTGCATTTACCTTGCCTGTTTTTAGTTTCATCAGGTTATTTTTGTAGGTGCGACTATGTGCGCGAAGATAAATGTTTGGTTGCTACAAGTTACACTGTGATATTCTTAGTGATAACAGAACAAGACTGATTAGCGTGCAATCTTTTGGTGTTTGTGTCTGCGAAAATTTAGTACGTCTACTCATATTGGTGTCCTTTGGCCTGTTTTTTTTTTCCTGCAAATTGAAGCTTCCTTGATACTAGTTGTAACATGAAGGCTCTCAACTGGCACTACTCTCTGTTTCTCTAGTGTCTCGTGCTGTTATATTCATCCATCCACATGCTTATTTTCTTGCCATTACCAGAAGCGGACAGCGTTAGCCTAATCTAATAATGTTATTTGGTGCTCTGGTATGTGTTATTTGTTCAGTCTGCTTCTACATTTTTCTGTTGGTTTGTTATTACACCAAAGAAAGGGGTCTGTGCACCAATATCTGCTATAGAAGGATTGAGTCATAACAAATGAAAAACTATCTAACTTCATTTGCTTTTTAAGGAGACTTTCTGTAAATGATGTTATGAATCTTGGAACATCAGACTAATTAAATCTCACAAGTCACAATTTATGGTATGTTATGTTACTGCCTCTTTTAAATTTAAGCATGATTCATTTTGATAGTCAAAAGGCTACAACCAACAATAGGGTATAAACTATCATGAGACATTCGGTCTCAGCTATCAAGATGGCATCAACGTCGTTCAAGCTCTTTCCTACCCCTTTCTATATCGACTTCCTTGAAAGGTGAAAGAGTAAGAAGCTAGACCGACTTGCTCTTAAATTAAAAGAAGCAAGAGCAAGTAATTAAGTAGGCTTTTCTCCGCAAGAACAATTTTGACTTTCTTTGGACTTTATAATATAAGCCCCAATTGTCACCGCCTGGCCTCTCTTGCTACCACGGTGGCACCTAGTGTAGTCAACACCAATCGCGTTCGGGCAACGGAGCTTACACTCATTCACATTGGTTCATCCTGCTATGCCCTGGGCATTTTGTTCTTCTAACTAAAAGGTGGCCGGCCATTCGTCAAGGCCCAGGAATCCGCTGGACATCTCAGCGTCGAGATTTGATGATCAGGTGTGACTTGCTTGATAAGGGAAAGAGAAGACATCCCTCAAAGTCCTATTAATGCAAACCAAGTTGATTCCTGTCTTTTCAATTTCTTAGAAGCTCTTAATCGTTAGTCCACCTTTGAATTAACATAGAAGTAATAATACAATTTCCGAATAACTAATCTCGGGATAAAGCTAACTCATTTTGTAATTAATTTTGAAAATGAATTATGATATATCCCTCGTACTAAACAGACTCTTAAATCTTAAAGAATTTACGATGTTTTTCTTAGCGTACATAATGAGTTTTGAAGATAAGAAAATAAAACTTTGTTTTTGCCTACTTCTCGATATATGTGTTTGGTTAGACATCATTTATTATTTTTTCATAATTACTAAATTTTAGAACTTATATTTCAGCTATAACATACCACATATAATTTATAAAGTAGAGTGTGGAAAAATAAAATGTAAAGAAATTTTATTCTTTATTTTAAATAATTAAAAAAAAATGTATCTCATAAATTCTTGATCTAAGAAAAAATAAAATAATTTATAAATTGAACTCATTAATATTAAATGGTGGATCTGGATCCACATGTTGATAAAATAAGTTAATAGTAATCCTTTTTAAGCTTTGCGCCGTGCCATCATAATGATTAGCCATCATTGTTCACACCTCCTCCAATGCTTTCGCTTTTCCACAAATTACAAAAATAAATAAACGTCACCCTTTCATTTTCTAATCACTTTTTTATTCACAAAATTTAACGTAGTGTGTAATTAATAATATTCCCTCAAACTTCTAAATTTCTTCTGTTTTAAAAAAAATATATTCTAATTTATGTTAATATGAAATTTTATAAAATATTATTTTTTTAAATTTTTTCGTGATCCTAAACACTATGTTTGGATCATTGTTACCCATTGTATTGTATTGTATCGTTATTATACTTACAATGTTTGTTTTGATTGTTACTTAAAATGTATTGTATTGTATTATTAAATTTGGTTGTTGCGTAACAATGAAAACTCCTATTTTATGAAAGAACCAATTTGGTTGTTCCGATTGTTACTTAATTTCTTTTTTTAATTATATTTTTACATAATATTTCAAAATACTATTTTACCCTTTACCTTAATCATTTAAATCTAGTCAAACCTCCTATCCTAGAATATAAGGATATTTTAATAAATTTATAAATTACAATACAGTACGATACAATTCAATCAAACCATAAAATGTTATTAAATAACAACAAACAATACAATCTAACCAAACATTATATTCATCATACAATACAGTACAATATATTTTGAAACAATGGATAACAATGATCCAAACAAAGTGTTACTAAAGTTATATCAAATGTATTAGATTATTTTTAATTTTGTAATTTTAAATATGTCATGTTAAAATTTGACATTAAATTATTATAAAAAAAAGAAGAAAAAAGATAGTTCTTTGAGTTTACTAATGATAAAAAGTTAGGAATTGGGCAAAAACTCACATGGAAAAAGGGAAACAAGTACCAACATTCTATTTGAATCATCCCACCATTCACGTAATATTTTATAGTCGTTAGAAGTCTTCAAATCTCCATAATACCCCTAACTCTCATTATATTTCATTAAACCCTCCGTTCAAACACTTCTACAATGACCATAAAAGCAACAGGGCTAAAATCGTCTTTTTATTTTCTGTATTTATAATCACGCCTTCACGCTCCCCTCCCTTTTCCCCCCTTTTTTTGCGTCTCACACACACACACACACTGACACTGTTTATTGTTTATTCACAGAGAAGAAGAAGAATAATGTTCTCATGTCTCTGCTCTAAATTATGGTTTTGGACCACTATATTGTTATAGCTGTGCGGAGCTTTTCTTCTTGTTTAACATTTTATTTTTCTGTGTAATTTGGAGGAATAGATGATAGTGGAGGCGGCGTTGGAGTTTTTCTTGCCGTCGTGGTGGGAGGTGCAAGTTGCCATCGCCGCCGCGTCCTTCGTCATCCTCTCTTGCTGGTTCTTCAACCTCGGCGGAGGTGATATAGTTGATTATCGCCCTCGGGTTGACGGTTCTCCTGCTGTCAGAAGTGAGAAAGTGGAGGATGATCCAGCATGTAGGGCTAGTGTAAGTACAGTCTACTATATATATATATATACATATACACGCACACATACGTACATAATATTTTATTTTTACTATTTCAAAATTATGTATCTCCCTGTATTACTATCCTGTTTTAAATAGAACTTGAGTTTAGTTAAAGTTGTAATTTGTGAAGAAATTATATTCCAATTAGGAAGGGGAGTTAAGACTTAAGAGTTTAGAATATGAAGTAGTAGATCAATGGTAAGATATTTACTTAAATTTTAAATTAAAAAATAAATCACTTGTAGAGTTGATCTAAATAGTCATCTGTGATTATCGATTAAATGATAAGCTAAAATTTGATTTTGCATGGACTAATTTTCATTAATCCTGATTTGGAATGACCAATATAAGAAGTTATAACGGAACTAAGTAATTAAGCTTTGGAGAATATAATATTTCTCGTAGTTTTTATTTATACTTAGCTTAATCTTGAAAAGCATCCATAGGGCATAGTTTGTTATATATAGTTCATGGAAAGGAGCTAAGGAGCAAATGTATGATTATGTGCATTTTGAATATATGAAATCTTACTGGTATTATCAAAATCTTACTGAGAATATTCTTTCCAAGGGAAAACAAATTCAGCTTGAGCAGAGTTATTAGTGCTCTATGGAGAGTGTTCATAAGAAACTTATCAATTCGCATGCAACTAATTATATAGTTATAATACTGTACCATTCGTGAAGGCTAACTGTACTTGATTATTATCTGTTCGGCAACACAAAGTATATGTTAAGATTCTCAAGAATCCTCAATGGTCCGTACTTCTTAGAAAGAAAATTCTCCCTTGATTGAGAATTTATAAACTTATGTAATGTTTTCATCATGTAATTTTCCACCTTTTTGACGTGCAGTTGTGCACTTATTTTGTAGATGAGCCAGTTAAAAGGAGATCCTCAAACTACTTCTGCCTATGTAATCAAGGTATATTTGAATTCCATGTTCATGCACTTATAACAGTATATCTAGATTTGGTGTTGTACAACATTACTGTTACTTGAAGTGTTAATTGCACTAATTATTCATGTGATGGCCTATATCTGCAACTTGTAGTTGACTGCTACTCTTTCTTACATTTCAGGTTGAATTGTTAGCTGCTAAAAATCTTACTGCTGCTAATTTGAATGGGACTTCAGATCCATATGCAATCATCAGTTGTGGCTCACAAAAGAGATTTAGGTGATTATGTCTATTTTTGTTATCCTATTGTCTTGGGTTGGTGGTATAAATAGTTTGTCTTGTCTAGGTGTAGTTATGCATATGGTTTTCTATTATCTTTGTATTATAACCAACTTGCATCATCAAATACCACATTTGTCATAATGTTGTTCAGAGGATATGTATCCTTATACACTTACATATAATAGATGATAAAACATTACTGGTGTTGATTTGTTCCATTATGATTGATATTCAGTTTAGCTTAGACAAGGATGCCTCTTTTATTTTGGTCAATCTAGAGAGAAGTTTGAGAACCTTTTTATTCATCTTAGTCACTTTCCTTTTATTGGTAGTGCATGCTAGTCTAGCCTTCTACCAGATATGATTGTGTTTTAGGTACTTGTGATCTTTGAATTCTTATCAATTTATTCTTATGGGAATAAACAATAGTATGTTCAACTATGATGAAGCTCATAACAGTGTCCAAATTAGATGAACTCCTTTTGACATGATATAAAGGAGAGAACAGATAAACAACTTTTTATATTTATGTTGTTGGTTAGCCTTAATTTTGAGACGGTCTTTTTCTCCATTAGATGTATTGGTAGTTGAAGTCAAGGTCAACTGTGAGATAACCTTCTTTTTTAGTGGATTGTTGTCAACAATATCTGCCACGAGGCTTGGGTAGTTCCAGAAAGTTGTGATACAATATGTTCAGATGCTTATCGCTCTTGTATTATACACAAGTTATACTCTTCTTGGTGTTGCAGTTCAATGGTTCCTGGTTCAAGAAATCCTATGTGGGGGGAGGAGTTCAACTTCTCTGTTGATGAGCTTCCAGTAGAGGTAGCTATCCAGATTTTCTTTTGACATAAAGCACAAACTTAGTGCAATGTGTGTTCTGTAATCCTCTTCAGATTTTCTTTGATGTATTTGTCGTTTGATTATTTAAACATTTAATATTACATTGGCTTCGTGTTTTTATTTTCTTTCATAATAATTCATTTACTTGATTGTTTGACAGATTAATGTGACGATATATGACTGGGATATAATTTGGAAAAGTGCTGTTCTTGGTTCAGTAATGATACCTGTTGAAAATGAAGGTCAAACTGATGCGGAGTGGCATACCTTGGACAGTTCATCAGGACAGGTATTATTGATTACTACCTCTTTGCTTTCAATAAACACAACATTTTCTCTTTGGTGGTTTTGGAGGTTAGCTTTTAGAAAATTATGGCCGTTATCTTTTTTCTTTTTCAGGTTTATCTTCATATTAAAACATCAAAACTCAATGTCAAATCTTTAAGGTGCTGCTTTTCTCCCCTTATTGGTAGTGCCTTATGCTATTTCTTATTTGAATTTTGACTGTTGTTTATGAGACTAGTGTCAGTTATTAGAATACATAATAAGCTATTCTTCCTCTCATAGGGCTCCTTCTTTTTGTTCCACGGTGGCTACATCAGCATGTACATACTCTTACTACGAGTTGAGTTGGGTATTTACGTGCAATTAGGAATTTAATGGTAGTATTTCCTATCAAGAATGTATCATTGTGGCGATGAAGATAACAAAACAGTTAAACTAATCTTACTTTCTCCCACCCTCCTAAAATTTTGCTTCTTATGTGAGCTATTATAAAGCATGTTGTAGCTCGAGACTATAGTACAATCATGAAACATGAGTTTGTGCATAGAAAAAAATGCATGACCAGCTCCTTTATAAGTAATTTTAATTGTTTGGGGACCTTGGGTCCATTCTGGATAGCTTATGCCTGTTAGCGATTAGCATTCAACAATATCTTTCAGTAACATAGCTGTAGAATATAGGAATTTAGGGGAGAGTACTTCCTCTCATGTACATCTCATGTTTTAATAGTTTGAAAGGATATGGATGTGATAATACACAAGTGATAGATGTTTAGTATATCATGTTTACAACAGTATGGTTGGAAAGGTACGTGTGGAATAGGGAAGAAGTAACCAGAGAATGAAACACCTCCTCACGTAGTGAGGAAAGGGGGAAGATAAAGAGCAAGGCATCAGTGCTGATCCTTTAATCATCAGGTGGTAACCATGTGATAAGATATATTTATTCTAGCTTCATTTTCTATGTTTAGATGACACTTATAGTTCAGAAAAAAGAATTAAGTTAAAGCAACATTACAACTTATGAGCATTACTATACTCTGTGAAGTGTCACATGGGACTTGTTTTAGATCAATTTTTGTTTTTATTATTTGAAGATTATTGATTCGTCAGAGAGAAATTTATGTAAATCCTTCCGATGGATCACTGTTCTGTAAAAGATTAATATTCATCTTAACTAGAAGATAATAATCTTATTTCCCCTTCTTCATTGGTTGGTTTAGAGGTTTGAATGGCTACGCTAATGCTCGTAGAAGGATCACTTTGGATAAACAAGGACCTACTGTAGTTCATCAGAAACCTGGGCCTCTGCAAACAATATTTGATCTCCCTGTTGATGAGGCAAGAGCTAATTTTTTACTGATAAATTACTCTTGGATTGGAAGAACTTTAAGTTGGAAAGTTTGGACTGTTGTGAGTCGGTTGCTAATCATTTAGTTATTTCAGGTTGTTAAACATAGTTATTCATGTGCTCTCGAAAGGTCATTCTTGTATCATGGCCGTATATATGTCTCAACATGGCATATCTGCTTCCACTCAAATGTATTTTCAAAGCAAATAAAGGTCAGATCCATCTTTTGATTGTACTTCCTAAGTTTCAACTCTGTGAATCTGCCTTTATCTTAACTTTTCTAAGTCTTGTCAATTCGATTTATCCACTGAATATCTATGCCATCAAGAATCCTAGTTCAAAATTTTATAATGTCACCTTACCTGTGGATATCTTGAAAATTGGAGCATGGTTTATGGTTTATGTGTGTGTGTGTATGGGTGGGGGGGGGGGGGGGGGGGGGGCGCACATAAAATGGTTTCCCCTTTGGTGTTGGATTAGAGACTATTTCTTTTTGTTATATTCTCAAGGTTATGTGGATGTGTGCCCTATTCTTCCTGTTCTTAGCATAGAAATAACTGGTCACAACTGTACTTTTTCGATATTTGGTAATTAATCTCAGTTATGCTGGAAATTGGTTAGCTTATTTGACTGTACAGTTCTGCATTTACAGGTAATTATTCCTTTTGCAGAAATAGATGAGGTACGATATTCTCTTTATTTGTTTTCAAATACTATTGTTTCCAAGTTGTCAATATTCTTGGAATGCTTATTCGGGCCATTTGCGGGAAATCAGCAAGAATACTATTTTTCTTTCAGATTAGGAGGAGCCAGCATGCATTTGTTAATCCTGCTGTTACAGTAATTCTCCGCATGGGTGCTGGTGGCCATGGGGTGCCTCCTCTAGGAAATCCTGATGGTTAGTATTTCAATTAAATCTTTTAACCTTATTTTCCGTTTATTAGGAACACATCTTCCTCTTGTTTTAAGAGAACTGGGAAGTTGGCTTGCTATGAGTGAGCTTCTCCTTGATAGGTCTTACGTTTTGATATGTTAGGAGGATATTCTATGATAGAACCATTAGCACTGCTATTGTTGTCATGCGAGTCTAGAAGTTCTACCGAAGTACTTATCCCTCCCAAAATTCATGTTCTTCTTTCGCCATTTAGACCAAAATGATGTGAACTTCTCAAGAAACTAAAATTTTATCTTACACTATATAACATAACTTGATCCGAGGGTCTATCAGAAACAACCTCTCTATCTTTCAAGGTAGGGTTAAGGTCCTCCTCAGACCCCACTTGTGGAATTACATTGGGTACGTTGTTATTGTAATACTATAACATAGCATGGAGCCTTTTTTCCCTTGAACTTATGAATATTGTCGATATGAAGGGGGGATTTGGAGCAATGGTAAAATTGTCTCTGTGTGGACCTATAGTCACAAGTTCAATTCGTGGAAGCAATCACTAATGCTTGCATTAGGGTAGGTTGTCTACATGGCCTTCCCCCGAACCTTGCTAATGCGGGATGCTTTGCACGTCGGGCTACCCTTTAATATTGTCGATACAACAAGTTCCAGTTTCTTCAACATTAGGGCTAAGGCCTCATTTGTTTGTGAAAGATGAAGGAGGGGGGGGGGGGGGAATTAAAATTCCAACAGTTGGTGTTTACGAGTAGTCGACTCTTCCTGTAGATAGAGTTATCTGAGAATAAATAAGCAAAGTACATAATATAAAAGAACACTAGATGTTTATACTGGTTTGGATCACCGATGTGGTGCCTAGTTCAGTCCCCTTGGGTTTCAAGGGTTTCCTTTAGAGCTTAAGGAGAACTTAGGTGATACAAAAATTTGAACCTAAACTCCTAACTGATATGCAAATCAGATCTATTGTTTTGACACAACCTCTACATGTATAACCTACACTTAGAATCTTTCTTTCTCTTTTCTTTTTCAATTGTTCACTCAAATGTGTAGAGAACTTTATGAAAGATGAAAGCAGATTACAATATAAGTTCAAGTGAAGTTGCGCACATTCAGCTGTTGAGAAGGGACTGAATTTATAAGCTGAGTAATGCGACCAATTTAGCTCTAATAGGAAAACCCAAGGAATTTCCTTCGATCAAGGATTTGTAACGTCTCCTTGATTGAGAATGTCTTTTCATGATTGAGTGATAGCAACGTCTAGTCTGCCTTGAAACAGAGTTGTAGTTTCTTTCAATAAGCTGGTGTGTGCCTTGGCTTATAACTTTGAGATCACATTGTGATCTTCCTTGATTTGCTTCTTGATGTGCTTCTCATGATCTTCTTGTCATCTTGGTCGACTGAGTTTGTCTTTTCCTTTTTGGCTTCATACGAATTGATTCGGTCTCTAGTTAGATTAATATGATTGAGTCTATCGCTTAGATTGATTTGATTGAATCAATCTCCTCCTTAAGTGATGCTGCTGATCAATCTCACAGATTCTGCTCCTCAATTTCCTTCTTTGATTAAGATCCAGCAATGTCAGATCTGCCTTGAATCAAACTTGATTTGATTCCAATCACTTGATCTGATGCTCTTGGTTTACTTGCTATTTGTATGAGTGAAACCTGTTTTCCTTTTTAGCTTCATTGATTTGAATGAATGAATCTTCGGTTAGATTGATTTGAGTGAATCAATCTTCTTCTTAAGTGATGGTTGCGGATTTGATGTTTGATGCATGAATCTTCAAGATTTTGTGAATCTAACACAAATACACTAGTCCTGATTTCTGCGACATGAGGTAGTCTGTCATTATGCAAAACATTATAAGTTAACATTTTGTACTTAATGAAAGTCTTAATCTTAATTATTCAATTTTCAGTCATTAAGTTCGTTTGTTTTCAAGGTTTGAATCTTAATCATTAAGTGTGTTTGTTAATCATATTTTACAACCACTTAATGGATCTGAATAGGTCTGAATGATTAAGATCTATAACAAAGTCTTGATTATCATTAAGATGATAGTTCACCACTACTCCATCTATTTTCACCCACCACCCACAACTGCCACCATTTGTCAATCATTACCACCAACCATCCTAAGCCCAACAACTATCACCATTATAGTCGATCACCAAAATCATCACCATTAGTCATCATTTGCAATCATCACCACCAACCATTATTACATCCATTAAGCCTATCGCTAATTGCCATCATTAGTCAACATTATATACCGTTAACCGCGATCATCATTCACTGCCACCATTAACTATCAGTAGCATTCCACTACTAATTATTAGATTCCACCACCACCAACCACAATTAATCACTACTATTAACCACTATATCATTAGATACTATCCGCAACCACCACCATCAGTCACCATCTTCCTAAATTGTCACACACAATCACAATCGTTAGTCATCACTACCATCAATTACCATATAAAAAAATTAAAATATTTTTGTTGTTATAATATTAGATCAATTTAGATTTTATGTAAATTTTACATTTATTACATATTTTAAACAAAGAGAACTTTTATACATTCAGATGTTGAGAAAACAAACAGTCCTTTAGTAGTCAGATCTTAATGCAACATTTTAATATTCAGATGTGTTCGGATTCATGTGCATCTTAATATTCAGATGTGCATTCAGTTTTAGACGTTTTAATCTTAATAAAAACAAAAAATTGCCTATTTGGGGATATGTTTCTCTATTACCATGAAACTTCTCTGTTACATAACTGAAAACTGGATATTTAATTTCAAGACGAAGGGAGGTGGCTTATTTTGCTCATGCTAGATAGTTGAATTTGAAATTGATATTCTGGATATATTATGGTCGATGTGCTAGTCACCTTTCTTTCTTTTATCTCAGGTAGAGTAAGATATAAATTTGCATCTTTTTGGAATAGGAATCATGCATTGAGATCGTTGCAACGTTCAGCAGATAATTATCGACATGCTAGAAGCTGAAAAGAAGGTTATATTATTAATTGTATTTGTGCTTTTGGCTAAGCTCTTTTCTGATTGTTATCTGAGACAACAAACAGTCCTAGTTATCATATATCCGTAGTGAATATTGATACAACCACCAGCAATAAATTGAAGATTTTAGCTTAGCTGTCTTCAAAATATTTCTGTAGTCAATAAAAGAGGTATTCTTAATATTGAGATGGTTGAATGTGTTAGCGTTCATCACAAGTGGATTTTCTTTCGGTTGAATATCTTGTTAGTTGCACCACTGAGCATAAAGAAAGATGCTTATTATGTTGGTGGAACTTCCTTGACTAATTTCTATTTATCGAAAATAGTTGCAAATATCTAATCTAAAAAGCTTAAGTTGTTAGAGAGAGCAGACTTTTATTTAATTAATTATGCCTTCTACACTCCCCCTCACAAATATCAAATGTTGAAGACGAATATCGAGCTATGGCAATTGCGACTAGTGAGCTTATATGGACCAACAACCTATTGAAAGAACTGAAGTTTTGAGAGACTACCCGAATTGAACTTATCTATGATAACCGGGCTACACCCTGTATTGCTTTTAATCAAGTATTCTATGAGAATATACAAGCATATAGATATTGGTTATCACTTTGTTAGAAAAAAGATACACTCATTCTCTGAATATATTGCCACGAACTTTATAAAGTCCAGTGATCAGTTTGCTGGTATACCTACCAAACTCTCATAGGTCCTTGAGTTAGTTATGTATGTAACCAGCTCAACTCATATGAAGTGTATGCAATAAATTGAGGGGGAGTGTTAGATAGAAGATGAGCTAGTTTACTTTTGTATAATGTCCCATATTGGACAAGTGGCAATATTTTCATTTTGCTTCTGTATATAAATAGATAGAAGCATGAGTCGTAATATGCCACACATTACCATAACCTCTTTCTCTCGTTTATATTTCTCACATGGTATCAAAGTCAAATTCATCCATGTTATTGTGTGTCCCATTGTTTGGCCCTATATTATGTGTCCACACTCTTGTGGTCAGGCCTGGGTATGTGTCCACACTCTTGTTGTCAGGCCTGGGTGTGCGGTGGGTGCTAACTGTCCCATATTGATGGAGGATTTGGATTGTTTGTCTTCTATGGTTTTGGCAATCCTATAAACATTTTTCCAAGACCCTATATCTGAGCACAATTGTAAAGGCTATAAAAGTACTGCTTTGTCTGGTAGACATCAGTTTTTGCTGATCTACTTCAATTCTCCTTTAATAATGTTATGTAATTATATTTACCTGTAAGCTTCTTGAATCAACATTCCAGCGGATTCTTTATTCATATTGGCATATATTGTATTCTCTATTACAGCCGGAACATAAGAAACATTGTCTTTATTTAGGTTCATATTTTCTGTAACCTTGTTTTTACTTTTACATTAAAATTGTATCTGTCTGTTAGAGTTTGGCTTTGCATGATTCCTTTCCTATTTTAAATTTCGGTTCTTTCTCTTTGTAGGAGATGGAACAGTCAGCATTGCGTGCATATAGCAGCTCAGTTAAAGGATGTAAAAAGATGGAAATAAATCAGGAAGAAAGTGTGTCCAAAATTCAGAAATCACAACCATTTATTAAAGAAGAAGTCCTCTCTAGTGTATATAATGTAAGTCCTCTCTGGTATATATAATGTATGTAGGATATTTAATCTTACTTTTTGGGACTAGAACTCCTTTCTCCGAGATTTATGACACTCTTGAAATCTGCAAGGATAATTTGACATGCACACCCGAGCAATTTTTTGACTTGCTATTGGCTGATGGTTCAAATTTCACTAATGAGTACCGTTCAGCAGGGAAAGATTTCAATCTCAAGGTAAGCCCACATTTCATTGACTAAAGCATGTTTCAGGTTCATGCTTCTTTATGCCTTTCTGGTTCGGCTTTAACTTCTAGCTACACTCTTGAGGTTTTTCTTATATCTTCCTTTATAGGGGCCTTTGGCCATGAAAACTGTATTTGTAAAAATTAGCTTTGTCTTCAGAGTGAAAAATTATATTTGAAAATTGGAGTTATGTTTTAGCCATGAATATAAACTGGAGTTAGTCTTGATTTTTTTTTAGTAAATTAGAGTGAAAGCAGCTTTTTGGTGTTTTTCAAATTCCAGAATTCCAGAATTTTATGGCCAACCTCCCCCTATATAATATATCCTGCTCTCTTTTTGTTGTGTGTGAGTGAAGAGGTTTGTTTAGTACCGATCTCTCGCGGTTTTCTTTTGTTGAGTTAAGGTGTATCTCACCTAAAATGCTCAGGGGGATGGACCTGGTTAAAGGTAGTACCGACTACCAACTTGGCAAAAAGTAACTACCAAGTGAAAAAAGAAAAAGCTCAAAATCTGGTCATTCCAATTATCAGGTTACACCTCCTGTTGTGCAGTTCTCGGTATCTTTCTACAATTGAAAATCAAGATTAGGCAGAAGGAAGTGAACATGATCATGTTCAACATCTCTTTAAGTGATGGAAAGTGTTAAATGTGAACGTGCATAAAGTGTAACGCAGTGCAGATATGCCCAGGCCTCTTGAAATGGATTGAAGAGGTTAAAGGAAAGGTGATGGACCGATAAATTGAAGGTATTCTGAAGGAAGAGATCAAGGTTGTTTATGGGGTGATGAAATTTTGGAATAGGTTAGCAAAGAAAAAGAAAAATCTCAAGGAAATACTCTTAGGTCACTTGGATGTTGCACCACAAAGTTAAACTGCATCTTACAATCCAAAAAAAAAAAAAATACTTGGTGGCAAGGGGGCTCCCCATCAATATGTCAATCAATATCAATATGTATTGTCTTATCTTGCCCAACTTTTGGACACTGAGGGTTTTGTTCTCTTAATCCTTAACCCAAAAGGCTTCTCGACAGTGGAATCCTAAACTCTCCCTTATATAAATCCGAACTTTCTCCTCCTATTCCGATGTGGGATTAGCCTAAGACGAGGTTCACTGCAAACCTCCTTTTCAAATTCAACTGCCAACGGTCCATGGCTGTGAAGCTTGCCTTAAGCAACTCAGGATGGGAGGGGAAAGTTATAGCCCATATAAATGCAAGCATAGGATTCAACTATCGAGCTGCCTTTTGGGATAAAGTCCAAGGGAACAAAAATTTGAGGTTCTAAAGGTTGGGTCAGAGCTAACAACACCATGGAAATATGCTTGAACAGTTACATGTGGTATCAAAGCCATTACCTCCCCTAGTATGATGGTCGGACATGCCTTAGAAAGACACTGAATCCCCATGGGTGAAAGTGTAATAGCCCATGGATTGCTGGCAGTTGAACTAAAGAAGGGAGTTCCCCATGAAACTTGTTTTATGCAAATTTTACATTAGAATGGGAGGGGACAGTTAGGGACCATAAAAGGGCGAGATGAGGACTCAACTACCGAGGTGCCTTCTGGGTTAAATTCCAAGGGAGCAAAACCTTGAGGCCACAAAGTTTGGGCCAGAGATAACAATACCTTGGCAATTAGGCTTGAACCATCACATGTGGTATCAAAGCCGTTTTTTCCTAGTATGATGGTGTGACAAATCTCAGCAAAGATGCTGAGTCCCTAAGAGGGTGAGGTCTAATAGGAACTAGATAAGGGTCGTTATGAAGCTTGCTTTAGACAAATCTCACATCGGAATGGGAGAGGAAAGTTAGGGCTCACATAAGAGTGAATTCAGACCAACTATTGTGGCATCTTCTGGATTAAAACCCAGAACTACAAAATCATGAGGCACCAAACTCTAATGGTTGGTTTGGAGCTGACAATAACTAGGTAGTTATTTCTGGACCTTTACACAGTAGTGGAGGAAGAAGAGTAGAAGTATCTATTTATCAGTTAGAATTAATAGCTTAATAATACAGCTAGCGGTCTTTTCACCTAAGTTTCTTCAAGTCTGACTTATGTGCTCCTTATGTGCACCACCTTTGAATTGGTTTTGTCAGTAATTTTCAACTTAACATTGATGTCTTTAATCATGAAAGGTAGTATAGAAACAAAGAAACTTCATAATACAAAAAGAAAGTAAGTGACTTCAAGATTATGAAACTTATTGTAGAGAATTTTCATTATCTTTGTGAGACATGTTTAACTCTGTAGTTCACCAAATTTTGGATTATCTTTTGCCTGTAGATATTATTTTGGTTCATTTACTTCTGCTTGGATGGAGATGAGTTGAGCTTTAATGGAGAAACATAGTCAGTGAGGATTATTATAGCTGATCTGAACTTGTTTGCGTCTGTGGGGTAGTAGTTGTATTTAGTTTTGCTAAGAGCTAGAGTAACACGAAGAGCTAAATTACTCTAGCTCAATAGCAATTTCTTTACTTAGTTGCTTTAGCTCAAGTTAAATATTGAATGTCTTTCATTTTCTTAGATGGGTCAATGGAATTCTGCTGATGAGTATGATGGTCAAGTCAGAGAAATTACGTTCAGAACAGAATGTAACAGCCCTATGTGCCCTCCAGATACAGCAGTGACGGAGTATCAGCATGCTGTTTTATCACTGGACAAGAAAACTCTTGTAATTCTCATATCCCACCTTCAATGTTATATGTTACTGGTCACGAGAGTATGCTTAAGACATATTTTAACTTTTCCAATAGGTATTTGAAACTGTGCAGCAGGCCCATGATGTTCCATTTGGGTCATGCTTTGAGGTAATAGTGACTTTGGGTGTCAGGCAACGTTCTTTTCATAGTACAATTCTATGCAACTTTTTATACATGTCAAACCTCCTAGAGATCTCCTTATTTATCTTAATCCCTGATTAGTTTTGCTATTCAATCAGGTTCACTGTAGGTGGTTTTTAGAAACAACTTCTGAATCATCTTGCAGTTTGGACATTAAAGCTGGTAAGTGTCTTCTGTTCTGGTTTCTTGCTCTGCTGAATGCGTACAAGCTGCTATCTATTCATCATCTTTGCATGTCAAAATTAACCTACTGGCCCCAGTCTCTTCTCCCATTTGATGGGTTGACCGATTGTGTGAACTTTTGCATTTTGAATTTTGCATCAAAATTTTAAAAGCATTTTTTTTATGGTGGGAGGGGGGCAATCTCTTCTGTAATCCTTGATGAAAGATTCTTGCAGTGAAAAGAGGCCAAAATGTGGTATCCAAATGTTCAAGTATTATATATCTATCACCAGGACTATGTCTACCGTTTTAGAAGTTGACTGGTTACCACTTAAATGCGTCTTTAGAGCATCATTTTGCTCATCATCTTTCATACTTTTGGAAAAATCATCTGCCTATCACCCTAATGCTACACTCTCACGGGACTTTGATGGAGTATTGGTACCCATAATTTGAATCAAAACAGATCGTAATCTATTTGTCTCTTGCATGTTGAGTTTAGGGCTTCTTAGTGCTTTCACAACAAAAGAGAACTCCACATACGGGAAAAGTTATCTTTTCTGTTGAGTTTCTAGCATGATACAGTCTGTCCAGTGCATAATGTGGGAGCTGCCCATGGAACATCGAATTTCCTTGATAAAAGTTCCAGATTCTTAAGAGTGGAATGTGAGATGAAGTTAAACTACCTTTTGCATTTTCAACAGGTGTTCATTTCAAGAAGTGGTGCATTATGCAGTCGAAAATAAAGACAGGAGCTATCAACGAGGTACTATTATTTTGCATCAGTAAGTTATTGATCTGTTTGTTCTTATTTTCTGAGACACTGATTTCCTCGTTTACTCTCTTCAATCACCTATACAGTACAAGAAAGAGCTGGCAACCATGCTGGAAGTGGCGCGTTCATTTGTTAAACCAAGAGTATCAGTGAGTGAAATAGAAAATATCATTTACCGATCACAATCCTTGTATGATCATATCACTCTATCTCCACCAAGGAGATCGAATGTTCGCCCTTGTATAATTCATGAGTCATGACGATGAAATTCTTCTATCTTAATGGAAGACTATATTTTCTGGTGTCTGCATATCTTGTTTTTCCCAAAATTGCTTTCTTCAATGAATATGCAGCAACAAAATCAGATCTTCTCATATGCACATTGATTATAGATAGTCCTTAAAATTATAAATATATGAAAACTTTTCATCTATATAAAGGTATACCGATGAATTAATAAAGGTAGCAAAACTGAGCGTGGTATATAAAGAAAAAATTATTCTAACTTAAAATATGATAATACTACATGCGTTAAAAACTATAGTGGTTCTATAAACTTATTTTAAAGACAAGCAAACACAGATAGAATTAGACAGACTATATCGATCGAATTGTCAGTACAATACGATCACACAAAACTACAACGAAAATAAGATTCATGGATGACAATTCTTCATCACAACTTGAAATCAAACTATTCCATCTTTAATTTTTATGATTTTTGAAATAACGTTATAAATGATCAATTTATTCTAATTTGTTATTATTCTTTTCATGCGAGAAGTGCTAGTTTATTGGTTAACTATTGTCACTCTATTTCTTCAAAAAATATTAATTAGTAGAGAGACGTTTTTGAGCAACTCAAATGTATGCAGCAAAGTTGTTCAAAATTAAATCACAATCAATAATTCAATCATAAAATGTTTATTGATTTATTGGTATAGAATTATTGAATTATCACGGTCAATAGTCAATACTCATTTTGTTGATCTTTTTGTTTTGTTTTTGTAAGGCCAACATAAGTATGATGATTTATTATATTCCTACGTTATATTTTTTGTATTGTATTCGTTTTAAAGGTAAGAAGATATTTTGCAACAGTAATTATATGTGCAAAATAAGTTCATGTAAGAGGAAAAATATATCATTGTGCATAAAATGCAATTTATTTAATAGAACTGGTGTAAAAGAAAGAAATATATAATTTTGTATGAAAAAGCCTTTTAAAATATCTTAGAATACGAATAAATCAATAATACACTATCGAAATTCGAGTAAAAAAAAGAATACTTGAACAGAAGATCATCCCAGACCAGTGAAGATCGTAATTGAGGTATTGAAGATTCCAATTCAAGTAAATAAGCACCCGTTAAAGTCATTAAATGGTAGTATCTCATATTAGAAAGTTTTAGGGGTCAAATCGAGTTTGAGCTTAATTTCATGGGTCACCTAAGTAATTAACTGGAAGACCAGAAGAGTCAAGTCAAAAGCAACCGACCCGTTAACTGCGATTCGGGTCAAACCTTCCTCTTCAATCTTCATACATATATAGATTCCGGGGCAAACGCAAAGGGGAAAGAGAAGAGAGAGAAATGGGTGTGATCCAGGTAGCATTGCTGTGCTTCGTTGTTGGAGTTTTGGGGGCAAAAGCTGAGCAGTTGAGCACAAAAGAGTGTGAAAATCTCGGGTTTACGGGTTTAGCTCTATGCTCCGATTGTAGAACTCTTGCTGAGTATGTCAAAGATCAAGGTTCTTTCTAAAACTCTCCATCTTTTCTTGTCTCTCTATATATGTTATTAAATGCAGATAATTTCTGGGTTTTTGTTAAATTTTAGTGTATGAGTTGTGGGGTAAAAGGTTTGTGGGATTGAGGGAATTTATTGACCTTGACATTGTTTTCAAGGAGACTGAAGATGAGTTTTGATCTTTTATAAGTTTTTGATAGATAGGTTAGATATGAGATGGCCCAAGGTGTAATTTTTATAAGGTTAGAGCAAATGGGTCCAGAAGGGAATGATTAAAAGAGCTATATCCAGGGCTGATTAGCTTCCTGAATGAGTTGGAGAAAAAACCTTGGAGATTGCAGTATAGTTGAAAGAGAACAGGGAACTGGAGGAATTGGATATAAGGGCCTAGATTAAAAAAATCAAGTGATATTGTTTACCTTATATGTGGAGAACCTTGTAATGGAGGAAATTTGGTAACGAACCATAAACAAGGTCAGATCTCTTTTTTTAAGAGTTACAGAATCCTACACTAGGTAATAGCACAAGTGGAAGATGTCTCTCTCTCTCTTCATGCATGCCAAACAACTTTTACAACTAATCTGTTAGAAAATATGACAATATTGACAATGAACCTGAGGAGAACATAAGCAACTTATCGTATAAAACCTGTGTGATGGTGAGACACTGCTTTGAAAGAAATTTCGGCTCAATTAGGGTGGTAATCGTTTGAGACTGGTCACTCCTAAAGTTCCACAAAACTCCCAAGCACATGCACTCGTGGCTAGAAGTTTGGAGTTTGCAGAAATACAATTGAGAGTAACAAGATTGAGAAGAACAACTTTGAAGGAATGAGAGGAATCTTTCGTATTTGATAATTCACAAGATTGGTTTAGCTTTGGAAAGACTATAACCCTTTTCTTCTTTTTTTGTAAATATGGTTTTTGAATACTACCTATGTACTGACCGAAATAAAAATGTTACTAGTGTCAAAAAGAAGGGCTACTTCTATAGGCTAACTGGCTAAGTTGTTGGAGTTATTATAGAAACGAAAAATTAATCAAAGAGCTGGGTTACAAAATTTGTTTTGGTGCAATTACATAGTGCAAGAAAATGATAAGAAAAAAAAGTCAGGCTAAAAGGGTGAGCCATTCCACAACGCGCACGCGTCAAGACCATGAGTCGAGCTAAGGCGAAATATTTTGTAATTACCTATTAAAGGTGATGTCCTTGGTAAGTTGAAATTGTGTCATGTTTTGTACTTTCCCCTAATCACGTCTCATCGATACTTCTTTGGTCTACTCTACATCTCATGAAACCATGCATAGCCAACCTCCCGCCATCCGTACGTCTCGCCACATGCCCGAATCATCTCAGTCTTGCTTTCCACCTCTTGTCCTCCACCGAAGTCACTCCCACCTAGTACCGGATATCCTCATTTGTAATCTTACCTCTCTTAATATGCCCACACATCTATCACATCATCCTCATATCTGTCACTATCTTCTGAATGTGAGAGTTCTTGACTAAAACACTTTGCCGCATACTACAAAGTTGGTTTCTACCACATTGTAGAACTTGTCTTTTAAGTTTTTGTGACACTTTCTTATTACACATGACTCCAAATGTGAGCCTCCATTTCAGCGACCCTGCACCAATATGGTGAGTGGCATCATCGTCAATCTCCCAGTTACCTTGGATAATAGACCCAAGATACTTGAAACTTCCTCTCTTTTGCTTGACCATTGTATCGTGAGCCCTTTAGAGAGACTACCCAAGTCTTCCGTAAAAGGCAACCAAACCTTTATGCTCACGTAGGTGATTCCATCAAGTCTATCTCAACACATGCATTAAGTGCAAAATGAGCTCAATCTTACAAAGTACCAGGAGACGTCAGAGGGATAGGAAATGTAGTGCATATTGAAGGCTCGTATAACTTCATTTGATCAGAGATTGTTACCTTTGCCTTAGTGGGGAATTGTTGGTTTTATTCAAAATTTGTTGGTAATGCGAAGTCATAGAATTGTTTGTCACTCCCTTTTGCACTGCTCTGTCTTGTGTAGTAGACAAAAGTTCCATTTAGAAAGATTAAATTCATTTTGAGCACTTTATACACAAACTTCTTTCTTTATGGGATTAGTTGAGTTTCCTCCATGCTTGTTGATGCGAACTTGGCAACCACACGCGTATCGCTTCCCTCTCCATTCGTCCGACTCAGCTCGTGAGGCCTCCGCGATGCAACTGCTGCAAAATGAATTTTTTAACTGCTACTTGAATAAGTCCGGTAACAACAGAGTTAATTTTCTATAACAGCTACAAATTAATTCGTGTGAAGTTGTAGTTGTTTCTTTCATAACAACTCTAGCAGATGGCCTATAAAAGCGGATCTGTGTGAATTATCAAATACAGAAAAAAGTCATTCTCATTTCCTCAAAGTTGTTGGGCAATCGTATTTATGCGAACTCCAAACTTTCAACCACGAGTGCACGTGTTTGGAATTGCGCTTGTACCTTGGGGAGCAACCAGTCTCAAACAATTTACATCATGGTCGGGCCGAAATCACTTTCATGGCAGTGACTCTCTACGACACAATGTTTTATTCAATAAGTTGCCTCTGTTTACTGTCAATAGTTTCCAAATCATGCTTACTCGGCTTTCTGCTGGGCACCAGAAATGGTATTTGATATTTGCTATAACTCATCCAAGATGAGATTTTTCCTACATACATGGATAACTAAGATTTGTTGTTTTTACTCTAGGCAACCAAATGTTTGATACTTGCTTTTAATCATAGCTCTGTTTGGATTTGTTTAACTAGTTCTAGTCTGGGAAAGAAACAACAATGGACCAATATCAGGAGCCAATCTAAAGCCCGAATTAATGATGTACTGCTACATAAAAACTATCATTATGGGGCAAACAAACCTGCAATGATTTATCTATGCTATAAATATCAAAGAGTTTAAGAATCACTACACCATGTACCCAGTTGGTGGGATTTCGATAAGTTTGAATTTTTCAAGGAAAAGATCATACGAGTACTAAACTGACATTGAAAAGCTTTGTGGGACATTGGTAAAAACGATCTGGGAGGTAGTGGAAATACCAGCTTATTAGCTTATCTTTAGTGTTGCAAATTCACAATATTTTGCTTCAATTATGCAACCCTCTGTAAGTACATAAATAACTTTTTTATTTGTTCTTTAATGTATGCAATTCACATTTGCTACCTCTGTATCTTTGCCCTCATCCTGGCACTGCAAAAAAGTTTTCTTAATTTCTATGCAAATACTGGGACCTCTAGAAAAATCAGGATGTATTATCTGCTGAACTTAAGTCGTAATGTGAAAGGATTATATGGATATCTAAAAGCCGTGTATCGTGCTGTCTGATTGTGATTAGAAATGTTTGAACTTATTTAACCTTTCACCATGTCCTGTAAATTAAGATCGATATGATAGAATACTAAATTTGACTAATCATTGTGATTTATTGAGAAAAAGGACTATGCATAGTTAGAGAGAACAACTTCATCAAATGAAAAGACAAAAAAAAGTAGAACCATGGCGCTAATGTAGAAAACTTGACCAAATAAAGTATATTAATAGAAGCCATGCTCCATATTTGGATGCAGGAGCTATTGCTGTTTTATTGGTTCTTTCCTTTTGTGGATTGTTAGGAGTTTATAATGACCAAATGGACAGCTCTTCTCTCCATGTCCTTGTGTAATTATTTTTTCCTAATTTAATTTCATATGCATGTTGACAAGTATAGTTATATCTTGCTAAACAGTATTGATTACCTGTTTCCTGCAGAGTTGGTGTCTGAATGTTTGAGCTGTTGCACAGAAGACTCTGATGATGCCATGAGTAAGGTACAGATGCTACTGAGATATTTCATCTGCTAGAGGTTATTTTTAGCAGTTATAGTTCAGGTTGTATATAGAGTTTTGAAGAGTCTCCTCTGGGTTTCTGGTCTCTAGTGTTGCCCAATATTTTTGAAAATCATGGCTTCCATGTAAACATTGTAGAGGTAAGAGATTCATATTAAGATGGTTTTGATAAGGATGGTTTTGATAAGGATGTTTGCACCCAATAATAATTGAAATAAAATTGAGGCAAAACTTAAACAGAAGATGAAAACACTTATCTGCCTTCCCCTTGTTCCTCATCTATTTTTTTTTCTTTTGGTTTGCTTGTTTATTTCAGGGAAGTTGAAAATTTAAAACTTTTTGGGTTTCGATACCTGCCTCAAAGTCCCCTAGGCCCTAGTATATGGGGAATGAATAAAGCGGTAAAATATGAGAAGTGGACCACTCGAGTCTTCTTTTTGTAAGCACCTTGACCAAAAAGGTATGGGGGATGGAGGGAGAAAATAAGATGCCAAAATATCACTTTGGAGAAGGCTGTCTTTTCTTTCTTTCTTTTTTCCTTTTTTGAATAATCGAGAATCCGCTCGGGCCAATGGAGCATGGTTTGGAACTCGCTGGATAATAAGCCTACTCTACCTTTCTCCACTTAAATACCATGTTTTTGTCTGTAGCAGGGTACGAACCATGACATTTGTCTAACCCACACACTACGTGTAGCGTTCTTACCCCTAGATCAAACTCATGGGGGCATTTCATTTCTCTTTTTTTCCCATCCTTTTCTCATAATTGGTGGATGGTGGAATTCTTAAATATTCTACTGTTGCACAAGTACATGACATGCTATCTCATAACATCAACTAATGGCTAGAGTAAATCATGAACTTCCTGAAATGCCAGACTAATGGCTTGAGTAAATCATGAACTTCCTGAAATGCCAGACTGAAATATGAGCTGTCACATTTTCTCTCAAAAAAAATAAATAACATATGAGCTGTTACATCTATGGCAAAGATGGTACTTCTTTAATGATTGATCAACATGATGCCTTTACTTTGAAATGGTACTTCTTAATTTTAATCTACTTAATTGTGAATGCAGGTTGTTTATTCTGGAGCAGTTTTGGAAGTCTGCATGAGAAAACTAGTTTTCTATCCCGAAGTTGTTGGGTTCATTGAAGAAGAGAAGGACCAATTTCCTTTTGTAAAAGTTCAATATGCATTTAATTCTCCACCAAAGTTGATCATGTTGGATGATCACGGAGAGCAAAAGGAAACCATTAGGTCATCTTCCTTTGTCTCTTTTTCCCTTCTTTCCTTAGTGTTTTGTGTTTGAGCACTACAGATTTGTGTTTCTATAATACCTCTACATTGCATTGAGCATGTTCTGTATTAGTCATCAGGACCGTTATGGCCTGATACATTTTCTAAATCCTCCTCTTTCATGTCTTCCTATTCCATTTTTGGGAAACATGATTATATTCAGCCATACAGGTAGACAGTCATCTAGTTGTCACCAAAAATCAACTTTTGGGTCATGAGCCACGAGTGTTTGGCACATGCTAAAAAATTTCAGAGAAGTTAGTGTCCTCGGGAAGCCTGAGTACATGGAGTTGCAATTCATGGAGTTCAGCTTTAAGTAAATTTTTTCCTGATGAGAATTAGTTTGCGCCCAGTGCATTGCATCAAATAGAATCATTCCTTTTGTACGCATGTTTGATAACAGCCAAATCTTTATTCTGGTTTATCTAATGTATTCTATACATCTTGCAGAATTGATAACTGGAAACGTGAGCACATATTGCAGTTCTTGAAAGAGAAGGTTAAGCCATCATCAGATATCTAATGTGGCTGGTAGACTAGTCCCGTTTTGATCAACAAGTGTTCAGCCTGCATCTAGTTTCAGAAAACTCCAGTTCCCCACTTATTGTTTTTAAGAAACTGTGAGATGAGATTAATAGCAACACACAAGTTCAAAAGCTGCTTTCGTTTACAGAACATGCACTGGATCCTTGTGCTTTTACGTGTCATCTTTTATAATTTGTTCTAGCAATTGGACAATCTGCCAAATGTGTTCCAAGATTCAACTCCAATTTCCTTGTGTATCCATTGTCCAATGCACCACTAACCAATTAAAATTATATAGCTTCTGTTAGGTTGTTTGTGCAAATACCAAGAAAGTAGTACATATGCAAAGTTTCTTGATAAAAAAATTCTGGCTTGTTTGATTAACTGCCTAACATGAGAAGGGATCTTCATTGGTTATGGGCCAAATAGGATGATCTAGCCATAAGGACAATTCTATTCAGTATTTTAAAGGGAATAAATTTCATAAATATACAATAAAATGGTTTCATTTGTACCAAATATAGCAAAGTCTTCATTTACATAAGAAATAGTGTAACTCAGAAGGGAATGGAAAGAGTAAGTGATTGGTGACAAGTCTCAATTAAAAGAAATTGGCATGATGAGTCTATTGGAGCAGTCTCTTGCAAAACCTGGACTCTCCCAATCTTTGCACCACCAGCCTACTCTGGAATACTAAAAACATTGGAAATCCCTAATAATGCCAGGTCTAGCATAAGTATGAATTTTGTGGAAATCCCTAATATTGCCAGGGAGCATGAACAAAGTTATGCAGGCTGAAAAACATCTTATATGGACAATATATGTGTCTATGTTTTAACTGACACACCATAAACTTTGATGATTTTCAAGCACTACCAGGCACTTGAGCATTGTTTTCAAGTAAACTATATGTTAAAATTCTTTGAACAGCCTCCTCACTTCTGTACAACTGATAAAGCTCCAGTGCAGTTCCATAAGCTCGATCAACACAGAAGTACCTATATGACTGTACTGTCTTCAGGTTTGTTGTTTTTCACCAACAGTTTTCTGAAACTCATCATCTTATTCAATGCACCAACATAGGCTCAGACACTGGAGATAACAATATCCATATCTGCTCCGGTTCCACTGAAAGAAGAAAGTAGTTTTAAAAGATAACTCTAGTAAGAGAAAGGAAAGGTGATGTTTTCTGGACTTAACAAACAAATGTTGATTGTATATATGTTGGACACAAGATTGACGTCCAGCCAAGCATGTATAATACGAATTTTGACTCTTCTACTTGGTGCACGCATTGTCACTGGTATTCCTTTTGGACTAGTCAAATGGAAAAAAGGAAGATTGAAGAAAGAACTTGGGGGAACAGGAGTAACAGTTGGGAGCAGTACTTGGAAAACCTGGGGGTTGCAGTGATGACTAATGAGGAAACACAAAGGGTGAGGGCAGTTAATGGAGAAAAGAAGCAAGGGGCATGTAGAAGAACGGCAAAAAGGAGGGGAGAATGGTGCAGCGGAAACATGAATCTTACGCCTTCTTCTAAAACCCTTGTAACTCCGCCTGTTAAAGTCAAATTCAAATTTAGTTTTACTTCTTTTTGGAAGCTATTATAAAGCTAGTAGGTTGATCAATTATGTGGAGAATGGTAAAAGACTGCTCTTAATAGATATATTCACAGTAAAAAACAAACACAAGCAGTGTAATTAATCCCACAAGTGTGGTCTGGGGAGGGTGGTGTACGCAGCCTTGCCCCTACCTTGTGAAGGTAGAGAGGTTGTTTCGAATAGACCTTCAGCAATATCTTCACAGTACATTAGCAAAGTAGCTGGCATTTGTTATGTAGGAATTTGGGTTGTCTGCTGATGTCATCATTGAATGCAGCACTAGATGTTAGGCTTTTAGAAAAGGACTCCATACTAGGGTATTAGTTTTGGAGAGGAACTCTAGTCTTTGTTATTAAGAACAACGTATACTCGGGTTGACCTGACTTCTTCAACAACAAGAATACTGTTACAAGGGTTCTTAGGGCAAACATAGAAGACCTTGGCTACTTAAATAAGCAAGAAACTCACAAATCAGAGATGAGGAAGAAACTAATGACTACCTCCTCACAATTGATACTTGCCCTCCTCCTTTTTCCGGGCTTGGGACCGGCTGTGACTTGACAGGCGGAGTTACAACGGTTTCACACAAAAACAATGCACCAAGTGTGCCAAAACAATGACACTGAGCAACAAAACAAAATGCAGCTCTACCAATAATCCAAGGACAAACATAAAAGACAATAGAATTACCTAATAACTCTCAGATCAAAGGAAATAATTTCCTCCTAACAAAATCAAGGACATATACACTCGGACAACCAGTAATGAAAGCAATAAAGAAACATGCAAAACTGAATTTCTCCATGGAAGGAACATTCCAAGAACTTGTACCCAGTGCAAATACTAGCATCTATATCATCAAAATCCAATTCTAACAACATAACGACCAAGACAATACCGACCACACACCACACCGCACAAGATCAAAACCTGAAAAATAATAGTCAAACACAGAACAAAGAAAAGCAACATTAGCATTAATCAACTAGGAAAGATGGTATCACACAACACCTGAATCCAAATGAAGAAAGCAGCTCCGGACACCAACTCTGTTTATAAAGCAACAACTTGGAAAACTGATGACAAACACACAAAAGAACATGAATCTAAAAAAGATGCCAAAGCACATAAGACTGCTAATCTGTAAATAGAAGACCTAAGCATGCTGTGTGCAAACAAAAATCTAACACCTTTTTCACGTGGACAAAATCATGGAACAAAGGAGGATAAGAACCTGTATCCCATAAGGAACTGTATGTCATCATATGCATTCAAACGGAGCATCTCAGACCTAGCCAGAATACAAAGAAAAAGCGGGATGAACACTATAAACCTTAAAACTTGACAGTACGTAAAAGCCACATCCCTGAAAGTGCAGAGAATTCTTGCATTCTTGATTGCTAAATATGGAAAATAATAACTAGGTACGTCGAGGGAAAGAGGAGAGAGAAATTAGCTTTACTTAACATTGCCAGGGACATCTGTTCTAATTCGTGATTGCAAAATATCGAAAGAAAAGGATACCTTAAGTGCAAGAGGAGAGAGAATCAGCTATACTTATTGAGGTAAAAAGAGTCCAAAGATTCTACCATCTGCAATGCGGGAGAACACCACCAAATGAACAGAACAAAGGTGACCAAAGCATCACGTATAAGAGACCAGACAACTCCTTTTTCTAGAAGCCAGAAAGACTTACAATGGGAGCACAAAAAACAACCACCTCAGAACTGGAGGTCAACATCCCTAACATCATTACAGAAGTTGGATAGCTTCTCATTTGTCATGGCTCAACCCTTCTATAGCAGATATTAATGCACAGACCCCTTTTATTGGTCTTATAACAAACGAAAGAAAATACAGAAGCGGACTGCACAAATAATATTAACACATACCAGAGCACCAAATAACATTATTAGATTAGGCTTACACCATCCCCCTAAAAAAAGCCGCCTCTGGTAGTGGTAAGAACATAAGCATGTGCATGAATATAACAGCACAAGACACTAGAGAAACAGAGAGCAGTGCCAGTTCAGAACCTTCATGTTACACAAGCAGTTTCAAGGAAGCTTCAACTTGCAGGAAAAAAAACAGATATCTTCAGCCAAAGGACACCAATATGAGTAGATGTACTAATTTTTCGCACACACAAACACCAAAAAGATACGCTATTCAATCTTGTTCCATTATCACTAAGAATATCACAGTATTTGTAGCAAACAAATATTTATCTTCACAAGGTTAAGACAGGGAATAAAGCCCGACACGGCAGGATCAGTCAACCAAGAAAACTCAAAAGGCACCCAGAACGCATATTCTCATTATCCCCCCCCCCCCTCTCACACACACAGAACTATATTTCTCTACACTGGATAATAGACAATGTTTGAAAATATCTACGCTACATCCCATAATGCACAAAAAAAAAATCAATTTGAAGCCCCATAAAAAAGGCCAAAAGGAGGGAAAAATTCTAAAACACAATAGCATTTCAACAACTGAACAAGATAACATTATAAACCTCCCTAGCCACTTAATCACCATAAATGCAGAGCATCAGCAAAAGCAAAATACAAAAACTGCCTTTAGCTCTTATGAACATGAAGGCATAGGGAAATTGAACGATCCTACCCAAAATGCTAATTCACTAAAAATATATCATATCAAAAATGCATTATCATAATACCAAAACCAATAGGAACGAAATACACATAGAAGGATATAAAAAACCAAACCACAACAGCTGCTAAAATAGTCTTTGCTTAGAACTATATTCGTTGATGAAACAGTATTTACAACTGGTCAAAGGCGGAATCCACAACCAACTCACCACAGACCCACTCTTCCTCCGAAATTAACACCTAGTGTCCTTGTTATAGACTAGATCAAACAGATTACAAACCAAATGACTACTTGCCAGTTCACAGTAACAAGAACAGCTAGGAAAGTTCAAGAATGAAATGACAAGAAAAGCCAGATTACAAACCACAAGAGGAGGATTCCCTATTTATTTTGAGTGACTGTTAGTTCGCACAAAGGAAAATGTAGTACATCATTAACAGGACACCAGTTCACTGCTCAAATTTCCAGAACACATCACTTTCCCCAAATCATAAGAAGAGAACGTATAAACAAATGTACCTACGCACCCCAAAAAGAACTCCAAACGCAATCAAAAAGTTTTAAATTTCATACCATAAACCAATCAGATCTATAATTATCAAGCTTTCCAGAAAGAATCACATGACTAAAATAAGGATAAAATAACCAAACCACAACAGCTAAAAAAACACTCTTGCTTAGAACTATATACCTTGATGCAACTGAATCCACAAGAAGTCAGAGGCTGAATCCACAACCAACCAACCCACCGACCCACTCTCCCTCCGAGATTAACACTGTAGTATCCTCGTTATAGACTAGATAAAATAGATCACAACAAACTATATGACTACTTGTCAGTTCACAGTAACTAGAACAGCTACGAACGTTCAAGAGCGAAATGACAAGAAAAGCTAGATTACAAACCACAAGAGGAGGATTCACTATTTATTTTGAGTAACTGTTAGTTCGCAACAAGGAAAATGTAGTACATCATTAACTGGACACTAGTACACTGCTCAAATTTCCAAAACACATCACTTTCCCCAATCATAAAAAGAGAACGTATGAACATAATGTACCAACGCACCACAAAAAGAATTCCAAACGCAATCAAGAAGTTCTAACTTTCACCTACCAGATCTATAATTATCAAGCTGACCAGAAACAATCACATGACTAAACGAGATTGTTGCCAAAAACATCCTTCAATTATACCCTAAACTTAACAGGAAAGGTAGTATATCGTTAACAGGAAACCAGTGCACGGCTCAAATTTCCAGAACACATCACTTTCTCCAAATCATAAAAAGAAAACGTATGAACAAAATGTACCTACACACACCAAAAAGAACTCCAAACACAATCAAGAAGTTCAAAATTTCATACCTTACACCAATCAGATATGTAATTATCATGCTGGCCAGAAACAATCACATGACTAAACCAAGTTTGTTGTCAAAAACATCCTTCAATCATACCCTAAAGTAAACAGGAAAATGCAGTACATCATTAACAGGAAACCAGTGCACTGCTCAAATTTCCAAAATACATCACTTTCCCCAATTCATAAAAAGAGAACGTATGAACACAATGTTCTTACACACGCCAAAAATAACTCCAAACGCAAACAAGAAGTATTAAAATTCATACCTTACACCAATCAGATATATAATTATCATGCTGGCCAGAAACAATCACATGACTAAACCGAGTTTGTTGCCAAAAACATCCTTCAATTATACCCTAAACTTAAAGTACATCCTTATGTTATTGTAACGAACAAAAAACATCCCTCAGTTGTTCCAAAAATGGCAAGATTCATCCGCATGTTAGTTTCTATCAAGAAATAACTGCTTAACCTACAATCCCCTATGATGTTCGCTCAATCCCTCTCTTTTAGCTTATTGATAGGTAATTCTTATTAAAGTGGACGGGCTAGGAAGGAATTCTTTATCATCAACTTCATCGTAGCAGCAAGAATGCTTCCATAATAGATGAAAACAAAAAATATTTTACAAAATTATTTCTCAGCTCTATATGATTATTAATCGGATAGATACATAAATATTATTTGAAAGATGTACAGTTTCTCCTTCATTTCCAAGAAAAATAAGGGAATTTGAAGTATGAAACTCTAGTCAATTATTCTGAGTAGATTCAATAATAGTATCAATTTATGTTTAAAAATAAAAGTTATATACTTAGAAATTACTTAAGCGTTTTTACTCATGTGGATATTTTTCTTTGCTTTTAGAGATATAAATTATATGAATTTTGATCAACACTTCAATATGTAATTTATAATCATATTAATATTAGAAGAATTACAATATATAGTATTTATTGTATATTTTTTGAATATTTAAACATAAATTTTGTTGAGATGATCTAATGATAAGTTGGCAAATTAGCAACAAATGAATTACCTTTTTCTTGCGTTTTAAGTGTCTTTGAGTATGATTTAATAACCCAAAAAAACTTAAATTGGTGAATTTCAGGATTTGGAGCTGAAGAAGTCAATCAATCAAGTACTTGATCCAGAATGATGATGCAAAAAGATGGAAGTTGGAGCAAAACAATGAGAAAAGTAAAGATTCAAAAGTCACAAAAACTGTGCCCAAGTTTAGTTTTCGTGTAGCCGTTTCTGAGGGTAGAAGAGCTTGAATTCGACTAAGTCTAGAGGAGGAGCAAATCTGTCTCACTCCACGAAATTTTTGGCTCCACGAAATGAAAATGGGGCGACGAAAATTGGAACTTCACGATTTTGCTCTACGAAATATGCAGCGGAAGGGCCTCTTAGTCCAGATTTTTTAGAGTTATATAAATACGAAATAGATCATTTTCTAGAGCAGTTTTTAGAATTTACAAGTCTGGGTGGAGTAGCTCTAGCTAGGGAAGGATTAAGAGATTTTTACCATAGAGTTTTAATCTTCTTCTTTATTTCATCTTTAACTATTTTTTATTAAACTGGTAAGATTGTATTCTCCAGCATTAAGGGCATGCTGGTCACCACCAAAAAGTGTCAGTTACAAGCTTCCTATCAAATCTACAATGTGGTCTGTATCTACTATACACAACTGTTTACACCAAAAAAGTAAGGATACTATACATATTTCATCTTTAACTATGTTTATTATTACATTTCATCTTGTATTTTCTTTTTCTAGTATGAGTAGCTAAACCTGTTAACTGGGGTTGTAGACTCTTGTTTACATTCTTATTTCTTAATTTAGTGGTTGCAAACACTACACTTAGCCCTATATATTCATTTCTTACTCGGGAGTGTGAAAATTGGATTGGAATTTTAACAAGTAGCAAGTTATCAAGTATATTAAGGAATTAATTGTGCTTAATTAACGAAATCGAACTAGGCATAGGGAGATTCCTATGTGGGTCTATCAATTGGGTCTTAATATTTTCCTTTTAGTTTGGAAGAACTTTTGGGATTAGCTTGCTAGAGTAGGAAAATTCTTGTAAGTAATTATCAATTGGATTATTTTCATTGATTTATGCATTTGAGCCAGATAATTGTGTTCATGAACTAGTCATGCCATATTGAGGATACAACCCCGGTCCCTCTGTTAATCGAAAAATAAAATATTTTTATTGCATTTAGAAAACTGTCTAGTTTTATATTTAATTACTCAATCACTCTTTTCTTTGAAGATAAGCTTAGGAAATTTTTACATTCACACTCTTGACATCTTGACACACGCGTATTCCTAGTGGACTCGACCCCAACCTTTGTTGGGTTTATTATCGATCTAATATAATTGAGTTTCAAAGATTAGTTAAATTGACTCTTGATAAACGAAAAAAGTGACACATAAAGAACACTGCTACCCTATGCACCGTAAATCCAACTAATATAACTAAAAATTACCAAACATTAGCTTATAGAAGGATGATAAGAACAAAACATGACATCCATGGTTTAAAGTTGTTAGTTTATTGACCAAAAATAACAAAAGGATGAATCTTAGCATTTTAAAGATAATTAAAGGATGTTTCTTCTGTTCTCCATGATAATAAAAGAATGTTGCTTAAATTCAAGGTATGATAATAGAAGGACCTAATGAATCAACTACAAGGCCAGGCCATGAGAGAGAGAGATAAAACAGAAGAATACCTGCAATTCTTGAAGTAATAGTGGTCGACTTAGAAAGAAGAGACCGATAATTGCATATTCAATCATATATCACTAAAAGTCACACCCCCTTGTGATCAATTTAAAAAATTTCCCACCCCACAGCAATTAAAAACATGATTATCCTACACAACTCGAAGATCAACTCTTACAACAAAGACCCAGCAAAAAGGAAACCCTAAAATCTTGATCGAATAAACAGTTAACCCCAACTACATAAATTTCTATTATAACACAATCTTAATCCAAAAAAATCAGTGGGTACCCGTAAACAGAAGCATTCGAACAAACAAGAAAGAAGATGAAACAGAAGCATACCTGCAATTCTTCAAGTAGTAGTAATCGATTTTTCAAAGAAGAAGAAGAAGAAAAGTCCGCGAAAACGTACCTTGGGCTGAAGAAGAAAGAAGAAAAGTTGGTCAGTAGAAAATCACATTTATACTAATAATAGAATTATATTAGGAAAATACTCATCACTTAATTTAGGAAATAGTACTTTCCTAATTCTAATTTAGGAAATATTCATTATTTAATATTACTATCCTAATGCTAATTTAGAAAATATCCCTTATTTAATATTACTATCCTAATTCTAATTTAGGATATATTCCTTATTTAAAGTTATACTGTATTAAATTTATTTTTATATTAGTAATAAAGTAAAGAAATTGATGATCAATTTTTTTTTCCTTTTTTTCTCACATTCTCAATATGATTTTTTTCGTACCTAGGAATTAAATCTGAAACCTCCGGTTAAGACTGCACCATAATCTATGTTGGCAGTGGATTTCTTACTTAAGTCCTATTGGAACAACACTTTAAGATCGAGTGCAACTGACTATGCCTATCTCCTTCCTCTTTCGATCTCGCTCGCCTTTCTCTTCTCTCTCTTGAACAGTTGAACTCTCTCACCTCTCCTATCTTCTCTTCTGTTATATATATATATGGGGGAGGGGGGTTCACATATATGCTAGATATATACACGGAAAAAAATTACTTGGATCGAGTGTTTACACTAAATTAATTCAATTTTTATTATGTGATTTAATGAAATAAAACACATGTTAATTAATTAAAGTTAAGCAAAATGAACTATAAATTAATACACTCATTGAGAAGAGAGGAGAAGAAACACTAATTGATTTTTCAAACCCACGATATTGTTACCGGTGACAAAGCACGTCTTAAGAACGTTGTGCAGAATTGCCCAAAGTATTTCCTTAATACTTGTGACATCGAAATTAACTAAAAATTATTTATAAATCCTTTCACTTTTTTAACATCCTTAGCGGTAATTCGAGTTTCATCTAATTTACGCTAGATAATTGTTTATGCAAAATCAAGATGTTGGTAGAAGTCTAATCTTACGCTTAGATAATTGTTTAAGTATTAATCCTAAGTAAGGAAATATTCCTAATTTAATACTATCCTAATCCTAATTTAGGAGTTATCCCTTATTTAAAGTTATATATATTATATTTATTTTTATATATTAATAATAAAGGAAAGAAATTGGTGGCCGATTCATTACTTTTTTTTTTCTCACGCTCCCAACATGATTTTCTTCATATCTAGGACTTAAACTCGAGACCTTTGATTAAGGGTGAAACAGTTGCATCACTGCACCACAATCCATATTGATAGCAGATTTCTTACTTTAAGTCCTATTGGAACAAGAGTTTAAGATCGAGAGCAATTGACTATGCCTCTGACTTTGGTCTCTCAATCTCGCTCGTCTTTCTTCTCTTAGGGTGTGTTTGGTATGAAGGAAAATGTTTTTCATGGAAAATGTTTTTCTAGAAAATGTTTTCCTGGAAAACAAGTAGATTTTGGACTTATTTTCTCATGTTTGGTTGGTGAGTAGAAAATATTTTCCGAAAATGATTTTGTGTTTGATTTATGAATGAAAAATGTTTTTGAGAGACATCTTTTATTTTTACTAGAGTAAAAAATAATTTATGAAATTGAAAATATTTTTTAAAATCAAAATTATTATTTTTTGGAGATGGGGGGGGGATGGGGGGGTAGTGGGTGGGGGCGGGGGTGAGAGGAGGAGTATTGGAAAAAATAAAAATTTAAAGTTGATTGTATTTTTAAAAATAAAATTTTAAAGTTGAAAGTATTTTTAAAAAGCAAAATTAATTTTTTGGGGAGGGGTTGGGGTGGGGGGGGGGGTTCACGGATTTGGTGAAAAAATAAAATTTTGAAATTGAAAATATTTTTTTAAAATCGATGTTTTTCCCAAAAAAAAAAAATATAATTTGAAATTGGAGGAGAGTTTTGGAAAATGTTTTTCTTATTTTTGAAGGGAAGTCATTTTCCTTAATTTTGAGGAAAATGAGTTGATTTGGAAAACATTTTTCAAAACTTTTGTCCCAACCAAACATGGGAAAATTGGAAAACAATGTTTTCCTTCATACCAAACACACTCTTAATATATAATTGTTTCAAACTTTGGGGAGATTTGTAAATATGGTGGTAAGAATAATTATATAATTAAATAACTTTTTGTGATTATATCATATAAAACTTTAATTATTCCTAGTAAAATTCGAATCGTACAATGCAAGACCAGGGCTCAAATACAAAAACATGTATACATCTATCGTCTTAACCAAAAGAGAAGAGAACATTGGTGGTAAATTGTTACTGATGAGAAGAACCATCTTAATAGACAAAAGAGAACGTCGGTCGAGAATTTTAATCTTAATTATTTACAATGTTAAAACGCAAAATTAAAATATTTCAAAAATAGTCATTTATTATTTGTTAAATAATTATTATCCGACTATTTACTTCTTTGTAATAAATAAGATATCCGAATAAAAAGAATAAAAATTATAAATTATTAATCTATTCAAACAAACTCTAAATTGTGTTTGGCCAAATATAATTCGTAAATCGCATTCATAGAATGCCTTTTATGAATAACATTTCAAATAATAGTGAGTGTGTGTATGTGTATGCAAGTTGGATTGGTGAATTTAACAGATGTATTGTTTAAATATTCAAATAATAGCTTTGGTAAATTGAATACTCAGTAATTAGTGTAATAATTACTGTTCTACTTTAAATTGGATCCGATAAGCCTTATACTTTTAGAAGAAATTTCGCAAATAACCACTAAAATAAACTCAATTATGTTTTATAGTTATAATTTGTTTATTACGATATATAGTTATATGTTAGAGGGGAGGAGAGAGGGGAGCGAGAGGAGGAAGAAAGTGGAGAGAGGTGAATTGTATTTGTATATCTATCACATAATTTTATATGTATATGTATAAAAGAGGATAGAGGCGAGAGAGAGGAAGAGAGGAGAGAGCTAACGTAATTATAGCTAAAATTAAACTATGAGTGGTAATTAATGAAAATTATAGCTATATTAGCTAGTTAACTAGTATATGTTTGTTTATCCGTTTAATTTCACCTATACTTATACTCTTTTCGATTTATTTATCTACTAGTTCATTTTGGATTTTGTAAGGTTCTTAAGCAATAAGGATTAATATAAATATTTAATGATAATGTTCGTATTAACTTATGTGTTGTCTTAGGTCTTGAGAATTGACTTGAAAAATAACTGATTAACGTTAAAGGTAAGATATTATCAAAAATATATTAATTTTTTCTTGATATTTTAAAAGTGACATTAAAAGTATAAATTTATTTTTAAAATACTAGACATAAAGTGAATCGAGGAAGTATTGATCTAATTTTATTTATTTATTGGTTAATTTCTAGTACTTCAATAAAATTCATATTTTTCTATATTGTGCTATCAATCTGCTAATGTAGATAATTTTTACCTCTATTTTACTTCATTTAAGATAAAGACTTTTATAACAATTTTAACTTATCATTTTCTGAAGAAAGAGTCTTTTAAGTGGGTGTTATAAAATTGTTTTTGACGGAGGAAAAGGAAAATTATTTTCTTTCGGATACATCCATATTTATATCTCTCACATTAAGCAATGTATATTTTTAATCTATCGAACAATCAAGGAATGTATCCGAAAGTAATTGATGAAAATCAAAGATTTATTTAGTTGAAAAAACTTCCGAACTAGGATATGATTAGTCCCAATTATATGAAATTAATGTAATATGTCCTATTAATATTGTGATGATAATGTGACACGATTTGTATAGATATATGTATATCATGAACCTTATAGAAACTTTTCACCTGAACACAAATTTGTAGAAAAAATTCTCAGTGTCAACTATATCTAGACGCATATAAATTTTTTCTTAATTTGTTGGCAAATGAAATATAAAATAATATAGATAAGAAAATTTCTACCATGTTATTTGAGATCTTTTTGAGCACCTAAACCTGCCTCGCTCCACACCCGCTTAGTGACTGCCTCATATAACTTTAAATTAGCTTCATGTCCTCCTCTCACCGCTTCGTTGGTATTCCTAACCTTATAGAAAAAAAGCTCGCCCTACTCCTATTTTATGTTTGCTCCTCAATGAGAGGGTTCCCCAACATCTTCTTTCTTTTTGAAAAAATTCGGCCTACCACAAACGTGAATCGTTTCGAGCAAATTATATATTAAAAGATTCAAAATTTCAAGATAATTTCATACTATTTACCAAAGAACAGTCAGTCGCAGCCTTTCTCCTCCTCTTCTTCTCCTAAAATTTGACGTAGCTCAAACATGAATCGTTTCGATCAAATAATATATCAAAAGATTTGAAACATCAAGAGAATTTAATATTTATAATTTGGGACTATTTAGAGGATATTTTGAGTTGATCGGGATTGAATAGTGGTGTATATTCATATATATTTAATATATTCAGTTTTTTGAGTGAATCATAATGCATGGTCAGTGTGTAGTAACAATATTCAATTTTCAGTGTACCTAATGTATAGTCAATTAGGTAACTCTTTGGCTAATTTTTATGCAAATAAAACTATATATGACATTATCACTTGTGAATATAGAGGGAAAATGGCTTTAAGTCGGTATAAATTTATGTATAAATCTCCCTGGATATATATGCATATATTTTCTGTATGTTTGTGCATTTCATGTAAATATAAGAAAAAATGTGGTGTGATACATGTGATATACATTGTTACATTGACGCTTTTCATACTTATTACTACTCGTGTGTTTGGTATGAAGGAAAATGTTAAATGTTGCTTACTGCTTACTGCTTTCACTGTGCTGTCCATTATTTTTTTGAAAAAAATTAATTTTTCTATAGTAATTATTATAGTATTTGCTAATATATGTAATTGTTATTGAAATTTTGAATATTTATATGGGCAATTAAATATTTTAATTTTTTGTATTAATTGGCGCCTCGATTCAAAAAGGCGAGCGGAAAGGTGAGGCAGGCCCTTGTCGTCTTTTGTCGCCTCTCGCCGTCCAAAACACTGGTTGAAACCATATCTCGCAATCTTGCGGATCTCCAAGACAACAAAGGGAACTTTACTTCAATATATGATCACTCAGATTTGCCTTTTCAGGACCCGATCATTGGTTTTATTAATGAAGCAGTGGATAGACTAACTAATTCAACTGATTTCCTTCACTATTTGGGGAAACATGCACTTAATTTACCAGAAGAACTACCAACTCTTTCTGAGGATCAAGCTGCCAATGAGAGATAGTTCTTGATGTCACTTCTGCTAAACTTGGCAAATACATTATTGTATATGGTTAACGCATACATAATATTCCCAACAATAGATGACTATTCTATGAGTCTTGGAGTCGCAACAACTCTTTGTGGAGCTGTAATTGGGTCTATGGTTGTTGCTCAGGTGTTCTCTTCAGTCTATTTTGCGTTCATGGTCAAATAAATCCTACATGAAGCCTATTTTGTTCAGCAGCATGGTCCTTCTTGTCGAGAATACCTTATATGTACTGGCTTATGACTTCAACTCGATATACCTACTTCTAGTTGGACGTCTATTTTGTAGGCTTGGTTCGGCAAGGGTAGTTAATAGGTGTTATAGCTCTGATTGTGTTCCTCTGCACCTGCGAATGAAGGCTTCAGATGGTTTAAGTGCAAGTGCACTTGGAATGGCATGTTGTCTAGTTGCTGCCTACTTGTTTCAAACTAAATTTAAGTTCCTAAATATCACTTTTAACTAAGAAACTTTACCATGCTGGATAATGGCTCTTGCATGTTTTGTTATCTGTTATGCTTGTGGACTACCTGTAGAGAACCACCAATGTTGGAACTAGAGGACGTTCTGCTACAAAATCCAATAGTGGGAAGATTGAAAATGACTTAGTGCAGAAAGGTATTACCCAGCCATTCCTTTTACGTGCAGAAAGGTATTACCCAGCCATTCCTTTTACGTGCAGAAGAGACAGAACAAGACGAAGATGACGATCAAGATTGCGATAATAGTGAAGAATCTGCAGAGGAGATCCAAAAATATGTTACTTCTATCGTCTCTGCGTATAGGTTTCTTAACCCATAGAAATCCTTGTGTGCTTGGGGATAGTTTTGAGTTTCTATGTCGCAATTCCTTATTCTGTACCACAATATATATGTTCAACTCTAATCACATTTGTAGCTGCTGAAGTACTCGAAGACGTTACCCTTAAACTTCTATCTCGAGTCATGTGTTCAAATCATTCTAAGGGAACCTATAATGGTGATTACTTTCAACAGAAGCTGGAACTTTAGCTGAGTACATGGTGAAAAACTAGATTCCGTAAAAGTTTAAAAGGCAACAACATACAGTAACCTAAACATATCTTGCACATAAAATAAAAAATAAGACACACACATTAATCAATCAATAAATAACAAAGCATACGTGATATTTTAAGACAAACATATTGAGCTACAGCCGAGACGGTCTTGCAAATCATAGAACTGTATAGAAGTATTGACACATCTGTCTTTAACCCCTTTGAAGTCAATACTTTGCCATGGCTATTTTTCCCTCCAGATGCACGAGAAACTCTAACAATTCTTGATGTTAGATACAGATAGGCCTTTGTTCAAATATCAGAACACCTTTTCTTCTGCAGTGCTAACAAAACAAGTCTTGTATTTTTTCTTCAGAACTCAGCACCACACACAAAATAAATAAATCAAAAGCACCAAAATAATTAGTACTACTAATTTTTTTACTAAATCGTACTAGTAATTTTGTTACTAATCTCAGCAAAAAGAATAAATCAAAAAGAAATTAAACTTTTAACAAAACAATTGAAATCTTAGGAAATAACATAGGAGACTAAATCATAAGATAATCATACGCAAGAATTAACAAAACTTTGTGAAAAGAAACTAAATCATAAAGAAAACTCACCAGAGATAGACTTCACCAACAACGTTCATCTTCAGTGAACCAGAAAACCTAGCTTCAGTTTTCCCTAAAACTGAAGAAGCGCTACTTCTGGCAAAGAAAAATAATGTGAACTTCTAAAAAAATAATTGGCGGAAACAAAATAAACCCGCGATTTTATTGGCGAAAAACTAAAAAAAAATCTAATTTTTGCCACAATATATATGTATTGTCAAATTAAATATATTAGCAACAGTAAAAATATTATTGTTGCCAAATATTTTTTAAGATAGCAACAAATTAATTAAATTGTTGCCATTATTTAAGTTGGCAACAATATCATCATTGTTGCAAAAACGTTGTTGCAATTTTTTAATATTTAAAATTTATTATATTAATTATTATTAACAATATAATATCGCAACAATACTAACATATTTGGCAACAACAAAAATATTGTTGTTAAAAATTAAAAGATATACCAACAATAAAATTAAGTTGTTGCGATTTATCAATATAAACCAACAATAATATAGTTGTTGCTAAATCCTTAATTTCTTGTAGATGAAACGTTATTGGTCGGAAAGAAAAAAAGGGGCCTATTTATTATTTTTTTTAATTTTTTACGTTTTCACTTGCTTTTTATTTTTTTATTTGCTACATCAGATTTTTGAGTGGATTTTAATTCACTAAATGAGATTAGGGAAATAAATAATTATTTGAAAAGTTAAAGTATTAAAGTAAGTTTAGCAGATAAGTTTAGGAGATCTCTTTTTAATGTATTTTTCCATATATTTTTTTTTAGTATAATCATCTTAAAAAAAAAAAAAAGTTAGTTCAAATCTAGATGCTTAAGAGATAATTAGTGTTGAATGTCAATCTCGTTTCACTACAATTTTAGGACAATCTACAAAAGTAATGATTCCGTTAAAGGCGGTAGTATTCTAATTGTTCTTATAGTAATTTTATGTTAAAAGTTATGCTACTTGATTTTGAATTTTGATGATTTTACCGAGGATATGATTGAAGTAATAATGAATTTATTTTTTTTAAAATGTAACTTAAGTAATAGTTTTTATGATAAAGTTCTTTATTGCTTTTTCATGTGTGCTACATTTTTATTTGCAAAAAGATACATTCATTCGAGATCGATAAGCGATGTGGAATCATGATAAGCGATAAGAAATTATGATTTGAAATTCGATTGATTTGAAGTTGAAATTCTATTTGCACAAGTAAATTAAATTTTTACAACATATTTTTTTCTCATAAATATGAAAACTCCGCAAGTTTTAAAAACTATCAGAATTTCCCCAATTCATATAATCTTACCAATGAGCAAATTATTATTCATAAACAAAATATAAAAATATCCATAGACGCCGCATTAATAACTCACATAAATAAATGTTGGTTATTACAAACTTTCAGATACACTTCATTTTATAAAGATTCACTAGTCAACAAAAGTAGTAACTAGTTATTCTTTAATACAATCCTTTCGCATAGTATAAACAATGTCTTTACGTTGAATAAGTACTGTTTTAATTTATTTAAGTTTTACAAATTTTAAAATAACGTCAAATTTTCACAAAATATAAACTTATAAGTTAAGTTTGCATATGAAAAAAAATTAGATAATGATTTGCAATTCCAAACTATACTTTTTTAAGTATTAGGATACAAAATCATAATTTCAAATTACACCAAACGTCAGTGCATGTTGAAATTTGTTTAGAACACGTGAATGAGGATATAGATAAAAGATGAGGAAAATATTTACTGGAAAATGATTTTCAATTTTCTCATGTTTGGTTGGGACAAAAGTTTTGTAAAATGTTTTTCAAATTAACTCATTTTTCTCAAAATTAAGGAAAATAACTTCCATTGAAAAATTAAGGAAAACATTTTCCAAAACTCTCATCCAACTTCAAATTATATTTTTTTGTTGAAAAGCATCAATTTCTAAAAAGATATGTTTGTTTTTAATAAATATTTCCGACTTCAAATATTAAAATTTTCACCCTACCCTGACCTCCCCATCCCACCCCACCCCACCTTCCAAAATAAATTTTCAGTTTGTTTTTAAAAAATATTTTCGATTTCAAATTTTTATTTTTTCACCCCCTCCCCCGCCCCCGCCAGCGCCCCTACCCCCACCCAAAAAAATAATAATTTTATTTTCCCGTTTACTAGCAAACTAGAATTCATGATTCAAATATTTCTAGTATATAATAACTAACATAAATTTAATCAATTATATATATGATATTCAGGAATATATGAAATTAGTTCTGCATAATTGTTAAACAATATACCTTTGTTTCTTGATTTTCCATGCTATCTGAAATATCTGATTGGATTTCAGATTTCTCCATATTTTTAACTTTGTTTATATTTTTGGGGGGTGCGGAATTCATCGTAGAATAAGATACATATATTGTAGAGTAAAATATATCTTCTCATAAATTTCTTCTGATAATTGTTTTAATCTAATTATTTCTTCAAGATTATTTATTATATATTCTATATATAACATATCTTGGGTTCTTTGATACAAATATAAATTTTCTTGTATTAAATGATTTGTCAATCTTATATTTTCCATAGTTTCTATCCAATATTTTAAATATTCATAGTTCATTTTAATCTGAATCTATTTCTAAATCGTATATATCTTTTCTTTCTATTTCTAATTCTTGTAAATCTATTTCATACCATTCTTGATTATGTCCATTCTTCTTTTGTCTTTGTCTTCATCCTTATCTCTTTGTTTTCGTCCTTATCTTTATCATCTTTATTCCAAATCAACGTCTGGAATAATATTATCTTATCCATTGCATTTTGAACATTGATGATCAGGGTATTTGTGTCCAATTAACTTGCAATATCTAGTCAATAAATCATCTGAAATAAATTATTTCTTTAAAGCTCTTGTTGTAGGTTGTTCTTCTGGCTTCAATAATGATAAAATCCATCTCTGAACTTCATCCATATCTGCTCTTCTTAATTCCCTTGAGTTTGAATATATCATAACTTGGTCTCTTGCATAGTAACTCCAAATAGCATTGCCGTTTAAATAATTGTTAGCTAGTTCTTGTATAATTGTTGATATACCAATTATCCTTTTATTTGCATAAAAGTTTGGTGTTTCTATCTTTGGTATTTCAGCTTGTTTTTCTATATCTTCTGGTATTATCATGTCCTTGGTCAAACCTATCTTTATAACTTGAATTGGTGACTTGATTTCTTCATATAATATCTCAGCTGGTGCTGTATAAAATTTAATATCAAATAAATTTCCTTTAGTAACTCTCTTGTATATAATGAATGCTTTGTATAATTCTGGTATTCCACTTATTTCTTCTCCATCATATGTGTATACGGTACTTAGTAATCCATAACTGTAACATGTTTTAACTAAGTTTGAACTAGTTTTGGGTTGTGCAATCAATCTATTATATCCTTGTAGTTTTTGGGTTATATAATCTTCATTTGGATTTTTGGTTTGTGTAGATCTGGGGTTTAAATTTAAAAATGTTTGGATCTTATATATGTTTTCAATGTACGATTGGGTAATGTAATTGTATCTCTTTTTATCACTTTGTAAACTAACTGCATATGTAGAAGTTTGTGGTTCTGTGGGTATTTGTTTTGTGTATTTTGAATAAATGGTTTTACAAATAGTTGGTTTAAGTTGGTATTTCGTGATTTCTCACTAACTCTTTTGCTTGTACCTGCAGCTGTATTTAAACAAACATTATGGGTTTTAGGGAGTTTCCCATCGTCTCCTTTTATCTCTGGAATTTTAATGTCTTCCGATCGACATAGCTCCGCATTTTTATAGTCATGCTGCTGACTTATATTAGCTTTAGACTTCAGGTTAGCTTCATTAGTCTTTAGCTTTTGTATCTCATTATCCATACTGTCCACTTTAGTACAAAGTGTAGTAATGGCTTTGAGTAGCTTTTCAATTGTATCTTCTTCTTTGTTCTCAGTCTGAGTAGCTTTGTCTTGATAAGTAGTCTGCAACAACATTTTTATTAGTCTTTATCACTTCAATTTCAAATGTAAAGTTTAATATATTTAATACCAATCTTCTATTTTCTTTCGTTGTTACTGAATCTTGTATTTTTCTGGTTAACCACCATTTTACTTGTGTATTATCTGTTCTTATAATAAATTTATTATATACAATATATGGCTCAAATGCTAATAAACATTTATATACTAGTCGTTCAATGAGAATGGATAAGAGGCGCAAAATCCGCAGTAACATCTCAAGGGAATGTAAAATAATTCTTTTCTATTTATTTCCCATTTTATTTCCGTATTTGTATATTTGCCTGAATAATATCTACAGTGATATTCTATATTGTTACCATTATATTTATATTTTAATACTCCTCCGTAACTTTTTTCACTTGCATCAGTTTCTACTATATAAATAAATTTTTTATCTTCATCCGGAAAATATAATTTTGGTAATGTTTTACATAATAATTTTATCTTTTGTATTTGTGTTTGATCTTTATTATCGAAATGATATTCTACATCCTTCTTTAATTTTTGTTGTAATGGTTTTAAATTTTCTGCTAATTTTGGTATATATTCTCTTACTTGGTTAACTAATCCTAAAAAGGATTGTAATTTCTTTTTTGTATCTAATTGTTCATTCGAAGTTATTATTTTTTGTACTATATGTGTTTGCATTTTTATTCCATTTTTATCTATTTGTATTCCTAAGAATTCTATTTGTTTTTTCATTATTTCTGCTTTCTTTTTACTTAAACTTATTCCTGAGTGTTCTATTATATGCATAAATTTTTCTAGTAATCTTATATGTTCATCTTGTGTTCTAGAATATAATAGTATATCATCAATATACACTACACAATTTTCTAGTTGTTTAAAATAGTTATCCATAAAATGTTGAAATCTACCTGGTGCATTTTTATATCCAAATGGTAATACATTCCATTCATAAAATCCTTGTGGTACTGTGAATGCTGTAAGTTTTTTAGATTCTTCTTCTAACTTTAAATGATAAAATCCTGACTTACAATCAAATTTACTAAAATAATTATATCCTTGAATTTGTCTTATCTTTAATATTTTATTTGGTATTGGGTAATAATATGTTTTAGTTTTTGCATTTAAATTTCTACATTGATTATTCTCTTATTTATTATTGGTATTTTAGCTTTTTCTTTAGTTTTGATACAAATATAAATTTTCTTGTATTAAATGATTTGTCAATCTTATATTTTCCATAGTTTCTATCCAATATTTTAAATATTCATAGTTCATTTTAATCTGAATCTATTTCTAAATCGTATATATCTATTCTTTCTATTTCTAATTCTTGTAAATCTATTTCATACCATTTTTGATTTAATATATCTTGTATATCATAATCAAATATTTTTTCCCATATAATTCTTTTTATGTCAATAATTTCTATAATCAATAACCATCCTACTTTTTCCTCTTTTTTGTTCACTATATTTATTAACAATAAATGCCGGACTTGTATGTTTACTATTACTTTCTTGTATATATCTATTTTTTAGTAATTCACTTATATGTATTTTAAACTCGTTTAAATCATTAAAATTATATTTTAATGGTTTTTGTGTTATTATACTATTTTCATCAATTAGTTCAATTTTAACTTTTGTTTTATGTTTTTTCCATCCTTGTAAAGGATCTTCATTATATAATAATTCTAATTTTTCTTGGATTATTTTTACTTTATTTATAGAAAATATGATTAATTCTATTCTAGAGTCTTCTTCCTTTATATTTTCTAATTTTTGTGTAATTTTTTCACTGTATTTAATCCATTCTGTTGTTTTTCTTCTTTTGTTACCTACTCTTTTTGCTCCTATGTTTTGTTTACATGGTGTTGTGAACCACCAATGTGTTTTTGTTATTATATGTGGATATAATTTATCTAAAAATGGCATTTCTAATAACATATCTTTTGTTGTTAATTCAAAATTATATATTTCTTCTATAGTTAATATTTTATCCCATATCTGTATTTTTATATTTTTTGCCTTGTATGTGATCATACTTCCTTCATTATTAAATCATGTTACTACTATTGGTGTTTTTAATTTTTCCCATTTTTCATCTGGTAAATAATTATATTTACATATATTAGCTTCTGCTCCTGTATCTATCATTGGTGTATAATATCTGTTATAATATCCCTCTATTATTATCTTCGCGAGTATATATATTTTCATTTTTTATATTAAAGTTCTTTTTATTATGACTTTTTATTTTGATAATTTATCGTTAGTTGTTTATCTTCTATATTATATGGTTTTACTTGTTCTAGCCATTTTATACCTAACGTTATGTTTTCATTTCCTTGATATATTTTAAATTTTATTATTATTGGTATACCTCCAATTATTATTTCTTGTTCCGTTATTTCTTCAATGTTTATTAATACTTTTGGTAATTCTGAACATGAGTGTTCTGTAGTTATTATTCTATCTTCCTTTACTAACTCTCTGGTAATATAATTTTCTTCTTGTCCTGTATTTATTAGTATTAAATATTTTCTTTGCTCCATTATTCCTGTTATATAATAATGATGTGGTTTTATTTCTTCTTCTTGTCGTTTAAACCAATTTTTTATTTTTGGTACTTCTAATATTTTTTCTACACTTAGATCTAATTCTTTTCCTTTTATTTGTTCAAAGATACTATTATCAAATATTATTTTTTGTTCTAAAGATTCTTCATCTTGATGTTCTTCTTTGTTTATTATTTGTATATCTGCTTCAGTCATTTTTCATATTATAGAATTCATTATCTGATTCTAATTCTATATCGTTATCTATTTCATTTTCTGATATTTCATATATACTATCTTCACTTTCTAAATCATAATCAACATATTCTATTTGTGTATATTTTTTCATTTTCCATAATTATTTCTGATATCTGTTTTTTCTTTGGATTTTTAGGTAATTTACAATCTTTAGCTATATGTCCTAGTTTTCCGCAATTATAACAAGTACATTCCGTCAATTTTCTTTTTGGTCTAAATTGTCTTTTAGTTTTATAATTTTTACATAATATCTCTTTCTTGGTTTTTTATATTTATACATTGATCTATATTTTTTATAATTTTTATTTCTATTATACTTCTTTTTATAATATCTATCTGTACAACCAAATTGAGGTGCTATTTTATTTTTGCAACATGCTAAATTTTTTACTAATACTTTTTCCATTTTTATATCTTCTTTATGTTTTTCACATAGTTCTGTAAACCATCTTTGTAAGAATTTCATTCTGGCATCTAAAGTATCTGTTAATTCTGCTTCATTCCAGCTTTTTATTATTTTTGAACTAAAAGGTTCTGGTAATTTTGTAAAATATAATTTTCTTATTTCCTTGCCTTCTTCCATGTTATATGTTCCTTTATAATAATATTCTCTAAATGCACATGTATATTCATCTATATAACACATATTACATATTGCCAATTTTGCCATTAAATTTCTATTTATAACTTTTTCTTTATTTTGTTCTTCTACTTCTGTTGTCATACTACTAAATTCATTTCTTATAGCTATTTCGTATTTATTTAATATTTCCATAGATGTTGTAGCTGTTTCTCCAGTAAGTGTTTTATTATTTCTTAAAGTCTTTATACTTTCTTCCGTTAAATTTTGTAACCATAATTTTACTGTTTCTATAAGTGTTCTTTCTATATAACCTGGTGTTTCTGGCATTCCTATTTTGTTGTCTATTAATTGTTTTGATATATATCCTATCCATAATTGAATTGTTTTATTTATATCTGCTGCACAGTCTAAATCTAAAAAATTGTGTTGTTCAGTTGTTGGTTTAGGTGTCCATTTATTTAATCTTTTATTCCATAAAGTTTTTTCTCTATCATATTTTTCATAATTTGCATTATAGTATGTTGGATTTAAATATTTTGGATTTTTTACTCCTGATGTACTAGGTTTTTCATTCATGTCTATATCTCCCGTGTTTATTTCTACATTTTTTGTATTATCTATATTTTCTAAAAGTTCTGTATATGTTTCACTTATCTCTGAGTGTTGTTCTTCTAAATCATCATTAATATCATCAATTCTTATTTCTGGTAGATTAAGTAGATTTTCTTCTTTCTCTTCTAATTTTTCTTCTAATTGCAATTTCTCTTTAAATTTATTTATTTCATCTGCTAATTTTCTTTTTTGTTCTTTTTTTTTTTGTTTTATTTCATACATTTCTCTTAACATTGCTAGTTCTTTTTCTAATTCTAAAATTTCTTTATTTTTTACTTCTTCGATTTGTTGTACTTCTTTTTTCGCTTGCTGTTTTATTTTTTCTATTTCCATTTTTCTATCTATTTCTTCATTTTCTTTTGCTATCCTTACCATAGCAGTTAAACTATCTTCTAATTTTACCGTTTCTTTTTCTAACATTAAACTTAAATTATCACCTATTTTTTTATATCTTCTTCCTAGATTAGAAAATATTATCTTTATTTTTAATCCTTCATAGTTTTCAAATATTTTTTCGTCTATTGCATATTCTTCCTTATTCATTTATAAACCATGTTGTAGTTTATATTCTAGCATATTTATTTGTATTTCTAAATGTAAAATAGCCTTTCTTTGTATTATTATAGATTTCTTACCAACTCCTGCAAATATATTATAATTAAGCCAATTTTCTCTTTGTTTCAATTCATTTCTTTTTGCCATAATTATGTTATTAAGTTCTTCTTTATATTCTTTATTCATCTTAATTTTAAATATTTTATATATTTATATTCTACTCTAGATATAATATCTATTAATCTTTCTAATTCTTGGTTATCCATTTTTGTAATATTTAATTGTTTATATTTCGGATATAATTTAGTTAATTTTTTCTTTAATTTATTTATCTTTCTATTAATGTGGTTCTTTCTTTCTACAGTAGTTTTTTCATGCTTAGCTCTGATACCATTTTTGGGGGGTGCGGAATTCATCGTAGAATAAGATACATATATTGTAGAGTAAAATATATCTTCTCATAAATTTCTTCTAATAATTGTTTTAATCTAATTATTTCTTCAAGATTATTTATTATATATTCTATATATAACATATCTTGGGTTCTTTGATACAAATATAAATTTTCTTGTATTAAATTATTTGTCAATCTTATATTTCCATAGTTTCTATCCAATATTTTAAATATTCATAGTTTATTTTAATCTGAATCTTTCTAAATCGTATATATCTATTCTTTTCTATTTCTAATTCTTGTAAATCTATTTCATACCATTCTTGATTTAATATATCTTGTATATCATAATCAAATATTTTTTCCCATATAATTCTTTTTATGTTGTCAACAATTTCTATATCTTTAAGTATATATAAAATCAAAGTTTCATAGCTTTTTATTTCATCATACATAGTAATCATGTTTATTTATTTATGCAGATTTGTTTTCAATTATTCCTTCCTATCATATCCATAATTCAATTAAATTCATATTAGTTTATTATAAACTAGAGTATTGTTATCATGTTTTCCGGTCACTACTAGCATCGTACTTTAGCGGATAATTACTGCTTATCAGCGCCTCAACCTTGTGTACTCCCCTAACGGCATCCCTCGCCTACCGGTTTCCACTGTGGGATGGCATAGTCTAGCAGTTTTCTCCCTGTTTCCCGTTTACTAGCAAACTAGAATTCATGATTCAAATATTTCTAGTATATAATAACTAACATAAATTTAATCAATTATATATATGATATTCAGGAATATATGAAATTAGTTCTGCATAATTGTTAAACAATATACCTTTGTTTCTTGATTTTCCATGTTATCTGAAATATCTGATTGAATTTCAAATTTCTCCATATTTTTAACTTTGTTTATATCTTTTTTAGAGAGAGGGTTTTTTGAAAAAGGATTTTTATTAACCTAAGCTTTTGGTTGGCATTGCCTGCCTTTCATTTACAATATGGCAATCTATATATACTAAATTCTAAACCTGCACATAAGTGCGCCTACTATTTACTTTACGACTTTTATGTACAACTACTATTTACTTTAAGACTTTTCCTAAAAAACTTACAGATGGCTTCTACTTTAGCCAAAACAAAACAAAACTATCCTATCTACATTATCTTTTTCTTTTACAAATTTGTCAAAGAATCTTATCTACATTATCTCTTTGTCGGCCATATGTCCATATCTTCTTTTGTCTTTGTCTTCATCCTTATCTCTTTGTTTTCGTCCTTATCTTTATCATCTTTATTTCAAATCAACGTCTGGAATAATATTATCTTCTCCATTGCATTTTGAACATTGATGATCAGGGTATTTGTGTCCAATTAACTTGCAATATCTAGTCAATAAATCATCTGAAATAAATTGTTTCTTTAAAGCTCTTGTTGTAGGTTATTCTTCTGGCTTCAATAATGATAAAATCCATCTCTGAACTTCATCCATATCTGCTCTTCTTAATTCCCTTGAGTTTGAATATATCATAACTTGGTCTCTTGCATAGTAACTCCAAATAGCATTGCCGTTTAAATAATGAATTCCGCACCCCCCAAAAATGGTATCAGAGCTAAGCATGAAAAAACTACTGTAGAAAGAAAGAACCACATTAATAGAAAGATAAGTAAATTAAAGAAAAAATTAACTAAATTATATCCGAAATATAAACAATTAAATATTACAAAAATGGATAACCAAGAATTAGAAAGATTAATAGATATTATATCTAGAATAGAATATTTGAACTAGTTTTGGGTTGTGCAATCAATCTATTATATCCTTGTAGTTTTGGGGTTATATAATCTTCATTTGGATTTTTGGTTTGTGTAGATCTGGGGTTTAAATTTAAAAATGTTTGGATCTTATATATGTTTTCAATGTACGATTGGGTAATGTAATTGTATCTCTTTTTATCACTTTGTATACTAAGTGCATATGTAGAAGTTTGTGATTCTGTGGGTATTTGTTTTTGTGTATTTTGAATAAATGGTTTTACAAATAGTTGGTTTAAGTTGGTATTTCGTGATTTCTCACTAACTCTTTTGCTTGTACCTGCAGCTGTATTTAAACAAACATTATGGGTTTTAGGGAGTTTACCATCGTCAATGTACATATTTAATTGAGTTTTTTGCATTTATCTCCTGTATTTCTTTATTGATTATTCTCTTATTTATTATTGGTATTTTAGCTTTTCCTTTAGTATACTTACAATCTATGATATGTTCTCTTTGGCTTACTACATAATATTCTTCTTTTTGTCGTTTAAACCAATTTTTTATTTTTGGTACTTCTAATATTTTTTCTACACTTAGATCTAATTCTTTTCCTTTTATTTGTTCAAAGATACTATTATCAAATATTATTTTTTGTTCTAAAGATTCTTCATCTTGATGTTCTTCTTTGTTTATTATTTGTATATCTGCTTCAGTCATTTTTCATATTATAGAATTCATTATCTGATTCTAATTCTATATCGTAAGAATTTCATTCTGGCTCCTAAAGTATCTGTTAATTCTCCTTCATTCCAGCTTTTTATTATTTTTGAACTAAAAGGTTCTGGTAATTTTGTAAAATATAATTTTCTTATTTCCTTGCCTTCTTCCATGTTATATGTTCCTTTATAATAATATTCTCTAAATGCACATGTATATTCATCTATATAACACATATTACATATTGCCAATTTTGCCATTAAATTTCTATTTATAACTTTTTCTTTATTTTGTTCTTCTACTTCTGTTGTCATACTACTAAATTCATTTCTTATAGCTATTTCATATTTATTTAATATTTCCATAGATGTTGTAGCTGTTTCTCCAGTAAGTGTTTTATTATTTCTTAAAGTCTTTATACTTTCTTCCGTTAAATTTTGTAACCATAATTTTACTGAAACAAAATAAAGAAAAAGTTAAAAATAGAAATTTAATGGCAAAATTGGCAATATGTAATATGTGTTATATAGATGAATATACATGTGCATTTAGAGAATATTATTATAAAGGAACATATAACATGGAAGAAGGCAAGGAAATAAGAAAATTATATTTTACAAAATTACCAGAACCTTTTAGTTCAAAAATAATAAAAAGCTGGAATGAAGCAGAATTAACAGATACTTTAGGAGCCAGAATGAGAAAACAGAGAGAAAAAATAGAGCAGTGAAGAAAACAGATGGAAAAAAAAGAGTAGTGAAGACAGCGAGCAGTGAAGTCCTTGAGAACATACTCACAACTTCGTTCAGAAACTTCAATTTGCTGCGCATAGTTCTTTACTGTCTTGTTCTTCAACTTATAATTAATCTAATATCCTTGTCATTCTTGTATTTGAGTTTATTTCAACCTTTTTTCCAAAGGCAAACATCATTCAGAAGCAGGAGAATGTTAAATTGATTTGCAGTTCCGTTAATAGTAATACATTGTGTTAGTACTACATTGTATAATTTTCTTAATAGCATCTGAAAGCTTGTTCCTTATACTAAATTGCACCTTTTCTTCCAACACCTCATTAGTTTTAAGGTATGGTATCTCGAGAGGAAATTTTCTTTTCTTCTGTTAGATGACAACATTGGTTGAATAATAAAAAAATTTAGATTAAATATACTAATATTCTTAACATGGCTTATTGTTCTACAGGGTCTCGTCCTCCATCTATTGACACGGTTAAAGCTAAGGTTGTTGGTGTTGGAGCAATACTACAACCTATTTCCAGTGGTAAACAGGTGTGATCACAATTTATTTTTTTATTTCAATTCTTCCTTTTCAATTTGTAGTAAAGTTGATGTAATACAGTTTTGTCATGTGTATGCTTGTCTGAAGATTCAATTGACCAACTTGTTGCCATTGTGCCTATGAACTTGTTATATTCTCAGTTAAGATATGACATATAACTTGCCTGCATAACTATCTTTACCATACTTTTATTCATGTTATTTCTGCTATATGGTAAAGATACATGTGATATGTCCTAGTACTATGAAAATGCAACATCTCAAACAATATGGAGATATATATTTCTAACTCCTTTAAGTGTTTTATACTGAGTACTCAAATTTTGATCATCTGTTGAACTCTGTGCTTGTTCTCCTATAACTGACAGCTTTCGGAACTCAGCACCAAGTATAATTAGGCTGGTAGAAACTTGCAGATGGAGATCATCATACTTGCTAATAGAAACATTAAGGACGTCACCGACATTTTTCATTTTCTCTACAAAGTTCTGTAACTGGTGCATGTGTGGGACTTGTATAAGGGTCTGAGGCAAATCTTGGGCCATATCAAGGGCTGCTTGTAATTCAAGTACATCAGACCTTGACAAGGACTTAAAGATGGACACATCTTGAATAACAATAGACTTGTAACTTTTTCTACCAGCTTGATTAGGATGTGGTTAGGGGCGTCGTTTCTACCAGGAACTAATTAATTATTTATACTATTTTGATTGCAAGACACCTTTAAGCTTCCGGACATATAAAAAAATCGTGATACCATTCTTCAAACAACAAAAAAAAAATATCGATATCGTCGGAGCAGACATCATGATCATTTCAAAAAAAATTCTACAAAAGAGGAGAGTCTGCAAAACATACCAACAGATGTTAATGAAGCTGAATGGAAATTCTTGGTAGATACTTCAGCTCTGATGAATTTAAGGTAGTTAAAAGTGAAAATTTTAACCTTTTATATTGTTTGTTGTCTTTTTTGACTTCTTATATATTTAGATCAAAATAAATTTCTAAACTTAAAATCAATGCAGAAAATGAGTGAAAGAAACAAAAATAACAAAGCAAAACAAAAAGTGAATCATATTTGCGGCAGAAACATTTTCGAGTAGTGTCTTACGAAGCGGTGAGATATATATCTTTCTTTTGATCGATTATTCTTACAATTTTAACAATAACATAATTTCATTTGTTTTGACAGAGGGATACAACCACTGAAAATGAGCCAAATTTTCAAAAACTTTGGGAAATAACTCACATGAAGCCAAATGGGCAATGGGTTACTAGTGCTTCTGCTGAAGTGAATGTACTTTTTCTTTAACCTTTATTAATAGAGTGAGTTTATTTAAATTATATGAAGAATTAAAGTTTGTATAACCTTTTTTTGTAGGACAAAGTGAAAGACGTTATTGCTGATAAAATTCAAGAAATTGAAGAGGGTACTGATGTGAATCCTATTATTAATGCTGCATTTGTGAAAATAATGGAAGAAAAATCAAAGTACATTCTTGGTCAAGTATCTAGAATTAAGTCAGCAAGTAGAATATGTAGAAATGAAATTCAAGAACAACTTCAAGCACAACAAAAGAAAGCAGAAGAAGAACGTTGTAAACGAGAGAGTGTAGAAATCAAGCTAACGGAAGTTAAGAATCAACTTGAAGAGGAGCGAAAGAACCGAGAAGTAATGGAATTTCGTTTGGTGCATGACCAAAAATTGTTAAAAGAGGGCATGATGGCGCTAGTATCTCATTTGAAGAATCCCAAGGTATTTATACATCACTAAATTAGTAGATGCTTCATTACTACTTAATTTTTTTTAACTCTCACTATACATATTCACCTCTTCCTCGTTCTATTCTTATTTTATCGACATACTAAGTTATTAATTTGTACCATATTTAACAGAATGACCTTCCTGCTTCAATTTTAAATATCTTTACAACTTCAACTACTTCTAATGAGACAAGTTCTGCAAGTCTAATGAATAACAATTGGGTAAGTAACTTTTATTTAAATTATTAATCTTTTTAGTAAATTTCACTATTAGGAGTATTTAGTAGGTATTAGTACAACTTTTGTTTGGGCTAGTAATTCATCTCCTTATGTTAGTTGTATCTATGCATATCCATCAATCATTTTAATTAAAACAAACAAACACAATTTTGATATATATATTTACTTAAAGCTTATAATCTTTCTATTGATGAGCAATTGCAGGAAGATTTACATGCAAAGAAAAATCAAGAATAACAAATGCAGAAAGAGTTGGATAACTTGAAAGACGTCTTGAATTTTGAGAAGCAAAACTTAGAAATTGTGAATTCAGTACATTGTGCAATGAAAAAGATGTAGAGCGTAAGGTATTATTTAAATGTGATTAAATTTGATTTATCAAGGGGACAATCATTCATTTTATTTCTCCATTCTTTAATTTATAGGCTGCCCTAACAGAGAAGCGAAAGTTAGAAATGCGGCTTCCAAAGTTGAATTCTCAAGGTTCAAAGAAAACTACTCTGAAAGAGTTGGTTGACGCAAATAATCAGGTAAAGCTAAAAACTATTGTTTGGCATTTATATTTTGTCCAGAATAGTATCATAAAACACAAACTCATGTGACTCCAATAATTGCAGGTCTATGAAAAGATCCATGAAGAGCTGAAAGCTCGTTCTATGTTGCGTACCGCAGAAGAAACAAAAAAAGGCTCCTGATTGAAAAATCATCACTTGAGGGAAAAATTGTAGAGATGAAAAAGAAGAAATCAAGTGAGGTATGTTGCCTACTACACTGCCTTCTCCCATCAATAGTTTATGTTAACTACAATCTTGAATACTACAAAATTGCAATGAGTTAAAAAATTTATGAGATATTGATAATCTTTGTAATTTGCAATTGCTTGATCGTGATAATACAAGGTTACATTGTCTGTCAATAGGAATGTACAATTTTACAAATAATGAGGTTATTAAATATGCCTACATCTTATTTGGAGTAGTATAGACCAAAGATTTTTTGAGAAATTCTCTAGCATTGAAATAATAAATATGATGGGTGGTTATCTTAGATCGACTTCTTTTGATGAGATATTGTCTGGATCTGATTTGGAGAGTAGTATGCCAACATGAAGTTGATTGTGAACAAAAAGAGTTATTAAAATACCTACACATAGAGAGTTGTTCTTGTGATTTCACATTTAGATATTTTCTCTTTTTAAACTCAATCAATGCTCTTGGTCAGGTTTGATAAGAAGGGAAAAAGGAAATCTTTTGAAATCTGGAAACTGTTTAAAAAAATTATTTCACAAAATTATTAAAGGAGATTAAGATTAATTTTGACTTCCTTTTGTTTATGTGACATTCTTGGGGTTGAAGAAAGTGAACAGATGGTCCTTTGTCAAATCTGGAAAATCTCGCTCTCTTCTCTATAGAATTTATAGAGTTTCTCTGATTTTATGTGACATTCTTGGGGTTGAAGGAAGTGAACAGATGGTCCTTTGCCAAATTTGGAAAATCTCGCTCTCTCCTTTACACAATTTATAGAGTGTCTCTGATTTTGGTCATTTTCAATTGAAATAATTAAGGAAACTAAGGAGATTTATCATGAGGTTAAAGTGTGTTTGGGTGTATTAGTGAGTGCATTCATGTGAATATCTCTGTTTTTTTTTAGATTTATATTTGTGTATTTTATAGCTTGCTTCATCAAATTATAATTTATTTATCTTTTATTTGCAGGATGAACGTGCATAATTGAACCATTACTTCAATACAAGTACTATTGGAAGATCGGACTATTCAAAAGTTATAACTAGCTAGTAGGATTAGAATATAACTAATGACTTGCTTATTGTTTTCTACTACAAGTACAAACATATCTAGAAGTATTTAGTTCTTTGGATATCAATCTTAATTAATTATATTGACCTTTGCAAATTCATATTATTCTTAATATTAATATTTGTGAAAAATTTCTAAAACAAAATGTGTATTATTTATGTAGCAACAACTCACAAATTGTTGCTAAAGGTATATATAACTATGTTTATTGCAACAAAATTATTGTTGCTAAAAGCCTTCCTAACACATTACTAACTTTTTGTCATTTTTTTACAACAACTAATCTTATTGGTAAAAAAATTAATTTGTGGCAACACTAAATTTTGTTGCAAAAGTTTTTATAAGCAACAACTATAGTAATGTAAGGCAACAATTATTTTGATTGCAATAAGTTAGTTTTGGCATCAATATATTTTGTTGCAAAAACTTCTCGCATCAGCGTTTATTGCAACAACATGCAATAACTTTTATATTATTGCCAAAAGTACTTTTTGCAACAAAATCCTGTATATAGCAACAAAAATAATTCTTGGAAAATGCCTTTTTTCTTGTAGCCCCACCACTCCACCACCTTTATCCACTAACAACCCCACTCTTTCATTCTTCAAATCTCCCACCCGCACCCATCTTTCTCCTATTTCGAACCCCGTCGCCACCCATATTTGCCTCACCCTTTTCTTCTTATTTTTCAATGAAGAGCTTTCCTCCCCGCCACCTTCTTTCTTCTTCTTCGGAACATCCTCACCTATTTCTTCGTTTCAAATTATTCTTGCTTATTCTTAGAAGTAATGAATAAGAAAAACCCAACAACTTCTTCTTGTTTCAAGATCTTACATATGGAAGGGTTTATTAATTATGATGAACTTGAAACTTTTTTTAATAAAAAGTTTATAATTTCTTCTATCTCAAATTAGTTATTTAATTTGTATTATTTATTTATTTTGATAATGTGTTTTAAAAATTGAATGTTTTCTAGTCTTGAATTTGTTAGAGTTAGATTTTATTTTTATAATCTTGGATTAATTCTCAATTTTTTTTCTATTTTTACCTTTCTAAAATTGTATAAATAAAAATAAACAAAAAAGAATTAAAAACTCAAAATATATCATTTTCAATGTGATGCTGACGTGGCAATGGTGTGACGCTGACGTGGCAATGAAATGGTGCGTGTGTAATACACTTGCCACTGTGAGACTGATATTGTAGTATATTGATAAATAAATTTACCAAGTCGAATTTTCGTTTAGGGAACAACTTTCCACATCATTCATCCATCTTGACATGTCTGGCTTCAGCCATATAGTAGAGTTATATTTGTGAACTCTTTGGAAGCAACTGTAGTTTTCTAAATCAGAGAAGTTGAACTAGGAACATATTGGCCAGGGCCAATTAGACTATTACTCAATAATAATGACAAAAAATGAAATTAAAGTTGTGTTCTATTTAAATTTAATTGTCTTATGAAAAATTAAACAAGTGCATGCAACAAGTCTTTTGTCTTGTGTAGATGTGACAGAGCAACAGGACCTTGTGTATATGTTCTAACCATGCCTGGTTAACGCATGATCAGATTGGACCACCAATAGATTTCGAGTTTAACTTTTAAATATGAAAAAGAATTTCGATAGATATAATAATTTCTCAATTTAATGGATTAAATCGGGGATTTACTCCAATATGGAACGTGAAACTAAAAACAAGAGAGTATATATTACTTATTAGTCATGAAAGGAATTCAAATTGTAAATTAAAACATCTCTTATAAGATCGAAATACACCATATTTGTATAGGTTACGAAAGAGCCAAATAATTACACCACATGTGACTGAAGGATTATTTTTTTTCCCAGTAACTTATTGGGCCTACCAGCCCATTCATTTTGCGATGGACTCATCGCGACTCGTTGCTTCGTCCATCGCAATGATAAAAACCAATAGTTAATAGTTAATGATATCTTTTTATAAGATGGCTGCTACTATTTTGGATCAATTACTTTTAATAAGTAGGACAACTAAAATGAATCTTAGCCAATTTTTAAATTTCTAAAGCTAGATCTTTGATAATGTTTGCTAGTGATTTTTTTTAAAAAAATAATTTGATTAAAAACTAATCTAAAGTAATTAATTAAGCCCACTCACCTATATGTTGTTAACATCATTTGATTTCATATGTTTGGGGATATTGCTATTTGTTTAGTGGGGTAGGATCAAAAGAAAATGACTTGAAAAAAACAAGATGAAACATAGATAATGATATCACATATAGCAAAATACTGAAAAGAAAAACAAAAGAATGAGAGATCATAAGATTTTGTGGTCCAGTAATGAACATATAATATAACTTTGGCCAATAATAATAATTATATTATAATAAAAATAAATAAATAAAAAGATAGCCTGAAATCCTGCATACATGTGGGATCTTACATTAATTAGTAGTTTTCACTTTTATGTCACTTTTTTTTTTTCCTCTCTTTTTTGGAGTCAAACTTTAGGTTCACATTTGAATAGAGAAATTAAAACAAATATCAATCTTGAGTTATATTAATTGTCCCATGTATTCCCAATTCATACTTCTAGTAATTTTAATTAATTAGTACTAATTATTTTCCATGGCTAAATGACTTTGTCTAGGCATTCTTTAAGAAAAATATTAATGAAGTGTTTATTTTACTCAATTTATCTGATTGTTAGTGCCATTAGTAGAGTTTTAAAAGTAACTTTTTAGAAAAGAAAGTAGTTATGTCTAACTTCTTTCTATTTTTTGTGTGAAAGAACATGATAATTCCTTGTTCTGAATAAGCTACTATGACTCTATAATAAAATTTAACTTATTCGAGTTATTTTTTGTGCACATTCACTAATTTCATAGGATATCTTTCATCTCGCACTAGTAATAAGTATCAAGTAATTCTGTCCATCAAAGTTAAGAATATATGAGAAGAATTACCTAATAACATTTTTTTTACTGTTACAGAAATTTGAACCTAAGACATGGTCATTAATCTCAATCACTTTATTGATCACTAGATCCGCGATCTTGAGTTTATTGTCATCTTGTTTTACTTTTATATTCTCTTTATTATGTTTTTTTTTTTTGAAGTTTTGTGATAAGTGATATATATTTAGGTTTTTTAAATGTTACTTTAGAGCTAATGGCAAAACCTAATAAAAGTACATGTAATCATATTGTCTTTTGACATCTGTATGAGCTTTTGGGTTCATTGATTTAACACCACCAAATAAAAGGAATCATAATGTCATCCATTTTGGCTACTTAATTTATGCACTATCTCCACACTCGTGTCCCTGGCCTCTTAAATATACATTTATTTTACAAAAATAAGATTGTAATATATAAGTAGTATTTTTATAAATTTTTTATCTCAATATATAGTTGTGGTCCTAAAACTCTAATGAATTTATCCCTTAAAATATGTTACATCGCATCAACATATCATATGAATTTATGTATTGTTTTGTAAAGTTATTTTCACTACTCTCCCCTTTTCATGTGGAATCTATTTAATGAGTCATATGCACCATATTTTAAAAAAGAAAAAAATTATGTATTATAGTAAATTTATTAATTAAAAATAAATGTTATAGCTATAATTTTATTTAATTACAATTCATAACAAATTTCTTGCGATTCGCTCTCTCCCCTCTTTCTGGAATTTCGCTCATCACTCTCAGTTATTTCTCCCTCATCTCTCTCACTTTATACAAACACAAATGCACAAATGTATAATTTGTGTTTGTATAAAGTGAGAGAGATTGTATATAGAAATACATAGCTCTCCGTTCTATACACTTATAATTATACAAATACAAATATTTCTCTGTTCAGTTCTCTTTTGTTTTCTCTCTCTTGCTTCATATAAACACAAATTACACAAACACAATGTGTAATTTGTGTTTATATAAAGCGGGAGAGAGATTTGATATACAAATACAAATATTGTAATTCGATTCAATTGTATACAAATTCAAATTTTATGCAGATATACAAACACAATCATTGATACATATACATATTAGTTACATATATACAATTATCTAACTGATTTACATATACAATTGACATCTCTCTACTCTCTGCCCTCTCTCCTAATCACAGGGAATCAAGGATGGGTGGATTCAAAGATAACCTACGAATTCAGAAAAATTTTAATAACTTATATATATAGTGTGTAATTTTTCGATAAGGATTCGGATGAAAGATTTTGGCCATTTGGGTATGATCTAAAGCCACATGTAAAGGTTTGAGAGACATATGTATTACCCAATAGAAAATAAAAGGGACAAATTAAAGCTACATATACATGATTGTTCTAAAGTTTATTATAAGAAAACGAGAAAAGACATAAAGATATCATCAAAGTTGTTTCGTATTTGTATAAAAATATCTTAACTTTTAAAGTGTCCTATCACCCCACAGAACTATTTAATTTATTTGTAAATAGGCCATTTTGACCCATTCCCTAGTCTGGATTGTAACCACGCACATGAGACGCGTCATTCAGTATTTTCACTGCCATGGACCAGTTTAAAGGTGCCATGTGTCATTATTTTTCTTTATTATTAAATATTTAATTAATTTGTGTCATCTTCCCCAAATTTAAACCCAAAATAATCATTGTTAGCTCTCATTTTTTGATTTCATGGTTTTGTTTTGAGCTTGCACAAATGTGTGGAATATCCTGAATGAACTTCAACCGGTAATGTTATTGATAGAGTATAGCTTACCTCCTTGAACTTGGCGTTGGCATTGGTGTTTCTTTTGGAAAACTCAAGAAAGACGACTGTAAGAGCGGAGATAGTGACAACGGATGCAAAAACTACAGTTTACGAGTCAAGAGAAGCTCTGAGAACAAATCTTGAAGTGTTGCCGCCGAATTGAAAGCCGATATTTCGACATCTCCTCCGCGAGTGAAGGCCAGGAGGCCGTAAAGAATGGGTAGAACCGGAGAGAAATTGGCGGCGAGGAACAAAAGAAGATGAGATTGGAAGATCCCCTTGGGAGCGCTACTTAGATCTGGGAATAATTAGTGCAGATACGAGTTTTGCTACCAAAAGGGTTGCAACTAAAAGCAATCTCACATTCAAAATTTTCTTGTCACCTAACTCCATAGTTGAATTAAAAAATCCGAATGAAGAAAAATTAATGGAAGTATTTTGAAGTTTCATGCCAAATTAAGAAGAAAAGGAAAGGAGAAGATGACTTTTCTTCAAAGAATAGGGTCGGGTCGGGTTGAATTATATCATAGGGAGTTGAGCAACACGCGCCACTACATAGACTAGGAAATGGGTCAAAATGGTCCATTTACAAAGAAATTAAATAGTTTTGTGGGGTGATAGGACACTTTAAAAGTTAAGGTGTCTTTATACAAATACGGGACAACTTTAATGGTGTCTTTATGTCTTTTGTCTAAGAAAAACACAAAATAGTTTTAAGTACATGCTCCCAATCATAGCATATAATTATCAAGTGAAAAAAATATTAATTACTAATGGAGGAATCACAACATGAAATATCAAGTTTAGGAGCTCAACTTCTTAAATATTCTTGTTTTGGGACTAAAAAAATTTCAAAAACATATCTATGACTTATATATATAATATAAAAAGTATACTAATTTGCCTCATTCCCCAATGTAGGAATTCTGAAAAAGTTGTTATTTTTCACTTATATGGTCCCCATTAAATATATGATCTGATATTGGGGCCCCTAAAAAATGACCCATAAGAGTCTAAAAGATAAAAATTTCAAAGGTAAAAAAAAAATACTTATATTGTAAATTAATAAAGTAGTATAGTGTAACACTTTTGCACTTTTGAAATTTGAATCATTTGCCTGCAGCAAAGCAAAGCAAAAAAACAAGGAAGAGCCTTATATTATTATTATTATTATTATTACTATATACTATAAAGAAGAAAAAGATAAAGAAAGTTGTAAATTTGACAACCCATCTTTCAGAAACTCTCTCTAATTTAAGCAAAAAAAAAAAAAAGTTTGATTTATCATTTATAATACTCCTTCTCTTTTAAACTATAGTATAGTATATCATAGATGAGAAGAAATTTCTTCTTCTTCATTTCTCTATATTTCTTTGAATCACAAAGTTTTGATTTTCTTCTTTGTTCATGCAAGATCCAAAGAACTCTTCACAAGCAAGGTAACTTTCTTTCCACTAATTTCTTCTTTGTTTGAACGTATATACGTTGAGTCTGAGCTGACACCATAGTTATTTACTGTAATTTAATCTGTTATAATAGGTTGTCTGTCTTATTCTTATTTTGAGGTTATTTATATTGTATTTATTGTATAGTTAATAAAATGGAGAAGTTTGTTGTTAAGTAAAACTGATCAAATTGGTTGTTTAGTTATATCTAACTTTACTTTGTAAATTAAGCTTATCGATTCAAAATTGAAGCTTTGTACGATAAATAAATCGCCTTTTTAAAGAGAATATATGTTAATCCCTAGAGAAACATTTATGTATTAAATTTTAAATTCATGAAATGGTGTTTTTGTAGTTAAGAGTATTTAATTATGATTAATTACATAAATTTTCACTTTAATTTGTTTAAAGTAAATTTTACTTGATTGATCCATAAATAATGTGTTTTTTTCTCTCTTAATAATTTACTTATCTATGTTTTAATTAATAATCAAACTTTTCCAGCTCAACCAGACACTCCATACAATTTAATGTACTAAAATTATTATTTATCACTTAAAATTGAATTCATATGATTTAGTCTTTAAGAAATGACCAATAGATTATTTTCGTGCACATTTAAATAAGTCGTGTGAAATATAGTTTTTTGGTAAAAACTTAAACGCAAAATGCTTGAATGGGACACTAGAAATTGTAGTGACGGATTACCAAAACATTAGTACTAAAATGACCTAGAGGATCATTAGTATTTTTCGATAGATTTGATACGAGTTATGGCGAGAAGTTTAGTTCAAATTTTCATAGAAAATTAATTCAAATTGGTTCGAATGATCAACTCGAGATTTGACATCCAATCTTGAAAATTTTCAAAGGATAGATTCAACCTAAACCTTCAAAAATCTGTGGACTCACTTTGTCTCTTCATCAACAATTAAGCTCAATAAAACCAACAATGTTGTGTTTCACATTTTCCAATCAATCAGATCAATCCAAATCAATAATTAGGGATAGACAATACAACTTCAATGGAACATTGTTCACTCAATTCCAATCACATATATCTCAATGTTTTCTTTTTATATATTAATTGTGTACCATCTGTCCTATTTTTAGTGGACCGAGTTGTCTGATACTTATTGTTTGTTTTTGGAAGGTAATAGGTATTTTGTGAAATTTGTTCAGGTGCGAAAACTGACCGGAACACCACTATCATTTTAAAAAAGTGGGGGGAGGGAGTTTTGGGGGGGGGGGGGAGTTCTGACAAAAGATATATTTGTACAACTTCTGTTAGTTGGGCTTTCTACCTAAGCAAGTGACCCAATTTTCAGCAGTACACTTTAGGCCCATATCAAAAGCCTTAACATGATGGGATGGGTTTTGTTCCAAATAAAATAAAAATAAAAAAAGTTAATAAATTGGGGGGAAAATACAAAAGGTAAAATGGGGGAAAGAGATTACAAGTTAAAAATCAAATCATAATCAACAAGGTGAAAATTTAGATAGTCAACTGACTGAACTATTAAGATCTTGATTATGGATGAGTTTCATGTCCTGTCAATGAATTCAATTTCTCGACGTTTAACATTTGGGTCATTTGTGCATTTTGGTCTTTAATCTTTGTCCTTAAAAAAATAACTTTTTTGTGAGGCATAAATTTATATTTTTGTATCATAGTGTCTCAATAGTTATGCCTAACGCACATAACTTGTGCCCCGTTTGACATAAGTTCAATTGCTAAGGACAAAAATTAAAGATCAATTTATTTATAGGGAAAAACATGTGATTAAATGTTACTACTATTTTTGCTAAAGACTAAATCAAGGTTTTGACCTATCCCAAAAAGACTTGTCCAACATAAATTCTTAGTCATTTTCAAAGTTTGGCTCAGTCTAGAGAATTTTAATTGACTTTGATTTAATTAACTTCATCACATTTTTGTTCATTCTCATGACTTTCAAAGGTTATCCACCTTTTCATAAAGTCAACCTTGATATTTCAATTGTTTATTTAGTGAACAAATTGAAAGATTAAAGTTCCAGAAGAAGCTAAAATGAGTATATTAGTTCAAATTTCACATTTGTATCCCCATCTGTTTTTTTTGTACGTGTGTGTGATATTCTTTTAATAATTGAAATTGACAAGCTTATTAAAAATTCAACTTATGTGTTGTTTATTGTGTGATATTTTTTAATAATTGAAATTGACAACCTTATTAAATATGAATTTTAACTTATATATGTGGACAATTTCTTTTTTTTTTAAAAAAAAACAAAACAGTTGTAGTAGGTTACTTGCAATTCTGCTTAGGTTATCAGTCCAAACTAACTATTGTCCATTGATAGATTTTTTTTATTACATATGATTAAATTTTTAATTAGTGTAATTGTATATTTAAATGATTTTGTTTAGTTATAGTATGTTCTTTCAGATTATTATATCAGTCTTGTTGTGAAGATTTACCTATTAAAAATATTTAACATCTGTAGATCGACAGTGCTCAGAACTTAAACGCGTGTAATATGTGTTTTGTAGGAAGGCTTGGTACCAAAAGGCAATGGAAATGGCTTCTCTATGGAAAACATTTGCCAAGCCAAGTGAAATTCCCACAACAAATCCCACATTATGGAGAAGCATATCTAAGTCATCATCAAGAGAGCTATCAAACACTAATAGATCACAAAAGCTAAGAAGATGCACTTCTTTAAGAGTTGCAACTTCTTTCACTAGAGTTTGTCTATGTGCACCAATATCTTCCTATAGTGAAGTATTTCAAGTAGATCATCATCATCATGTTGTTCCACCAAGAAAAAGTAATTGTAGAACAAAGCCAATGATGAGTAGTATTTCACAAGAAAGAATACCAAGTGGAAGGATGAGTTTGGAAGGGAGGAAAATATTTAGGGGAAAATCATTGAATGATGATGTGTTAATGAAGAGATTTGTGATTGAAGAAGAAGCAATGATGCAAGTAAGAAGAAGGAATCAAATGGAAGTTATTAGGAGAAGAAATTCATTGAGAAGAAGAAAAAAACTTGGGCCAAGTCCTTTAAGTAGAATGGTTTTGGCTGAGGAAGATTAATTCAACTAATTTAAGTAGAATGGTTTCTATGTCCATTTTAAATATAGCCATTTGAGTATGTTTAATTTAACCTTCTTTCTAATTAAATGGTGTTAATTGTCTCATGGCATGTGTCTCTCTTCATGACACTTTTGGTCATTTGATTCTATGAAAATTTCACAATTCAACCCCCAAAAAAAATATATATATACTTGCTTCTGTCTAGTAATATTTGTCCAGTATTGATTTTAAACACTTTTTAAGAAATTATTTTTTCTATCTATTTTTATTTGTCATGTTACGTTTTTCAAAAGTCAATTTGATTATTTTTAAAGTTAAATAAGATTACCTTAAATCAATATTTTAAACTAAAATTTTTGATATTCAAAAACTAGAAGAAAATTGAGAAGTACTATAAATTGTAATTTTTTTGCATATTAATATGATGCAAATATATATATAAAAATGTTAGTCAAAGTTTTTATGGTTTGACTCTAAAAATGAAACCATGAAAATTAAAAGGGGATAGAGGGAGTACAAATAGAAGGGTAATTTTACCATATCATCATTTGAATATAATAAATACAATATTTTGAAAAATGTAATAGAAAAAATGACTATAATTATTGAAATAGTAAATTAGAAACTAAGTGTAAAATTATCCATTAATTTCATAAAATAAACAAGTATTATTAGACATCCTAAAATAGTATAGTGTTTACAAAATGAAAAGTCTATGCTTTTGTTGATGAAAATTCTTAAGGTCTATGATAATATTTAAGTTCTTCGCAAGTAACGTGTCAATATAGCCAATTAAATGTTTTTCTTTTATCTTAATTTATATGATGGTAATCTAACAAAGAGGGTAAAAAATTGACAACATAAAGCCACCAAATATTTCTCCATCTGCTCCCAATGTTCCACAAGTTTTTTCATGCCTTTTTTCCTACAACAAAAAAAGGATATAGCAATAATAATATATTTGTTGCTAGAGGCGGACCTATACTTTGGAGAACTAAAGAGATGCACATGCACCTGCTAGCTTTCGAAAAAATCATATGCATATTTATTTTGAAAAACTATTAGAAATTAGTATCTAGTTAACAGTGCACTCGTGGAAAACATAGGAGTGCCCTTATGCTACTAGTACAAACTAGAGATATGTACCACCTTTGAGATCAGGGTTCAAATCAAACTAAAGTCCTTTTTTATTATTTTTATTTTAAGTTTAGCTTAAAGCTCATTATTTGAGCTAAGGTTATATTCGTACACTATAAGTCTTCAAATCATGGTTCGTGTCGCTATATTATGTTTAGCGGCAACAAGAAATATCAATATTTATAATTGACATTGTATATAAATGCCACTAAATTAAGGACTTAGCGATTATGTATGCAGTAATATTAATTTAATATCACTAAATATTTTTGTAACAATAAATATTAGTTGTTAAAAATAAACAATTGTTATAGTGTTAAAGATGTGTAAATATATATTTTGCCAATTTAAATGTTAGCTATAAAGTATTGTGAATGATCATTTTATTCTCTATTTTAAAGGATGATGCAAAAGCTAATATGGCTAATGGTCAATTGGTGTTGCCTCGTGGCCTATGTCTCTTCGTCGATGACACTTTTTTCCATTTAATTCTATGAAATGTTCACAATTCTCCTACCAAAATACTACGTAATAGACTAATGAAAAATCTAATTAAGACTTTTCTTAAAGCATCAATAAATACTTTTATCAATATTTTAAACGTATTATCAATATATAGCGCGACATAAGTCTCAAAAGATTAGGCTAAAATTTATGAATTTATAGAAAGTATGTCTTATGCATTGTTAATTTTATAATTTTATTACTAAGAAAATAAGTAAAAGTAAAATTGTGAATAATTCATCATAAACAATATAAAAAAATCTATATTATAATTATTATTTAAAAAAAAAAAAATAATGTCCGATATAATCTTTAGAATAATGTATTATTTGGAGAGAGCTAAGAGAGAAGCAGCATACGGTAGTCGAGTTAGGGTTAATGTGTTTTCAAATTGGATGGGTCAAATTTTATTTAAGCAAGTCGAATAAACTATTAAATAGAAAATAAAACTATAATTATAATAATAAAAAAATATATAAGCGCTACCTAATAAAAGTGGTGACATAGTACTTAACTGTCAAAGGGCAAATATGGACTCGAAGTAGGAATGTAGGATGACAAGGACAAATATATCAAAAGAAAATATAACTAGCTTAAATATAACTCTTTTCTAAAAATCTAAGGACAAACATGACTACTTTTCCGTAATAATTATTATTTGAAAAAAATAACAAAAACAATAACCGAAATATTATTTAAAATGAGCGATCTTCAAATCTACTAAAATCCATCTTACCTTTAACTGTTGCACTGATTATTATTTATATACTTCAAAGAAGGAAAAAGATAAAGAAGTGTAAGAGCAATGACAAAAAATAATAATAAGTTGCCTCAATAACGTAACATAGTGCTATGAATTTCTATGTATCCATTTCATACATGATTTTATATAAGAGTTATTTTATTAATTTATATTATTTTTCTTATAAAAAACCACTACAACATGATGACATAAAGTATAAAATCATTATATCAATAACAAAAAATATAATGTAAAGTAAAATTGATTTTAAAACAATGAAAAATTTAATTTAACGCTTGAGGCACACACTTTTATCCCTAAAGTTACATTTATACCGCGTATATAAAATTACATCTTTTATTTACGCTCCAAAATACTTTTTATATATTTCATCTCAAAAGCACTTTTAAGAAAAAACTTTTAGAATTAAATTTCACCATCTTTATACATACGTCTATTTATCAATTATCAATAGAGTCATATTATATATATGTTCTAAAAACAATTTAAGGACAACAAATTAAAACTTATAGGATTCTCTGTGTGTATATGAGGATGAAGTTGACTAATATACGAGTTTGTTGCATCACCTAATCAAACTTAACTTTCATCTGACATGACATGAGCAAATCATAAAAAAGTATTGCTGATGCAAATGGAGGAATATAATATTTAGGTCATAAAATTTTGAAATTCAATCTTAAATCGGTGTTAATTTATAAAATTGGGATAATGCACAAATACCCCCTCAACCTATGTCTGAAATCCCAGAGACACACTTATACTATACTAAGGTACTATTACCCCCCTGAACTTATTTTATAAATAATTTTCTACCCTTTTTATCCTACGTGGCACTATCTTGTGGGCCTAGCGTGTGTTAATATTTTTTTTAAACTAGTGCCACGTATGCCGAAAAGGGACAAAAAGTTATTTATAAAATAAGTTCAGGGGGTAATAGGACCTTAGTATAGTATAAGTGTGTCTCTGAGATTTCAGACATAGATTGAGGGGGTACTTATGCATTTTTCCTATAAAAATTATAAAAAATTTAATTTCAATTTTAAATTACGATTTTCATTATTTAATATAGAATTTGATTCATAAGTGTAGATTTTATAATTTTTTAAAAATTAATTTTATATTTACGTAAAAAAAGAAAGATTCATAATTGATATGAAGAGATTGTTGATACTATATAGAAGGATTTATCAAATAATAGACCGTTAGTATCATTGTTCATTTATTAGACTAGTGAATCTTTGTAAAATAATGTATATTTAAAAATAATATTTATTTATTAAAGAGATATAAAGATATGTGATTTATTAATCCGTTGCATTAAGATATTTTTGTATCTTATTTATAAATTATGTAAAATCTGGAATTATCATGCATGCTTATAAAGAGAAGGGAAAAAAAGACAAGACACCCCGAACTATCGTAAATGCTACGCATATCCTCCGTCATACTTTTGAAACATTGGTATCCCTACCGTCCAAAGAGTAGAGCATACATGCCCTTCACACTAATGGAAGACTAAATAGGGACATGTGACGCAATCTTATCTATCGATCCGATATTTAATAAATATCTTGTCAGTAGATAAGATTGAGATACGCGTATGTCCCCTAGTATAAAGGGTATATATGCTCTAGTTTTTGAACGATAAGGGCACCAATATTTCAAAAATATAACAAATGATATCTGCATATCATTTACGATTGTTTAAGGGGATATTTGTCCTTTTTCCCTAAAAAAATTATAACTTATGAAATTCAAATTGTATGTATAAATAGAATATTAACTCTAAATAACCCTAATTTCAAATAACAAACCCTAAATAACAACAATTTTAAAATTTATAAATTTCTAGAAAAACAAAAAATAATCTATTATATTGTAAATCTGACCTAACTAATTAACCAACAATCGAACACACATTTATTTGTAGCTCATATACATATAGTATTATAAGCCTGGAGCACGTTGCTTTCTAAATTTTTTAAAAAAAAAATGGAAGAGGCAAGTGTCCCTTTTCTTGCCTTTTGCTTTTGAACATATCTTATTTAAAGTTTTAATGTGGCAAATATATGATATTTTTTTTTATCAATATGAATGAAGATCAACCAACCCTAATTTTGATTATTTTATTTATTTTAAATTTGATAAATTTTTAATTCGGAATTCGCCTCAAAATATTATTCTTCTATTATATCTTTCTAGCATAAGAAAGAGCTAGTAGCATTTGTATTAGGGTTGCGTATAATTGGTCGGTTCAGTTCGATTTTAAAGTAATCTGTTTGATTTATTGATTAACGATTTCTAGAGATGTTAAATCGTTATAGAATCATTAAGATATTATTTTATCGATTATTGGTTTATCAGTTTGGTTATCAGTTTACCCGTTAAGATTTGACACAAAGAAAAATTGAAAATCACGTAGAAACCAAGTGACAACCTAAATGAACAATGTATATAAGTTCAGAAGTTACATCATGCTCAAAAGCAAACACTTTTACGTTGTACAATAACCAAGTATTTGAGACAATCAAAAATAAAAGTAGAAAATCAAACTCTATACAAAATGATATAATATAATTATTTAATTTACTATCAGTTTATCGATTAACCCGTTAAGAAAAACTCCAAATCGTTAAAAACTGATAACCCGATAATAATAAAAAATCAAAATAGTTATCAAAACCACTAAATCAATAGCTTTTTTTCGATTCGAAATATCGATTTCAATTTTATTTTAAACAGTCCTAATTTATATTACGTTACTATACTACGCGGCATAACTTCAGATTGATTAAACTTCAACATGAATATTGAATATCGAGCGGAAACAAAAAAAAATCACGTTATTGTACTATGTTATGTTCCTTCTCCCATGATATCAATGTCATTGTCACGACAAACAATATTCGAAATGAAATACATATATAGTATTAAATTAAAAAAATAAAGAACCAAACATATCCGTTATAGCTGAGGCTGGATCACACCAATTATTGACTGACAAAGTGGCCACCAAAAAATAAAATAAAATAATATAAAATAATATAAAATAAATAAAATTAGCTGAATAAGAAATTTCAGATACTAATATGACTTATGTGGTGATAATATAAAAAAAAGGTTTACATAAATATTAAAATTTAATAGTTCGTTGTATCTAATTTGAAAGTTATACGAAACTAGAAATATATTAAATATTTTTATACGTTTTCAATTGAGAGAAGTGTCATATACATTTATAACTTAAAATAGAAAATTTTTTATCGTCATTAATTAATGCTCTATTAAACAGAATTAAGTTGTTTGGTCAGCTCCAAACTCCATTAATTAAATTCCTAATTTATTATCAGTTACCCCTTATTGAATTATTAATAAATTCCTAGACAAATTTTTCCTCCTTTTTTTTTAGTTATTTGTTGTGAGGGAAAATTTTTTTTTTTTTTTGATGTTCGATAAGAAAAAAAAAAGACTTCTATTTAAAAATAAAGAGATTAAGTTTCAACGTTTCAATTTTATTATCTTCTCTCGATCTCACCAATTCCCAACTCACTTCTCATCCCATTATACTTTCGTAGTTTTCTGCTAAATCACATATAAATATCTTTGAGATAATATTTTTTTACTTAATTACTAAATAACAAAAAGTAAGTAAATTCCCCCAAAAAAACATTTTACATTGAAAATATTTTTTCCTTTCATACCAAACAGGATGTCTGAGTCTGACTAATTTAACAACAAAAAGTAAGTAAATTCCCCCAAAATTACATTTTACATTAAAAACATTTTCTTCTTTTATACCAAACAGGTCATTTGAGTCTGATTAATTTAAATTTACGTAGCGCTAGTCCGGACAAAAAGAGAATAGTATAAACTGGAAAAGGTAGGGAAAAAAAGGGTCAAAAATGAACAAAAAGAAAAGGTTAATAAATTGTGGAAGCAACAAAGAAGCAGATTCTTTGTATATATAATTGGGTAATTAGACTAAAAAAAGTCTAAAAGGAGCACAAAGTTTATGGTAGTATTAGTATAACTAAGTGGAGGAAGAAAAGGGAGAAAGATTCTAGAGAGAGAGAGAAAAGAGAAGGGTAGCTCAAGTTTTGCTTTTGGGTTTCTTGTTGGAGTTGGCTTTTGGGTTTTGGCTTTTCAGCTTTTTCTCTGAAAGGGGTTTTCATGGAGGACTTTAAACATAACTTGAGGTATTTGGGGTTTCTATCTTTCATAAATTTATTTACTTTCTGTAAACTCTGCAAGTTTGGATGCTGATTTTAGGGCATAAAAATGTAATCTTTACTCCTTTGTGAACTAAAAATTTGTTTTTTGTTTTTTTTGGTGTGTGTTTATATGTGGTGTAGAATTTGGGGGTTTGTTTTTTATTTTTATTTTATAATTTCTTGATATTATTTGTCTGTTACATTCTTTGTAATTGTCAAGGAAATAAGGACAAAACAATATATTTCATCATCAGAGTGTAATTTTAGCATCTATTGTAATAAAGTATCTATTTTTTTTGTTCTGCCCCTTTGTGTTTCTCTTTTCTTATCTCATCACCATCTTGAAGAAGGTTGAAAAGCAGCAAGGAATTTATTTATTTTTTGAAAAAAAAGGAAGAGTATTGTGAAATCATCTGGATGACAGATGGCATGAACTTGTGTGTTATTGTCTTTAGCTAGTTAAAAAATTGGACCTTTAGTTTGATTCCTTCTTGTTCTTGAAATTCGAATTTGGAAGTCAACTCAAATGAATGAAATATCTAGAAAAAAATTTAAAGGGACCTAAAAACTAAGCTGCACAGTTTCTTCACTTTGGATGTTGCACCCATGTCGGATTCTCCCAAATTACACTACTTTTGATGAAACTTTTAGAGATTTGGACACGCACCTGATGACATTTTTGAAGAGTTTGAGCAACATAGACTAAATTTTCATTTCCCTGTTTGCCTTTTCCTTTATTCATTATTTTGGTTTTCCCATTTCTATGTGGTGAATAATTTTCCTCTCCCTTGATCACCTTATGACAGCTAAATGTGCAAACTCCAAATTTGAACTTACGGAAAAATCTTCTTTAAATAATACTGATGACTTTACTTCAAGATGCTCATCAATAAGGGGACTTAACTGAGTAAATTAGATGATTTGCAAATTTTTGATGTATTTGGTTTTAGGTGGGCATCCGAGGCAGTCTCAAAATGCCTCCATCTTGGGTTTCTTCTAGAATATCTTTGTTCAATACAATAAGTGTATGATGTTGCTTTCGCACTGCATGTGTTCAATTAAGTTCTTTTTGAAATGACAATTAAGTTAAGTTTCCTTCTCTTTCAGGGTGACACAGTAATGCTCGAAACATGGGGAAAAAAGGCAGTTGGTTTTATGCCCTCAAAAGGGTTTTTACGTGTAACTCCAAAAAGAAGTCTGCCTATGTAAGTTTATAAAAGTTTTGTTTCTTGAACTTGATATTCTCATATTACTTGTATCTGTCCCAGAAGTTGTTATCTTTTGATGAAATATACCAACTTCAATAATTGATGTAGTTTCTGGATTAACTACTAATCCTGGTTGAGAATTGTGTTTATAAGGTGGACCAAGGGTGAACTAAGTATTTGGAAAAATTCAGCTCTGGCCTGATTTCCTTAAATATTCCCTTACAAATCATATGAGGATGGGGGAAGAACTTGCTGGATATCTATGCTTCTAACATTATTATACAACCCTTGGCTAAATTGGATGATTGTTACAGGGATCAGGGAAGAAAACTGCCAAGGAAAAGAAGAAGGGTCGTAGAATACTGAGGCATGGAGAGTTCAAATCATTCCTCTTCAGAGAACCAAGCAGTATTGAGAAAATACTGGGTGAGGTTGATGATCAGAACCTACTTGTCAGGCCTCCTGCTTCTGAACAGTCTGGCATTCCATCTGCATTCCCTGTGACACCAACTTCTCCAAGAATCAATTCACCTAGAGATGCATCTCCTCGGACTTCCTATAGGGCTACATCTCCTGGTGCTGCTTCTCCAAGGATCGCCTCTCTGAGGGTCGCTTCTCCAAGGGTCGTCTCTCCTAAGGCAGCTTCTCCAAAGGTTAGCTCTCCCAAGGAAGCTTCTCCAAAGGCTACCTCTCCGAGGGTAGCTTCTCCAAAGGCTACCTCTCCCAGGGAAGCTTATCGAAAGGCTACCTCTGCTAGTGCTCCTTCCCTAAAGGCTCTCTCTCCTAGGGAAGCTTCTCCAAAGGCGACCTCTGCTGGTGCTCCTTCCCAAAAGGCTACTGCTCCCAGGGAGGCTTCTCCAAGGGTCTCTTCCCCTAGATCTACTTATCCAGAACCGAGTAGGAACCATAATGAGATTAGCTATGCTAACAGACCAGAACCAACTTTGACGCTCCATCTTTCAGCAACCAAGATACAGGCAGCCTACAGAAGTTACATGGTAAGATTCAAGATAACTCCTTTATGCAATGTTTTGCTGAAAATAGCCTTTAAGAATACTACTTGATTTTGTGAGTTGGCCAGATCTTGAGTGAAAAGTTATAGGTCATGTTATTGCAAACTCATGATATATTGGTAACAATTATAGGTCTTTGTTGAAACAACTTTAATAGTTTCCCTAGTAATCATTTCCATGTCTGCTGCAACTATTTCTTATTGCCAAAGGCGAGCATCAAGCTGAGAGAGTAAATCAATTGTGTGAAAAGCTTTATGCTTTGTTAAAGACTTATGGCTCTCTTAGTCTAAAATTTAGGAGCTTTTTATGTGGGGAAACTCCCTGCTGTGTGTTAGAGAACTGGTAACAGGTAAACTAATTTTTAACCCTTTGATTAAAGCTCTGGATGAGTACATTCAGTGGTCTCAGGGTGCATTTCTACCTAAGAAGTTTGTTTCTACCACAATCAGGATCTTGTTATTGCATTTTCACTTGATCTGTAGAAATGCTTTGACCTTTTATCATTCATGTTTTCCTTATGATAGTTTTACCTGAGAATTTAATCTTCACGATTCCTTCTTAAATGCTGAGCTTCCTCAATATTATACCTTTCACTATTTGTTTTAGTAGATTGACTGTGGAACAGGTCATATTTAACTGATTATTTAAAAGGTCATTTTCCTTGTCCGAGAACTCCATTTTTCTGTTTGAAATTTTGACAAAAATCAAGTGACTTGCAGATTATCTGAAACAGGATAGGAAAAAACAGAGTTAGAACTTTTGTATAAGTTAATGGGGACCCTCCCCCAATCTTTTTTAATGCTGTTTTCATGAAACCCATTTCCAGTCCTAACGACTTTACTGCTAGAGTAGTTTCTTCAATGTCTTAATTATACTCTTGAACCATGGAAACTATGACTCCCGGACCCCGTAGGACTTGAATTCATAATTCTTGATTTTAAAAAAAACATGGAAATACAGAATCTGCATTCATCTTGTCATAAGCATCTTGAAAATTCGAGTAATTTTGTTCTTATCTACTTGTTAGAAAAACTTCTTATGTCAAAGAAAACAATATAGGATCTTATGTTATCATTGTTATTTCCCCTGTCGTGATTCAAGTAGGAGTGGATAGAAGTTCATTGCATCATATAAAGCTTTTTTTTTAAAAAAAAGAACCATAGTGTCCTTTCCCATTTTCTCCCCTTTCTAGAGTAGGTCATTGATGGGACACGAAGGTTTGGTTCCAAGAGAGTGTCTATCAATTGCTAACAAGTGTTACATATCCTATGTGAATGAACTTTGTTTTCACAGGCAAGGAGAGGTTTTAAATCTTTGAGTGGTTTAGCAAGACTTCAAGGAGTGGTCAGAAGCAGAAGTGTAAAGCGGCAGACAGTAAATGCTATGAAAAAAATGCAACTTCTAGGTAGGGTTCAAATGCAAATTCAGTCAAGGAGGAGTCAGATGTTCCAGGCACTCCATAGTCAAGCTTACATGAATGATAAAGAAGTTGAGAGCACTCTAAGCAAATGGACTCAGCTGGTAAGTTTAAGCTGCTACATATCTTGTGGTATTCACCTATTTAGTGGTATAGGCCGATGCCATATTTTGGAGGCACTATTCGCCTACATTATTTAGTAGATTTAATTTGGGTCATTTAAATTGGGTAGTTTTCCTCATTATTGGTGCTTTGATTATCTTGTGAAAGATTTGACGGATTCTTCCACTGGTCAAAGATTGTACGCAGCTTCTGCAACAATTCCAATTTAGGTTCTAGGAATTCATTTTTGTACATATATTGTAGTGTAAGGATATGAGAGTTGTCGAACAAAAGTTCTTTTCGTCTTTGAACATATTTTGATGTTAAAAAGGAAATTTTTGTTTTAGTCTGAAGCAGGTAACCATGATGATTGGAATAATAGTATGCTAACTAAAGATGAGGTAGAAGCAAGGCGGCGGGAAAAAGTGGAGGCAGTCATCAAGAGGGAGAGAGCAATGAGCTATGCATATTCTCACCAGGTACATTAGACTTATGTTCTTAAGCATGTAAAATCTATGGTAACCACTGCGTAAATGTGCTTTGTTAATGCAATAAATTTATCATTCTGTTTCATGCTTATTGTTGACACCCAATTTTGGCCTAACATTAAAGATTCATACCTTTTAAGTTCTATTAATTCAATAGTACAAAATACATTTTTTATAATTTTAAATAAGTCTATCATTCTTATCCTTATTTCTCTAAATTTTAGATTTTTTTGAGTTAGTTTTTTAATTACATTATTTTTTGTAACAATCAATTGATATGTTATAAATATTATGTCTTTGATTAAATCATTATTTTATGGTAAATTGCATATTTTTTACATGCCATTTCTTTTATTCATTACTTTTTTTTTTTGAATAAAGTAATTAAATGATACTAGAAAGCATCAAGAAGATGAGAAGTTACAAAAGCAAGAAAGCTGCTCCAAACAGAAAAATATGGAGCTAGCTTGGCAAAAACTTGTGAAACAGTCAATAGGGAACCCTACTACTCTACCCTACTAGAGATAGGGAACTAACAAAATCCATTTTTTATTTGTTACTTCTATTTATATTCATTTTGATGCTTTTAGCGCAGTCTAGAAATACAATTAAATACATAAAAGATTTGCATACACAAATATTTTATTAGCTAGTGGTTTTAGCCCACGGCTTTAAGATAATGGTATTGTACTAAGGCGGTTTTCAATTTTCTATTTAAACAATTTCTTAGTCATTAAGTTAGTGGTGGTGGATAAAATTTTAGATAATGGGTGTAATTTTCAGATTTTTTAGTCTTTTAAGAAATTCTTTTAGTGTTCATATTTTTTCGGCAAACTTTTTGCCGGAGCTCCGCCTAGTCCACCACTAAAAGACCCCAACTCATTTAGCCTTTTCCTTGTTATTTTTGGATCTAACCGGAGGTTCCAACTCTTGCAAAACCCCATTTGGTTTTATCTTTTTTTATTTCTCTAGCTAACAGACCTCTTCTCCGGTGAAACTCATGAGCTTCGACCACCATTGCTCCACCAACGAGCTACCAGTGATACCATACAACTACCAAAACGAAGTAAACCAGAACCACAACCCACCTTCCTCTCCATTTCTTCCTCCACGTCGGAAGTCACCAAACACCCTCTTTTCTTGCACCTGAAACCGGGTGAGCTCACACCAGAGAATTCTGTTTACATCCCTACTTTAATCAAAGATACGATGTTCAAAACATTGTGACAAAAAATAATGTAATTAAAATTAACTCATAAAAAACCTGAAATTTTGAGAAATATCGATTAACTCATTTAAAATTATAAAAATGTATTTTGAACTATTGAATGAATAAAACTTAAAAGGTACTGGAAAATGTTAAGCCAAAATTGGGTGTCAACACTTGTCACTTCTTTTATGTTGTACAAATCCTGGTATTAAGGGCATCATAACAATTTCTCTCTCTTTACGGCCAAATTGTTGAGACATTTCTTTAGTGGTTCTCTTTCTTACCAAATCTTTTATCTAATGTGAATCCTTGTACTAAGTGCATCATAATGATCTCTCTGTCTGTTGCTTTTGACTAATCTTTCAAAGATTATCAAACTAAGATGTACTTTCAATTTTCTTGTTTCAACTTCCCAATAGTGATTCTGGCAATCCGTTGAGGTAAAACACATAATATCTCAATTGGTTCAAAGTACTTGATCATTATTTGTTATTCTTGGCCAAGACATGTTGACAAACAAACTCAATACTTCTGCTAACCCTATATATGGCTTACCAAGTTGTATACCTCTTTTTAATAGTTGTGGAGAGGCAACCCCAAATCAGCTACGGACATCCGAACCAGTGGAATTCCTTGGTGGTGGAACTGGTTGAACCACCAGCTACTTCCAGGAAATGATTCCGAGAGCCAATCTGCTGTAAAAGACATCCATTCAACACCATCAAGGGCAATATCAGAACACAAGCCAAGTCCATGGCGTCTAAGTCAAAACTTCAGACACCTGCATTTGGATTATGACAGTCATGAATCAGTTACACCAAGGTCAACTAAGTCTGCAGTTCCATTAAGGGGAAAACTAATGCATACTCCCAGAAGAACATCATCACCAATGAGCAGCTCGAGCGTATCAAAGTATTCAAGACGCCGTGCTAGTGCTGCTGATTCTCCTTTCAATCATTCCATGAAGGATGACGACAGCCTCACGAGCTGTCCTCCTTTTTCAGGTCCAAGTTACATGTCACCAACCATCTCAGCCAAAGCTAAATTCAGAGGAAAAACCATTCTTGAGGAGAGAAATATAGGTACCCCATCAAACAGCTCGAGGAGGAGACTGTCGTTTCCTTTGACTCCAAGTAGTACTGGATCCGTCAAGTGGAACAAAGGGTCTGGAAAGGATGCTGCTTCTTTAAAGGAACATGAATCTATGGGAGATCATATGAGTGTGCATTCTACTGGTTCGACGCCCTCTATAGTTGGGAGGAAACCATTTCAAAGATTTGTGTAATTTTGTTCCCTGTATGTCCATCTGTATTTAGCTCTGAATTTACCTATGTTTCTTTTCTTTTCTTCTTTTTGATGTGTATTTATTGGTGTATTTTGTTGACAGAACACTAATGTAAAATAATTAAGTATGAACATTCTCTTGTTTGTTAGACTTATCTAGTGAAGGAAGAAAGGATGATTAGTATATTTTTAAGTTGGATCTCCATCTGCTTCTACTCTTTTATGCTAAATCATGTTATGGTGGGGTAAGTGTTAACTTTACGTGGTCACCGATGGATGATGAATTTCACCATTTTGGAGTCATTTTGATAATCATGTGAAGATTATCATATTTGATCTTGTTTGCTGCCTATTCAACTTTTTTCTTATTGTTTATCTCATTTCTGCCTAATTTTTTATTATTATATTTCTTTTAAGATCCGTAAAAGAAAGTTTTGTCTATAAATTATGAGGTAAGAAGTTTCGGTTATTAATTTAAGATGTTTTAGGTTGTGACATTTCAATTAATGATATTAATCTAATTCAATTAGAATGGTTGGTACTTTATAGTTGTATATAAGTAGAGTATTGAAAATCGATTTTTCTTTCTATTTCTAACCATTGGGGTGATTCATCTCTACACTTCCCATGTCGAATTTAAAATCTCGGTCTTTATCATTAGAAGGAAAATGTTTAGCCAACCCATCAAGAAAGGTGCCTCAACGCACGTCGTTTCATGAACAGAGGATTCAATTACGAAAAAAAAATTTAAAAAGAGTACATTAGTTCATGAATTATGACAAAAAATTTATCTTTCGAAATAGAAATCAAAATAAGCATATACCCAATTTGCAAGTAGATTTTATGAAAAATATTGGCTTTAGGAGGTTTTCAGTTAATTTCGTGCATTTTTAAATTCCAAATTTTCAATGTTATGCTTCGTTTGATTTTCACTAGTAAAAAAAAAATATATATGAATACGATGTAGCTAAAATATATTACACCTAATTTGATTGATATATGTGCACTAGATATAGGTATTTGGCAAGGTAAGTAAATGTGGTACGAAAGATAATTTCGAAAATGAAAAAACTAAAGTGAATCTGGATAATTAGTCCTTAAACTAGTGTAATTTATGTTGTTAGCTCGAACAAACATTTTGAAAAATTTAAAATAGGAAAATTACGTAATTACACGACTTAAGATACATTATCACTAAAAAAATTCTATCGTTTTATTAATTATAAAATTTCCCTTGTCCTTCCTTCTCTCTTAACAAGATACATCACTTCACCTATATCAAATACATTACAATTTTATTTGTGTATCACTATATATAGTTATATAGATAATATCGGGCGAATGAACAATGTATTTGCGAGTTTCGAAATATGATGTCCGTGCAGATGGGCTGCCCGCCCCATATGTAAAAGCGGCCCACTCCAAAACCCAAAATAAATCTCTCTTCTTCCTCAATTATTCTTCAAACACCAAATAAGCCCTGCTGATTCATCCATTTTCTTCAGCAAAAATCGAAGTTTGCCCTATTATTTTTTCTACTTTTTCCCACTGTTCGCAGTTTGCTAGGTCACAGAATTATTCGGGTAAGTCATGATTTTACTTGTTTTAGGTCTTTGAATTTTGCTTTGTGATTTTGTGTTTATGAGTTAATGATGATTCCTAACAATTAGGTCTTTGTCAAATCATCTTATGATTCACTGGTCGTTTTGTGGTTAATAAAGTTCAATCCTTGTGTGTTTTGCTGTTTTTTTGCTGTAATTTTCTTGGATTTAGTTTACTGAAGGCTATGCAACTGGTTTCTCATGGGTTTTAATATATTGTTTGCCTTTTAATTTATTGATTTTAAGGGCGAAAGTATTTAGATTTAATTGGTAATGATAAATGTCCATAGTAATTTGTAGAAGATGCATATTGCAGATATATAACCCGTGTGTGCTAGTGTCGAGGAAAACATCACTGGTTTTAGGGGTAAATGGAGAGAGATCACTATATTGCAGGATTAAGTTAGTGAAGAATTTTTTATATTTGCTAATGCTAAAGCTGCATAATCTTGAGATGAGATGCTACTTAAGGGGGTTGGATTGGGGGATTGTGATCACAGCATTTACCTAACATTGGGGAATATTCTAAGTTTCTATTCTAATGATCTTTATCCAAGTTGTTAATAGCTCAATTTACGATATCTAGTTTGGGTGTCTGTGGGAACAAGAAGAAACATTATATGTGACAGGTCAACCATTCGATCGATATGTTCTCATTAAGGCATATTAGAAAACATTACCATTTATTCACTTGGTTCAGATAACATTGTACTTTTATTCGGGAGACAACTAAAGCTTATGCAAGGAAGGTTTGATATTTTAAGAAAAATTAATAGTGCCTTTTCAACAAAGCAAGGTAAAGAAAAGAGCAATGGTTAGTTATAGATAGAGCTTCAGCTGATAATAAAAATATTTAGGGGTGGGGGGATGCAAGGGAAGGAGGAGAATACGAAGGACAACTCTTTTCCAAAACCATTTTTAGGACTTGAATAAGCTTTGAGGTAAAGCATAAAACAAGTTAGAATCCAAAATTTGTGCTGATTTTGTTCCTCACATTTTCATCATTTGCCCAATATGTATTAATTCTGGGTTCCTTTGTGACCCCTAGTGATGTACGCATACTAGATAATGTCAACCATTGAGGGCTAAACTGAAATCTGGGAATACTGCCAACAAATATAAGGACTTGTTCCTGAGGAAATGTATTTGGTAGATGGAATCATTTATATAGTATTTCATATTGGCTATGAGAGGTAATATTATGGTACATATTGTTGAAAGTCTAGTCAATTGGTCTTCTTATGTTTTTACTGAATATCGAATAGGGGTCTTGTTAATGGATATGAGAATGATTTTGGAGGTTTTAGAGAAGACATTACAGGAGAATCATGTTTTGATGTACCATTGTTTTCGTGCTCTCCCTTGATCAAAAGGAAAAGTTGCTCTCCACTTCTCCCTGTCAGTTAATTTTCTTCTTTGCTTCCATGCAATTCTAAGCTCCAAGAAGTCCTAGCTTCAGTTTCCCTTCCAAGCAAATGTTTTCATTTGTGTTTTAATTATGCCACTGTATTTCGTGGAGGCTTTTACTAATTACATGAATTCTACTGTCCTTTTGGTTTCTCTTTTGCCCTAGTAACATGAATTCATAGAGATTACCTTTGTCTTGATACGGCTTTGATATTTGATTCTTTCATCACCACTATTTGTGATTGGAGTTGCTGATATAGATATGATGTTTGACATAGTCTATTTTGTGTCTCAGCACTATGGCTGCTAGAGCTGAAGAACCAATCAATGAGCAAGCAGTTGCCAACGTCTACAGTTCCATGAGGTCTGAGATCACCCAGATTTACTCTAAAATTACGGAACTAGAAATGGAAGTTAGTGAGCACTCACTCGTGATCAATGCTATACAACCACTTGATCCTGCAAGGCGGTGTTATAGGATGATTGGAGGTGTTCTTGTAGAGAGAACCATCAAGGAGGTCCTTCCTGCTGTTCAACGCAATAAGGAGGGAATTGAGGAAGTGATAGCTCGACTGAATGAAGCCTTGGAGAAAAAGAAAAAGGAGATTTCTGACTTTGAGGCCAAGTATAAAATTAGAATCAGAAAACCTGATGCTGAAGTAAAGGAGGAGGGTGCTCGGAAGGAAGGCTCTGCACAAGGAGTCCTTGTTGGTCCTGCTGGTTCAAATGAATAGACCTGTCTAGTTTTCAACTTCCATTTTGAGGTACTTTGTTGAATATGGTCAAGGAACTAAAGTACTTTATCATCATCTTTAGTGTGTGATCTATCATGTTCATTTATCTTTCCATATCGGAGGTCTTGAGACCATGATTCGTGCCTTGGTGGTGTTTTAACCAGACGATGGTGACATTTTGGGTATCTTAATTTTATCTCCTCGAACATTAGTCAAGTGTTTCTTACCTGCTGAGACTTGTGCCTTTTTATGTTTTGGCGATGGATTGTAAGTTAGATTGTTGTAGTACAATTTTAGACGTCTGAATGTGATTATTTTCCCATGGTACTGAAAATTTAATCTAGTTGTTGTCCCTATCCACTCTTTTTGCACATAAGTTCCAATGCGATATATCATCAGTCTTGACAATGGATCTGGCAAAACGTAGCCTTGCTCACAATTGTCTTTCCACTATCAATAATGACGGGCACAAGTTCTTAAATAGGTCTTCACTTAGAAAAGAAAACATTAAGAGGGTAAGTACTAAGTACTATCATTGTCTAACAAATTAGATGTATCAATTAATGATCTCGTAAATATGTCAATCAGTTCATCAAAGACATGAAAATTGCACTTCCAAGGCTATTCATTGCATCCAATATTCTAGTTCTCAGTAATAGGAACAAAAGCACAGTACAACAATCAAGTTCCTATGTGATCATCATTCGATATGGTTGTTGGATGTCATATCATATGGTATAGTTGGCTTTTCATTCTTCTGTTTTCCTGTATTCTGCGTGACTTCTGGAGTAATATCTCACAAAGATTTTAACTGCTACATTGAGCTCAATACGCAAGGCCATCTATTACGAAGATGGTACTCGAGGTCCAGGCTTTCCGTAGCCTAGACTGATAAGTTTTTGCACCAACTTTTTCTCAGCAGCTGCCTGAATAAGCAAGAAAGGGGAAAATTATAATCAAGTTAACAGCTGGAGGAGATATATATATACACACACAGGATGAGATATGTAATTTTATGGACAATAAATATTTACAAATCCATGAGTTATCAGCTGAATAAATGGAAATGACGTCCAAATAGAATTTTGAACAAGGGAACACAAACATGCAGAGATAGAAACTAGAAAAGGAAGATAAACAGAGTGGGAACAGAAAGAGATCAAACCTCAAGCATGGGGCTGTTCTTGGGGATATTAGAAGCAAGTACAACATTGATTCCAGTCTTAAGAACTGCACAAGGATCTATGTTAGACGATATATCACGAGAATAATGTCTGTACTGACTTATTTTGAGTAGTAATATACCTATTCTACGGGCAATACCAGCTCCTGTATTATCAGATGATCCCCCTGTCAAGGAACTCACGCTAACAGTATTGCCCTGCACATGACATAAAGGGTGTGACAATTGAAATAGACAAGACAGATCGCAACCACCTTACCTCCTCTGAAATATAACATACATTTCCCACCTCAACATCTAAATATTTAAAGGGGATATGGAGAGAGGTTATGTGAGAGTACGGCCAATTTCTGTAGAGTTCTATAATATCTTATTTTGAGTTTTTGAGTTTCTGTCTTGTTTTGTTCCCTACTTATTTCATTTTTTTCCCCGATAACTTACTTAGTCAATATCACTTTTCTTTATGAGTATAATCATCAGCATGACTCTCAGTTCTCATTAACTTTACTCGAAAACAATTACATAGATGACGAGAAAGGTGGAAGTATAAAGAAAAAATTGAAGTGCATATATATATCAAGTTCCAAACTTACAGGTGTTGGAGCAGCTGCATACAAATCCCCAAGTTTGGTGGAGTTGCAACCAATCCATGCATATATCTATAGAGGATGAAAAGAAATTATTGTAAATGAAGAGTAACCTATTTATTAAAACTTGTAGACATTTCTCACACATAATTAACAAAAATCAGCAACCACAACAACTAATCAAGAAATTCATCAATTCTATACACATCTCACTTTGTTGCTTGATAGAAGATATAAATGGGTCATATATGCATCAGCAAAGTTGATGCTTCAACATGCTGCCATTTGTATTAACTGTAATTCTCAATTTTCTGTTGCATTTGCTGTCAAATGTGAACTTCTAACATTTTGTCTAACTTCTTATTTTCTCTGGATTATTATATAGATCTCCATGCTCAACCTATAAAATTGCTTAATGAAATAATGAACCTTCAAATTCCTACTTGAACAGCTTTTTATTGACCAATTTGAATCATTACTGAACTAAGCTTCTTCAATCTCGACGATTGCTTATTCTTATGCTACTATGAGTTTAAGACAGGCCACTATGGTGAAATTGGTGGACACGCTGCTCTTAGGCAACAGTGCTAATGCATCCACAAAAACAATAATCGAAGAAACACAAGCATATTAAATGTCACTCAACTGAACCAACTACCAGTTCGCACATACTACCAAGTCCATGGCAAACTGAAATCAGAAGTATTTAAAACAATTTTCCGGTGAGTACTTTTGATAACACGATGGTTAACTTTCTTGTTGCTTCAGCTGTAATTTTCAGTCATAAGCAATCTGATTTATAAACATCATCAATCAATCATTAAGACTCAATCGCAACCAAATGGGCTTCGGCTGTATGAATTCATGGAAAACTTTTGCTCGATTTGGAAGTTGGAACTACATAATTCCAATATCACTTTTGTTCTCTGAATCGCAAACCCATTCCTACAGTAATATACAAAACTCTATAACCAAACAAAACCTAATCCCCAAAAAATCATATTCCAAATCTTCCATAAATTTTCAACTTTTTCCTCAAATTCCTCTAACATACCACTACATGCTTACTTTACCACCTCAAAAACGAATAAAAAACTTCACTAAATTCTGACAAATTTTATACTAACAAAATAGTTCTATAAAAAAATGCATATCGATAATCTTTGGTTAATTGGAGTACAGGAGCTACAAAAACCTGATTCTGAAGACGAATGATCTGAAAGTAGAGAGTAGCATCGTTAACGACTTCAGAGAAGCACGTGACTTGCACGCGACTTCCATCATCGCCTTCTTCTGCAACTTTCAACTGATTCATTGTGTCAGTAACAACGTCAACTCTTCCATTAGAGGAGGAGGAGGACGGTGGTGATTCCTCCATTTTTTTCAGTTGAAATTGAAGAAACGAATTAGGCAAATTCAAAATTTCTAGGGTTTAGCAGGGGATTTTCGAGGGATTTGAAAGTGTTACGGGTACCGGATGGAAAAAAAACCCGATCTCTTACCCGAACCATGTTAAGGTGCTATAGTAGTAGAGTTGAAAAAGAAATGAATTTCTATTATTATTATTTTATTGTTTCTTACGGAAATAAAAAATATTATCATAAATATCGATATACTATTTTCTATACTCTTTTTCTTGCATCTCCATCTCCAAATCATCTTTTTGTTATGGTGAATTATATATCTTTACTGACTACAATTTCATTTACATATATTAAAATAAAAAATAGAATAGTTTAATTTGCACGTTGATGAGTAATTTAAAATTTAAAATTTGTTTACTTAATTTATTTTGGGACACTATTTAAGTCCATAAAGGGATTGTTGGATATTTTGCAATACATAGAGATCTTAAATTGAATATATACATATGTTCGTGAAACAACATGATTATTATGAAAAACTATATGTTTATGAAGTAAAATGACATTTATGAAAAGTCATACGTTTTTTAAAAAATATGACTCTGAATATGAAAAGTCATATATTCATGTAAGAACATACTCTCTTATAAAGAGTATATCTTAAGTTCTATTTATATATAAAGACTCTCTAGAAATAGCCTAAGAAAAATCTGCATGTATAAACAAGGGTTACTTAGTATCTTTAAAGAGAATTATTTGTATTTTTTTAATATGTATATCAGTAGTATCTCTTTATAAGAAGTAATTACACGCCTCAAAGTCATCCTCTTCTTTAATTTATATTATATTTATTATTTTCTTTTTTAACAAGGACCAATCATGTGGCTTTAATTTGTTAGGCAGAGGCAGACCAGCATATGTATAGGTGAGGACGCACGTGCACTTATTAACTTGGAAAAAATATATATTTATATATATGCATATCCATTTTGAGAAATTGCAAAAACTAAATACAAATTACAAAGCACCCATGAAAAGTAGAGAATGTCACTTTATACTGCTGGTTGTATAGACTAAAGAATCCATCCTCGCGACGAGCTCAACTAGAATCATATTTTGTTGTTTTTATTATTAGTAGAAAATTTAGAGGGGCCTTATTTATAACATTAAAATTGCTAGATAAGGAATTTGAACTCACGTTCATTAAGTAGAATAATTAAATCCACCTAGATCATTGAAAATTTTATTAATATTAAATTAAGATAATATTGATATACTCGAAATTTTCAAATTTTGAATTCGCATGTGTGTGGCGGTGGGTTGTATAGTGGGGCGGGGGAGATGAAGAGTATTTGAAGGTGCATAATTCCAAATAAATATGAAATATCAGTAGCTTGTGATTTTTTATTTTTCTTTCATTATAAGAGAAGAACAAACAAGATAGAAATTCATAGCTACTTTTATTTTTTGGAAGGAGAAATGTTTCTTGTAACCAATAACATGACTAGTGATTTTGTGATAAATATTATTTCTTTGTTTTTAATAAGAGATTTTAGGTCCTATTCTTTATAAATATATTATGTGTTTCATTGAGTTTTATATATGTACTTATTAGTAAATAAGTTAGTATTTGGTCATAAATTTTAAAAAATTATCTTCAAATATCAGTTTATATTTTTGGATCAGATTTGAAAAATTTATCTTTTAAAAAAATTAATTTAAAAAATTGATCCAAATCAAATTTTGGTAAAAAATTGTTTTTACTCACAAAAGTTTAAATATTTTTCAAGTAAAATATATATCTAAATACAATTAAATTTTAAAAATTACAACGATAAAATTTATGATTCATGAACTAGAAAAGAGCTGACGCATAAATAAATACATCACTCTCATTCATATTCTTATGCACGTTTAAAAACTTATAGTTGCATTGATACATGATACATCCACCTCATCAAACAAATTTATTACTATGATTCTACAATTCATGAAACTCGTGATTATAATTGTCATAACTTGTAACCATAAAATGAAATTAAGTAAAAAGTGAAAATTGAATGAGGTACCTTCAACTAACTATCCAATTTCATTTCTTGAAAAAATATATTTTTTTTCTTGTTTATTTTAACAAAAATTTTCTTTCATTATTTTTTCTAATATGGTGCTTATAATCAATAGAAAGTTATCTAAATACATAACTTATTTTATCATATTCTTTAAAATTCTCTATCATTTGAAAATTTGCAAAATACCTATTCTTTCCTATTTTTGGATATATCATTTTGCGTGATGTATTGATCGGATACATCACTATACACGAAGTATCGGTTGAATAAATCACTATACATGATGTATCGAGACGTAATACATCATTTTATGCAATGTATATGTCGGATATATCATTATAGGGGATATATCGGGACGTATGCAATGTATCAGGACATCGAGTGATGTATCCAAAATTGAGACGTGATGTATCGGGACGTTCCGTGATGTATCATAATGTTTTGGGGTGTATCCGAATTCCACTAAATTTAAGGAATTCTTGTAATTTGGAGAAGAATAGGAATATGATGTAATCTTTTAACACTATGAAGTTTATGTAAAGTCGCTGTAATTAAATTAGTAATAATCAGAATTTAGATTATTCAAAAACATAATTAATAAGATTATCCAATATCATCATAAACTCTTAATAAATAATTTCTTTAGTTAAATGAAATGTCAAAGTCAACATGAATTAAATAAAATAAAACAGATGGAGTAAGACGCGACACGACCTTCTTACTAACGCAAAAATTCATTTATTTTGGACCAAGTATAAAAGCAAAAAATATCATATAGTCATATAAATAAGGAGAAATGTGTGGTTATATGAATGCCATAAATTTTATGATATAGTTGGAAGTTGAAACCAAATAATTAGTTGAAGCCATATACCTAATTTTCCTACTCAACAATTTTCATTTCTTTCAAACGTGAAATTTACAACTTTTTAGAGTATAGTTTGTCTTCACGTAATGCAAGTGATTTGGAAATTAAAAGCTTCAAGTACAAAATGTGACAATTGCTTGACATAAATTACGCCACTAATTACTCAATACACAATGCACACTCCATAATTATTAATATTATATTATCTACGAGAAGATAGTTGCTTCTCGCATTCTCCTAACCGACTAAAATATCTTAATAACAGTGTATTTTAATTTGATATAAATTCATTTCTGAATACGTTGCTCAGTTGACTTTTCTACCATAACGAATACCTCTAGTAACAAAGCCTTTGCAACTTATAGCACATTTTTCATTTTAGCGATCACCTTATCATTTATCCTTTATTATATATTTATATTTTAGTCATAAAGAAATTCAATGAAAATTTGATAATTCTCTTACTAATAAAAGGGGAATTTCGCTCAATACGTAAAGAAAGCTCGAAAATTTTCTGTTTTTTTTTTTTGGTATTATATATATTGATAAATCATCAGAAAATATTATTTAGCATATATTATTATGTGGGATAATCTCAAGAGATAATATCTTAGATGGTTATTCAACTATGAATTATTTTTACAAAGTCATTTAACTTTAATTTTTAACTCAAAAAATCACTTCACTATAAAAAAAAATCTCGAAAAATTACTTAATTTTAATTTTTAACTCAAAAAGTCTTCTAAAAGAGTGACTCAATTTATTTATTTTTTTATATATAAATTTAGCTTCAGACTTCGAATTTTTGTTGAGATGGTCCTGTGAAAAAAAGCAAAATAAACAAATATGTAATACACGAAAATATGATAGGATACTCATAGGGGAAAATTAATGGGATATTGTGTGACAACGTTTTTGAAAAATCAAACAGTTTGGCAAGGTTAAAGAAAATATTAGCATTTATATACATTAATTACGCATATATATGGTTTCACTCTAAAAAAAAATAAAGAGAAAAGTATTTAAAAATATTTCTAAATTTGGCGCGAATTATTAGTTTTATATTCAAATTCTTGACCGCTTTAAAAATACATTTCTACTTGACTGATTGAACTTAAATACAACCCTGATTGATCTTGCCACATGAGTGAAATGCACCCCTAAATTCTTGTCAAGTTTAAGGGTATTTTAACACTTCTTTCGACTTTTTGTTAAGAGTCTCAAGTTCCTATAATAAGAGTTAAAGATCACTTGTTATACAATATGATAGATCGATGGTGTATTTAAGTTGAATTGGTCAAGTAGCGAAATATTTTCAATATTGTCAATAATTTAAAGATGAAACTAATAATTTACTTCAGGTTCAGAAGTGTTTTCAAATACTTTTCTCAAAAATAAAATCATGATATATGAAAATGGACGCAGGTCGTATAGATAACAACACTTCAGTCATATTGATGTGTACTTAATAACTCCGTCACATTTTATATGTAATCCCTTTCTATAAATAGTTGGTCCATAATATTTGTCATTTCATAAAATCAATGCATAAATTACCATATTCTTCTTTTCTTATTCTTGTGAGTTATTAGCCTTGAAAATATATATTTGACCAACTTAGAAAAAACTCAGTAATGATTCATGTTTAGGTTAAATTAATTAATCAAAATAAACTAATTCATATTCATTAATTGAAATTTTGAGTTATAAAAAAATTAAATAAGAATAAAAAAGTAAAATTTTATCATTTCTTAATGCAAATACAAAATAAAAAAGTGACATATAAAATGAGACGGAGGAAATAATTAAATGTATAAGACTTTTAAGGCAACCAAATTTTCCTCTGATAAATGCCTTTGAAAGACTTTAGGGCTCTTTAAAGTTGTCACATATTTTAGTGAGTACATTGCACTTGTTTGGAGCTTCAATCTAAGTGTACCAAATTAAGTGAAGTATATGCTTTACCAAAATAGTGTAAGTAGGTATATTGACATAAAAAATAAAAATATTATTTACAGTTAGTTTGAAAAAATATATTTGAAATTGCGTTAAAAATAGTATTTACAAGTTAGGTTGAAAAAATATATTCGAAATGGAAAAAGGTCAAAATACCCTTAAATTATTTGAAATAGCTCATGTTTACTCTTAAACTATATTTCGACTCAAAACTATCCTTTCCGTCAAACTAGTGGATCAAAAATGCTCTTCTTATTAACGGAAGTTGTTAAATGCCATGTGGATGTTACATGAATGCCAAATTGTATGTCAATGGGGTTTCACTGCCACATAGACTAAAAAAAAGGGTAAAAAATACTCTTAAACTGTCCGAAATAGCTCATAATTTACCCTTAAATTATATTTCGGCGCAAAACTATCCTTTCAGTCAAATTATTAGATAAAAAATAATCTTCTTATTAACGAAAAATTGTTAAATGTCATGTGAATGTCACGTAAATGCCACATTACACGCTACATAGACTAAAAGAAAAGGGTTTAAATATGACAATGTATTATTGCAATATAAATAAGATGAACCAAAAAGGATCAATAATGCCCCAATGTGGAAAGGTCTTAATATATTTTTCATTCACTTATTTTGCTTAAAACATCACTTCGGTTATATTCTTAACTCACTTATATCCTCTAACTAATGATCAATATCCAATTTTACAAAATTATTAAAATTTCATATGATATATTTTATTGTTGATCTAATTTAAAATTCCGACTCCTACTAAGTCCATTGATTTTTTAGACTTACCCAACCCAACTTTTATGAAACTTTTTTTTTTCACTCTTTAAATTTATTTTTCATAAACTAACTCGACCTCGAAGGTTATTTTTGGAAAAATAAAATTACGAAAATAGCTATATTTTTTTAAAATCGACCTCAAAGTTAAACTTTTGAAAAAAATAAATAATAGAAAATCAACCTTCTATTGTTAGTGACGGAGTTAAGTGATGGTTCATGGGTTCGGACGAATTACTAACTTTTTTGTAGATTATATATCAACGTTTTGATTTTTTGGTCATTTATATATCAGGACCCTCCATTAATGTATCTGATCCTCTTTTTAATGTATCAGCACATATATCCGGCCCTTTTTTCTAATGTATCAGGCTATCAACATTTTAATTTTTTGGCCATGAATTATCCAACCCTCTTTTTAATGTAATCAGTGTCTATATTATTGTATCAGTTTGAGAAATTTCTGTAATTATAAACTTTTAAGGGATAGATTGTAATTTTACCTTAAACGTATCTGATTTGTATAATTTGCCCTCTAAAATATTACTCCCGCCGTTTTACAAAAAAATAATCTTCTTTCCCTTTTAGTCTGTTTCAAAAAGAACGATCTCTTTCTTCTTTTTTTTGTAACATTTTAATTTCAGCTTTTTTCACGTGGCATGTTTAAAGCCACAAGATCACTTTTTTTTTTTATACATTTGACCTAACTTTAATTTAGGACCACAAAATTCAAAAGTCTTATTTATATTCTTAAACTTCGTGTCAAATCAAAGCCCCATCATTCTTTATGAAATAGAGAGAATACTTTTTATGATTTAATCATGATTAAATTATACATGTTCTCCTTTTAATTTAGAACTCTTTAAGACTAAATTTATTAGTTTAATGTAAATATTAAGTGCAAGTAATCATCTTTATCTTTTGATTCTAGAGGAAATATATATATATTTTTTAATATATGGTGTGGTTAGGGGGGTGGGGTTGCAAGTTGCAACGGTGCATGTTTGAAAACTTGTCAAATAATGAAGTAAACAAATGGATGTCATGCAATGCAAATAACAATAAATAATGCCAAGTGGAATATACTTGGCAAAGGTTTATTCTACATATAAAATATAAATTAACACTATTTCTCTACTCTTTCCTCGACCACATCAAAATTCTTTTCATTTTTTCGATTTTGTCAATATTTACACGCTAATTCAAAAGATGCCCTTGATTTTTACGTATGACGTATACTATTTGGATTAAATTAAAAATTAAATTTAAATTTAAATTGATTTTTGAGATTCTTTTAATTTGGTTTTGAATTGATAATAAAATGTTTGTTTCTGTAGTTTGGTTTTGAATTTATAAAAAAAAAAGAAAAAAAGAACGAGGTATATATATAGATTTAGATTTAAGTTGGAGTTAATTAGTTATTACATTTCAATGTGATTTAGTTTATATTTTATGTTTGGATATCCATAAATTATAATTGGAATACATTTAAGTATTGTATTTTAAGTTTTACTCATAATTTATAGTAGAAAGTACATTGAAGAGATCCAAAATTATTATTAATTGTTCTTGTATTTTTATTTTTAAAAAAAAATTTACAAATATAATTTTAATTATATTATTAATTATTGACATAACTGAATAACCAAAAAAAAAAAAAACTGAAAAGAGAAAAATCAAAACAAATCAAATTTATTTTAGTTCGATTAAGTGTCACTTTTACAAAATCAAAGTTAAAAAATTTGAATCGAATAATACATAATCGAATAAAAAAAACAAATGTACACTACTATTTTTATATCTTTTTTTCAGGTAAAAACAATTTAATCCTAAAAAACAAACAAAACAAACAAGTTACTTACTACTATACCAAGCAAAATTTTAAACAAATAATATAACAATGCATATACAGTCAAACATATTATAACAACATTTTACCATAGCAATATGATTTTCTACAAAATTTATCTTGTTTTTGTATTTTACTCCACTACAACATTATTCTATTTTTCTAAGTTTGCTATAATTATATTTCATCTGTTTAAAAAGAAATAATTCTTTTTAGTTTGTTGAAAAATAACGACCTTTTTTTGGGTAACAAATTTTAATTTTCCACGGGTTATATTTAAGACCACAAGATTAAAGAATAATTTTGTATATTTAACATAATTTTAATTTAAAATTTAAAAATTTAACTTTTTTATTTTCTTAAATTCCATGTCAAATCAAACTAAATCACTTTTTTTAAACGGAGGGTCAAATATTGTGTATAATATTTTATAAAATAATCTTAATTAATGCCAGACACAAATAAATTTAAAGTACAAATATTTTTTTATAATACAAACCAAAACAATTACTAATATTTATCATTTAAAAATTTTCCATTAAATTGACCAGTCATAAATATTCATATTTTTTATTTAAACATTGTGATTATATTTTAACTGAAAACAAAATGTTTTAATGTTACCCACAGGTAAATGAGAAAAACAGTGGGGTGTTGAAAGACACTTGTGAGTCCAACTGGTACCATTTGGCTTTTTTCCTCTCATATAAGTTAAGTTTGCTCTTCGCTTTCACTTCTGTGGAGGAAACAAATCCTGCTTAAATCACAAAAAATGGTTTTGAAGCTGAATGCCTTTAACTTTCAATCTCACAAGTATTCTTCTTCTTTTGTTCATCCACCTATGCTAAGTCTTAGATCTCCCAAGTTTTTCATGGCTGCAAGCCTTACTTCTGGTACAAAGTGGGTATCTTTTTCCCTTTTCTGCTTTTTTTTTTTTCCAGTTCTTGTTTTGTTAAAGAAAGTTAGGTGAGTTTGAGTTTATTGTGAGTTGTCCTTCTTAAAAACCCATTACCCCCTTTTGATTTATTTTATCAAAAGGTTGGATCTTTGTTTAAAAAGATTGGTTTTTTTTATTGGGGTTTTTGTTTAATTTAGTTCTGTTTTTTTTTTATTGGGGTTTTTGTTTAATTTAGTTCTGTTTTTGTCTTGTGAAGTGATTTATGTGGAAGTGGGGGTTCTTTTTATGTAAATCTCAGGAGATTTGATTAGTTTTATTTTGGGGTATGAGGAGTTTTTTTTTTTTTTTTTTTTTTTTTAGTTTGGGATTTTCTTGTATGAATTGATAATTGGGTGTTGGTTCTGAAGTTTTATACTAATGGCATTGTCTATTTACCTGAATGTCTTGTAGCATGTTGATTAAATCTTCTGTTCTCTGTTGTACTTATACTATATGCCTTTATATGTTGAGTATTCAGGTTTTATTACTAGTTTTGTGCTCTGACATTGAGAAGAGATGGACAACACAGAGAGAGAAATGGGGGGTGGGTGGGGGGTGGAGTACTGTTTTATTCAATGATGGTTCAATTACTCTTTATGAGAATTTAATGGTAGATATACAAAGTCTGATCTTTTCTTGTCTAGTATATTTTTTTTTTATATTTATGGTGAAGGAAGCTCAGATTCTAAAATTGTCTTTCCATTGTCCAATTTAATTTGTTGGGAATTTGGTTTCAATGGCTAGATATGTTGGTTAGACTTATTTTATGACTAGTTGGCTCCCAACTGGTTACCTTTCTTGATCTTTTGATTCAATAATAAGGTTCTTTAAGTTTCTCTAAATGATTATATAAAATATTTCTCTCTCTCTCCTATTGGTATATGATAGTTCAGTAGTATTTGTATTTTCTTTGAGTCATGTCCTTTATTTTCAATAAAATTTATGTTTTAGCTATCCATGTTACTTTCCTTGAAATAAAAAAAAATTGTGGGGTCATGGGGGAATGGGGCTTCTCATGATCAATATATTTGACTGAGATTCTTGTGAATTTTCCAGTGAGCTGGCTTGGTCTGTAGCAAAGCTTGAAATTTCAGGATTTCTTTGCAGTGATCCATTTACATAGCTGTTCTAGGAATTTTCAGGGTGTCGGCTACTAGGAAGTGTGTGTTTGTCTTTTTCTTCTTCGTTGGAAGAAATCACCAGCTGTTTGTTTTCTTTGCCATGATTTGATCCATGGTTTTTACCTACAGACTACATTATTATCGACCGCTAGGCCACAACCTTGACTGCAAGTGTTTGTTTGCTTAGACCTTTGTTTTTCAATCTTCTGCTTGCTTGGCAAGCACTTCATCCTTAGATTTGGTTGAACATGATGCCGGTATGGAGCCATTTATGTCTTTTTTATATGCAAACATTTGCCTCAATTGGTAGTCATTAGTTATCAATCAGCAACAAAGTTGTCAATTTGGCTAAGCCTATGCTTGTTTTCCAACATACTTTTATATTCTATTGTTATAAATCACAAGTTTTCTTAATTTTCCTTGGCTCTACTTTTTGTTTGGAGTCTCAAACTACTTCCCCTTAGCAACTTGATTGTGTGGATTTATTTTTCTTAGTAGTTTCGTCGTTGGTCCATGGAAGTGACCTTAACATGCTTCTATAAGATGTATAGCTTAGTTTTGGTTTATGCATGGAGATTAACCAAGTCCTGCTAATAATGTTGTTTGGTTTGTAATCAATTTCACTGCAATTGTTTTTAGCATATATTTGGATAAGTCTTTGCTGGATTGCAATGTAATGCTTTATCACCTAGAAGATATCTACAGAGTCTAGCCTGTGCTTTCATCATCTGCATCCTATGAGGGCTAATTTGTCGATTGCAAAGAAAAAAGAAGCAGTTAGGTTGAATGAGTAAATGAACTGCCTGTGGCTTCATCAGCTACTTTGCCAAGTGCTCGATCAATCGATATGTGGAAAGCCCCAAGATACATTTTCTGTACCTTAGTTGATGATACTTGGCAAACAAACCTGTTAGAAGCATATTAGTGGAGTTGCTCAATCATATCCAATTGTTAAGCCTTGTCTCCACTGATTGGGCAAATAAGATCATTAGGAAATCTACTGAACAAAATGCCGGAACCTTTCCGAATCTTGCCAGCCTTTGTTCAGAACATAAATTAATTAATATGCTGAAATCATATGTTGCCATGCTAATGCCTCTGGTCTTGGTGAGCATGATACCAACCTTAAGACAATTTTGCATGTATTGGGGGTGTACTTGGTTTGTAAATGCATTTACAGTTTCAAGATTATTTTGTTGATTGAGTTTTCTTGCTTCATCCTCTCTAATAATTTGGTTTTCTTTTTGATTGTGTGTCCAGGGAGGTTGAGAACCTGAAGAAACCCTTTTCTCCTCCTCGTGAGGTTCATGTTCAAGTAACACACTCTATGCCGCCTCAAAAGATTGAGATTTTTAAATCTCTGGAGGGATGGGCGGAGCAAAATTTATTGACTCTCCTGAAACCAGTGGAGAAAAGCTGGCAACCACAGGATTTCCTGCCCGATCCTGCGTCTGATGGATTTCATGACCAAGTCAAGGAACTGAGGGAGAGGGCTAAGGAGCTTCCAGATGATTACCTTGTTGTTCTCGTTGGCGATATGATCACTGAAGAAGCCCTTCCAACATATCAGAGTATGATTAATACCTTGGATGGTGTTCGTGATGAAACTGGCGCAAGCCCTACTTCTTGGGCCATTTGGACAAGAGCTTGGACTGCCGAAGAGAACAGGCATGGTGATCTCCTCAACAAGTATCTTTACCTTTCCGGACGAGTTGACATGAGAGCAATTGAGAAAACAATTCAATACTTGATTGGATCTGGAATGGTGAGTTATTGTATATTTACACATTTAGTTAGAATTTCCCTTTACAATTATCTTATACATGCTGAGATTATCAAATAAATAGAGTCGGTTGTTACGTGCAACTTCACTATATAACCAGTGGCTATGTAGTACCCTTAACCTTGTGGACTTGAATTTACTCACCTCTAAGCCTCTTCAAAATTTGCATGTTCCATCTATTGGTTTACAGTCCCCCGTTTTCCTCTCCCTCCACACGAAACAAAGAAAATAATTCATCTCCCTAGAGAATCCGAACATGCTATATTTTCTTTTTTGTTTTTTTGAACATACTATGTTCATTTTATGGCAGAATAGATATTTGAAGTGATTTTTTACCGATTAATGCCATACTGTTTCGGATATTTCAATTTCGTCCAAAATGTTTCAGGATCCTAGGACAGAAAACAGTCCATTCCTAGGATATATTTACACATCATTCCAAGAAAGAGCAACTTTTATCTCCCATGGGAACACGGCTAGATTCGCTAAGGAGCACGGAGACATCAAGCTGGCTCAAATCTGTGGCACGATTGCTGCAGATGAGAAGCGTCATGAGACAGCCTATACCAAGATTGTTGAAAAGCTTTTCGAGATCGACCCTGATGGCACTGTTCTAGCATTTGCTGATATGATGAGGAAAAAGATAGCAATGCCAGCACACTTGATGTACGATGGTCGTGACGATAACCTGTTTGATCACTTCTCAGCAGTTGCTCAACGTCTCGGCGTCTACACTGCTAGCGACTATGCAGATATACTGGAGTTCCTTGTTGGTCGATGGAAAGTGTCTGATCTTACTGGATTATCAGGAGAAGGAAGGAAAGCTCAGGAATACGTATGCGGGTTGACAGCAAGAATCAGAAGACTGGAAGAGAGAGCTCAAGTGAGGGCAAAACAAGGACCAATCATGCCATTTAGCTGGATATATGACAGAGAGGTGCAGCTCTAAGTTGCAGAAACAAGGTTGTTTGCTTGCTCTCTCCAGCAAATAGGAGGGGATCTTCTATTATAGATAGTGTGTTGAAATCTCTTTTAGAGTCTTTGCAATTCATTGTTGTTGTTCCTTCTGCTGGGGGGATGATTTCTGGTGAGATGTAGATACAGTTGTTTCTGTTTTGTGTTGTGTTTTTAGGTCCTGCTATATAGAGAGCAACTGTAGTTTCTTTGTTTTTGTGTTCTAAACTGCATAAGTTTGTTGTTTTCCTTGCCGAGTGTGTTGTGTCTAAACATAACATAAAATCTTAAAGAAATTTTGACAATTATGGTCTTTTCTTTTGTGAGTGAGGGTTCTTTGCATTTTGCACCTTTCCATGCATCAGCAAGAAGTGATCTTAACAGGCAAAATCAATATTTGAATCCCTCTTTGCTAGCAAGAGGGTTCATTCAAATTTCTTTGGCGAAAAATTATATCTTTAAACATATAACAGATGTTGTTCGAACTTCTTTCGTGAAAATTATGTATATTCAAGGTTTAGAATATCTTGAACATACCACGGAAATTGTTCAAACTTCTTTGGTGAAAAATTACATTGTATATTCAAGGTTAAAATATCTTGGACATACAACATATGTTGTTTGAACTTCTTTGATGAAAAATTACATTGTATATTCGAGGTTAAAATATCTTGGACGTACAACAGATGTTGTTCAAACTTCTTTGGTGAAAATTACATTATATATTCAAGGTAAAAATATCTTGAACATACAACAAAAGTTGAATCTCCTTTGCTTCATCGCGCGTTTATTTCTTCCTATTTTGAAATTCTTAAAAAGAAAATTTTGGCACTTGTCTCATCAGTTTAAGAAGATATTGATCCAGTAATTTTTTTGCTTTTATAGTTAGTTCGAATTAAATAATTGTTTCCATAAACAGTAAGATATTATTTTTTTAGATATTACTTGGAGAGAGTTACAGTCAATCATAATCAAATCAATTCGAATGTGGACACATCTATATTTAGTAACTTTTTTTTAAATAATATAATATTACTAAATATAATTTGAGCATGAATTAACGTAAACTCGGAGATTGACGCCCCTGGTTTTCCAGTAACTACTTCGATTAAACTGTATGTAAAGGTAGGCAAGTTTTCACCCGTTTTAGTAGTCTATTTATGAAGCATGGAAGTAGATAATTAAATAGCTACATATTTAGGTAGTTTAGTCACAAAACGAATTCACATCAATGTGAAAAAAAATATTGGTCCCTATCTTAAATTATTTATCATAATTTTTAAAAATATTTATTATTTTAAAATTTTAAAAGAAAATTAATTATCCTATCTCATTTTATCCCTAATATTACTCTCTCCGTTCCATTTTACGTACCCATGAACTAAAATAGATTTTTCTTTTTACAAGTCTATTTTAGAAAATCAAATTTTACTCTTCTATATACTATCTTTAATATTAAATAACTCCATGTTGTAGTAATAGTTAAATTTCAATTCTCAAAACATTATTAATAAGATTAATTAATTTAATAAAACACATTCTAAATAATTATTCTTAAAGACCGCTAATACTTCAATTATAGGGTGATGATATATACATTGAATAAATATTAAAGAAAGAAATTATATGATAATCATGGCGATTTGGTAGAATCTTTGTGAAAATAATTTTTTTACACTCTTAAAATTAACATCATTAATTAAGATTAATTTTTGAAAAGTCTATATGTTTTTATTTTTTTTCTCTTTTTGACTAAAAAATAATGTATGCGAAGTCGATTTAAGCTATACATTACCTCAAAAAATTGGTTGAACTCATTTTAGTGATTGAAACACTTTGAACATCTATCAATAAATTGAGAATTTGAATCACGCTGAATGAAAGTAAAACATTCTTGATGACGATTTCAGAAGTTGATTTTCTGTTACTTTTTAATTCGTAGTAAACTCGATTTAAGATATACATTACGTGAAAAATTTATTTAAATTTATTTTAGCTTGAAATACTTACGACATCAACTAATAAATTGAGAATTTGAATCACGCTAAAGCAAAATAAAAACACTCTTTGATTGGGGGGTGGGGGTGAAAAGAGGGCTTAGAGTCCGTTTGGATGAACTTAAAAAAAGTAGCTTTTAAAAAATACTTTTGAAAGTGCTGAAAATTATTTTTAAAATAAGTAGTTTGTGTTTTGATAAAAGTGCTGAAGTTAAAAAAAAGTTGTTGATGTGTTTGGCAAATAAGTGCTGGTATACACTTTTTTAATCAAAATGTCTGAAATATCCTTAAAAGACGTTAACATGATAAAAGTTGATTAATTTAATTTAACATTATTTTCATATTATTATTATTATTATATATTATTATTATTATTATTAATAATATTTTATTATTTTTATTATTATTATTATTTATTTTATTATTCTTTATTATTATTATTATATATTATATATTATTAAATATTATCATTATTATTATTATTTTCATATTATTTTATTATTATTTTTATTATTTATTATTATTATATATTATTATTATTATATATTATTATTATTATTAATTATTATTATTATTATTTTCATATTGTTATATTATTATTATTATTATTAGTTATATTTAATTATTATTATTATTATTTTATTATTTTTTATCATTATTATATATTATTATATTATTATTATATATTATTAATATTTTATTATTTTATCATTATTATTATTTATTTTATTATTCTTTATTATTATTATATACTATTATTATTATATATTATATATTATTATTTATTTTATTATTCTTTATTATTATTATATATTATTATTATATATTATATATTATTATATATTATATATTATATATTATATATTATATATTATTATTATATTATTATTATTATTTTATTTTTATTATTATTATTTATTATTATTATTATTATTTATTATTATTATTATTATTATTGTTATTATATATTATATATTATTATTATTATTAAATTAATCAACTTTTATCATGTTAACAACTTTTAAGGATATTTCATATATTTTGATTAAAAAAAGTGTTTAGCAGCACTTATTTGCCAAACATATCAACAACTTTTTTTTTAACTTCAGCACTTTTATCCAAACACATAACTACTTATTTTAAAAATGGGAAAGGGCCTAAAATACCCTTCAACTATGCGAATTGGAACAAAAAGGCCTAAAATACCCTTCTTCTAACTTTTGGGCCTAAAATGCCCTTGACGTCAACCTTTAGGCTCTATTTTGCCCTTATTTTTAACAGCCTAAATAATAATATCATTTAACAAATTCATTTATTACGTGTCACTATCTTATTGGTTACCCTAATAATTAATTAAACTAATTAAAGAAAACCAAACCCACCCAAAAGATTTGGGTTATGGGTGGAGTTTTTTTTTTTTTTTTAAATAGTTTAATTAATTATTCGGATAACCAATAGGATAGTGACACGTCATAAATGAATTTGTTTATTGATATTATTATTTAGGTTGTTAAAAATAAGAGCAAAATAGAGCCTAAAAGTTGACATCAAGGGCATTTTAGGCCTAAAAGGTAGAAAAAGGGTATTTTTATTCCAATTTGCATAGTTGAAGGGTATTTTAGGCCCTTTTTCATTTTAAAAATAAGTTTCAACACTTTTAAAAGTACTTTTTAAAAGCTATTTATTTTTAAATCCATCCAAACGGTCTCTTACTTGGAACCCAATCCTTACACCCTTGTAAAGCCCTAAATCTTGATTTTCAACAAATTGAAAGAAAATGGATGCAATAGCAGCAGCTGAAGAGAGGATAGTTTCAGAAAGATTAAGGCAAAAACTCAACGAAGTTAATGTAGCTGCCCAAACCCAACTCGCCGGCATTCAAGACCACATTGCTTTCACTCTTCAGGTTCTGCAATTTCTTCTCACCTGTTGATAATTGTATGTTTGATTGGGGGTCCTTTTTTGTTTAACTTTTAATGTGTATGTGCAGCAAGCTTATTACAGATGTGCTTACGAATGCTTTGATAGGAGAAGAAATCAAGAGGAGATTGGGCGATGTGTGGAGCATTGCAGTGTTCCTGTGCACAATGCTCAGAATCTTTTCCAGAATGAAATGGCCAAGTTTCAGGTAAAGTTCATTTCTTTTTACGTAATTTCATTTTTTTCTTGCTGAATGAATTTGAGGTCATATCTAAAACAATGATAATGTGCAGTTTGTTACTCGCTCAGTCCTAATTTTATGTGATACGATTTGACTTGGTACTAATTTTAAGGAAGAAATGAAGTCTTTAAAAATGTGTGATCTGGATCATGTGTGTGGCCATAAATAAATTCATTAAGGGTAAAATAGTATGTTATTATTGGGCTCTCGTAGGTCGTACTTGTTTTCCATTATCAAAAATACCAAAGACAGGTGAAGATGTATATGTTTTTGTGCTTTGTGTGAGATTGTCTTTGTTACTCTTAATGTCGCCTGTGATTGGTATAGAGGCAATTTGTATTCAGTTGAAACGTTTTACCTTAGGGGAATCATTTTATAGTTTCCGGTTTGGTACAACGTAGGTGACACATGTTGTTAAGGATAGGCTGTGGCCTGTGAGAACAGTATTTTGGTGATATTGTTTAGTATTGAAGATTGAAAGTCTTTACATGTTAGTTTAAGTTTGAGAAGAAAAATGGCTTCCACTAATAAGGGAAAAAAGTTATTTCTCCTTCTTGGTAGAAAAAATTATCATCATAAAGTATTTTTCAGTAAAAGACACTGAAAAATGATTTGATCATGAGGTACTAGTTGCATTAGACTAGAGAGGTGCTAGAGGTCTCGAGAGGTAGATTCGGTGGGCATCAAGGGGACTGGTGGTGGGATGGAGAAGTCCAAGTGAAGGTAGAGGCAAAGAAGGTGGCGTATGTGAAGTTGGTGGAAGGTAATGACGAGGAGGTAAAACAAATGAATAGGGAAAGGTATAAGATGGAGAAGGAGGCAAAGTTAACGGCTACGGCGGATAAATGACAGCTTTTGAACGTCTGTATGTAGAATGGATGAATGCTAAATGGAATTGGAAGTAATGAAACGGATGGATAGATGATCGTGAGACAAAGGAGGAATAGCTTAGTGATAAAGTTCCTGCACCTTCAACTTTAAGATTGGGGATTCAAGTCACGATAGGTGTAAAATGGGGAAGGGTAATCGTTAGGCTCCTGGGGTAGGGGGTGAAGTTCACCATATAGAAAAAGGGAGATGGACAGCCACGGCGACAGAATCTTTTAAAGCTTACAGATATTTTTTGCTCTTATAGGATAGATTGATTTTCAGTTCTTTTCTTCCCCGTTTCTTACTTAAGTGAATTTTCTGTTCATTCAAAAGTGTGCTTGAGCTTGTGTAAAGCATTAAAGTTGGTTTTCATGGTCTTATGAGGACTGAGTTTATAAAATAGTGCTTACATTCATCTTAGGTTCTGCCCCTACGACATGCTGTAAAATTCCTACTTATCAAAGAAACATGGAAACAAAAGAAGATGAAAGACAGGAGAGAAAAAACAGCAGCTTCTGATTTTTATTTCCTAGGGCTGGAGGTGACGTTGCGTGTGAGGCATGGGAACTTCTCATGGACTTTAGAGTTATGTCAAATAGCTTAAATCTGAGCTCTGCGTGTCCTTGTGAGAATGTAGTTGTTCTTTTCATCAATTATTTAGTGGATCATTTAAAATTTGTTGATAGGTTGAAATTTTTACTTGTGCCTCTTGATTTCTCAATTCCATAGCACCATTTATCATGTACTCTCCCTATTGGTGGAATGGGATGTTCCTCCCTTAGTATATATGTGCATATTGTGGCTATGTAGAAGTAATAACACTGTGGTAAACAGCAGTGATCTCATGGATCCATAATAATGTAATCTATGGTATCATTATTTTCTTCCTGTTTTGAATTCTCACATGGAAGTGAATGTTATATGCGAGTAAATACTGTCTCTATGGGACCATATCCACAAGAAGCGTTGTTGTACATATGTAGATGTTAAGATGAATGACTGGTTATACAAAATTAGAAATAATCACATCTGGAATAAACTATTATTGGCCCTATGTCTCTTATAAAAATCTCGAAATGGACCGGATGTTAGATGTGCCACCATGATGATCAAAGGTGTTAAAAGGAAATGAGGTAGATCTCAAATTGCACAGAGGGAAGTTTTTTAAAAAGACGCGATCATTTCGAATCCGTGTGGATAAAACATAGTGGAAACAAAGTACCCATGCAGGCGATACCAACAAGTTAGATTACGGTTTAGTTGTGATTGGGTGGCACTTACATTAGGTCTGGTATTTTCCAAGAAGCCTTTTAGTTTAGTTTGAGATTTTTATGTCAGTAGCGATAAGCTTGAAATTTAATGAATCTTTGGTTTTAAAATCTTTAATTTGTCTGATTGAGTATTGGAATGAAGAAGACCAAGTGGAGTGGGTTTGATATAGAGCATCATGTTGTTGACCTATCTAATTTGGAATTGGGGCTTAGTTGTTGTTTTGATTTCACAATGAGTTGTTGATATGTTTGACTTTCTTTTCCAATTAATACAAATCACAGTTTTGCTAATTGCAGTTGGATGGTCTTGAAATGAGACAGTAGTGGTTTTAGATGATAATCTTGCTATTGAAATGCTTATTCCTTTCAACTACACTTTAGTAGCAATTTTGCTTGAGAAAAATATGATTCCAACAATTTTCATTAGTAATTTTACAGTGTATGCCTTTCAATTTCTCTTATACCTTAGGAAATATTAGTTGCTATTTCCCTTCTTCTTGTTTGATAAGTTCTTCTGATGAAGGTTTCATCAAGTACTCCCTCTATCCCTATTTACTTGTTCATTTTTGACTTGACACATCTATTAAGAAAATATCAATTGACATAGTGAGTTTACCATTTTACCACTATTAATTGATAGAATTCCAAAATCAATTTACTCATGAAAGAGGTTCTATCTTTTTTAAAAACATTAACTCTCTAATAAATTGAGGGTATAATAGGTATAAAATATTGTATTTTCTTGATTTGTCAGAAATGACAAGTAAAGGGAAAAAGAGAGTATATATTGGTATATGATTTGAAGAAGCTTGTTATCAGGGAACTGAATTTGGGTTAGTAGCAACTCAGGGACACGTTCCGTTTCAAAAAGGAAACGATGTACATATTAGATATTACAGATCAGATAAAGCCCTAGCATATCTTTACTTTATAGGTATGAAATTGCATCTAATCGAGTGAAAAAAACTCAAGAAACTTCCATGTCATTTGCCCCTATCATATATATATATATATATATATATATATATATATATATATATATATATATATGTAGAGAGAGAGAGAGATTGGTTGAAGGGCGAAGGTATTAGACAAAATAGCCCCAACCCAAACAAACCAAACACATACATACTTAGTCCAAAAATACTTATTGAAGTGTGTACATAATTTTTGATAGGATAAAGTTTTATTTATAAGCACTCCCAATATGCTACTGCAGCAAAATTACAAGTAGGACTTGCTTTACAATTACATATTCCAAATTCTAACAACTCCAGCATATCATTCATAGTCAAAACTAAATTCCCATTAGTAGAACAAATTCTGCATACATCTATACGTAATAACAGAGGGCATCTCCTTTTTCTCTTCACAGCACCTCCTGTTTCTCTGTAGAGTCCAAGCATTGCATAGGGGAACTGACATTCAAATCTTTTTATGAATTCTGCCAGCATAATATGCTTCCAGCATACTAACAATCTTCTAAAACTGTAGTGTACTGCACAATATACTCCAAAAACTGTCAATAACATTGCTCCGGTCTGCACTTTAACTTTATAAAAAAAAAACAAAAAAAAAACATTGCTTCGATCTGCCAAACTGCAATGTATGAAAAGATGCTCAATTAAATAATTAGATATTTCACAGAAGCAACACCTGCTACATAGCATATACCCTTACGATTGTGAAGTACATTCTTAAGATTGTTGATACCATTTTTTGCCTTCTCCATCTTTTAAGATTAAGTGACTCCTAATTTTGATTTTCCTCACATTCTCATCAGTTCAACCAAGCTCTCATCTTTCCTACATAATGCTTACGACCCAAAGAATAGAGTGGATATTCATTCGTCTGTTTCGGCATATTATATTACTGGTTGAATAGGTTTGTTGAATCCATTATAACTATAAAATTTTCCTTAGGAGGGGTGGGGGGACATGAATCAATTTAAGAGTTCACTGATATAATTGGAAGGTTTATATTCTTCTTCTCCTCTAACAACCAATTCAAAATAAAATATTCTTCTCCTCCTCTCAGCTATTAAATTGCCAGAAGAGAAAATTGCCGCAGAGAAATATTTGATGATAATGATCCCAGAGTGCATTAGCTCTGAGAATTGAGACCAAATGTCAATATGATTTTCACTTGATTATGTTGATGTTCTTGTGAGATTAAGGTGCTGTTGAAGCTTGTGAACTGATACTCGCAACTTGTAAAATCAAGTGTATTATCTATGAGAGCCAAGCAAAAGCTCGATAATAACTTCTCAGAGAATGTAAAGAACTAATAAGAAAATCTATCATGAGAGTTGGTTCTAAACCAATATAAATATACACATTTGTTTTTTAAAATTGAGAATGTTGTCTCTTCTGTCTTCAAAGCCTTCAGCTTTGTTCCTCTCTGATAACCCACCACACAACTACAGGGATAGTGTTCTAAATCTTAGAGGAGACTTTAGACATGCCATCCTTTTTTCTATCTAACAAAAATTCCAAGGGGGTGTAGGGTGAAACCATCTTGTGTCCAAGGCGGTCGAAGAAATGTACCAGATTGACATGTAACTTTACGATGAAGAAAAAGATGATTGACATCCTCAGCATTTTCTTCACAGAGTGAGCATCTTTTGCAAAGAGGTATGCCTCTCTTCTGAAGATTGTTCAGGGTAAGGCATTTACCTTTAACCACTAACCAAGAAAAGCATTTAACTGCACGCATGTTGTTTTTTTTTTGATGATTCAACTGCATGTATTGTTCTAAGATGTATGAACCACCCGAAGTCTTGCCAAATATCTGTACTAGTAGAATTTGAGCCACTTGTGCATCTGAAGTGAGATGGAAAAGTCTCTTTCAGAGGCATATTGCATCTGCTCTGTTTCCGAGTCGGATGGATCAAATTGACTCTGGTTTTAGGCTTTGTAATTAGGAGGTTTGCCTTGAACCCTTAATAGTAGGTGGCTGGTCAAGTCCTATTTCTGAACGACTGAACCATCATTTGTTTTTCAGATTAGCTTTCCTATCTTGGGCTAGGCATCTTATCTCTCCCTCTTCCTTCCTTGTAACCCAACTGTGAGTCTGACTTTGGGTTGTGGGGTTTGTTACTTCTATTATAATCTGATAATTTGTTTTCTTGAGTTCACTGAAATAGTAGTGGCATTTGGAGACAGATTTGGGAACTATGAAAACTATGATAGTGGCATTTGGAGACAGATTTGGGAACTATGAAAACTATGTATCCCAAAATAATAGTAGTAGTCAGTGTTGCTTCATGGGCTCAAAGCCCTGCACTGCAGATAACTGTGTGCTTTAAGGAGTGGGATTAATATCAACATTATTGTACATTGGATGTTGAAATTAGTTTATGTTAATTGAGATTTTATCATATCATAGTACTAATTCACATATGTATGATATTTTTAAATCTTCCGTAAATTGTCATTCGATTTTAAAAAGATGAGCTTCTTCTTCTTTTTGTTTCCAGCAAAAGGTGTGTGGTTCACTTCTATAGCGTCGAGCATAGTTTATTAATCTAATTTATTGGTTAATTACAGGAAAGACTGAACAGGTCTCTAATGGTGTGCCAAGACAAGTTTGAGAGTGCCAAACTCCAGAAGAACAAAAGCAATGCCACAATGGAACTGGAATCATGTGTTGACCAGTCGGTTCACGACAGCATCAACGTATTGCCCCATCTAGTTGACAAACTAAAGGCTTCTCTCGGCATCAACAATTGAAGAAAATATAGGTAGCATCGCCATGAATTTGAGGAGAAACGAGGGTTTTTCTTTTTCACTTTGGAAATGTTAGTTTCCATAAACAGTTTTTACTTAGATGAGTCTTAAGTAATGGAAATCAACTCAAGAAGAAGTAATGAAAAATGAATTGAGTTTTGCAGACTATAAATCAGGTGGCTCCTGAAGTTGCTTAATTTAAGGGAGACTCTGCATACAGATACTCAGTAAAATAAATTGTTCGTCACTTTATACTTGTTTTAGCTTGTTACTACTTTTTTGGAATCTCCAGCATACCTTAATGCCGAGGAATACAACGTTACCAGATTTTTTGAATTCTATCATTATCAGCCCAACGATCAAACTCGACTTATATCTATAAAACGGGATAGTTGATAATATTCGTTATATACATACTTGCGCATTATATGATTTAATGCAGATCAATGAATACTAAATGAAGTAAACAGGATGATTGTATAGTCTGTAGTAGACAGTGATTCAAAAAGGAAGAAAATTTATCTCAACATAAAAGCTTAAAAAAGGATGCAATATCTTGATATCTTTACAGCAAAGTGTGTATATTCGCAAAGCATGAGAAACAGGACAAGTTATTCAACAAGCATAAGATGATTATAGTCTGGTTCTACTGCTTCAAAATCATCCAGTACTTCTTTCCAAATTGCAGTGTCACCTTCATATTGGACACAGTTATTGCTTGGGTGCCAAACTTGCTTCAGCCTCACCGCTGCGTTTTGCATCTTCAAACTTATCAATGGCTACTTGAAGTTCATCTGAGCCTCCAACAGCTCTCATAGTGTAGTAGTACACACCAAAAACAAATCCTGTCAAACATCCTGCCATAACCAGATTCTTAGTCTTGGGAGCAAGGGCGCTGTATCCTGGAAGTCCAGCCATCTTCTCAGAAGGAACTAACCTAAGACTTTTGTATTCTGCTTTTTTTTTCTTCTCCTGCAATAAGACACAGAATGCAGCTGACTTGGTAATGCTTGAAGGTGAAAAAATCAATAAATGTGCATGTCGCTGACAAATGTGAGTATGTGATTACAGTTTACTTCATTCTCCTTTTTGGTTTTTGATGCAAGTTAAAGGTTTAATTGCATAAAAGAATCAAGCCCTCAAAAGTCAGAGAGTATTATAGCCAATTACATATAGATGAAAATATCAGGACATAAGCTTCCCAGTTCCTTCCCACCACACCACCTTGTGGAGCACAGGTACAAAAATGAGCGCTGTATCTAATATAGACGCCAGCTGAACAGTATAAATCAGACATTACATTTCTATTTTTTTTCATAATTATATATGCCTATACTGAAAACAAGTACTGAAAGATACATTCAAACATCATAATATAATAAGAAATGCAAAAACATGTACTCCATCAGGTTGTATTATAACATTCAGACACAAGATGCATCAAAATTCCAAATCTAGATTCGAATTACATTTAATTAAAGGTAAGTTATTTCAATGTTGAAGAGACTTATTTATATTTTTAACGCAACAAAGTTCAGTGTACATTAAACAATATTATCATAGAAGGAAAACATGGGATTTTTCATCTCAACATTTAAAGAAGTTCACTTTCAACTTCTTCTTTTTTGTGACATCATAAATGTCCATTTAGTGTGTACATTCAAATAGGGGGTGAATGTAAACAATATCCACGATCCATTCTCACCGTATCTAGTGTGTGCATTCAACTTCTTTTATTGTGGTGTCATATTTGCCCCCTCACCACTTGGATATTTTTAAAAATAAAGTAGGCCAACAACAATATCCACCATCCCATCCATAAGGGAAAAAAATAGAAGGGCAGAATCCTCCCGAGACAAGTCAAGTTGAGGCAAATTGTGGGATGGAGGCATGGAGCCAAGCAAGAAAATGCCAACCCAGTAGCCAAGTTCATGCAATCTGCACATGATGCAATTTAGGACAAGGTTTAACTTGTGTCGTGGCCATTCCTTTATCATGGAACATCTCCATCAATGGTTTAACTAGCAACATTTGTGTAAGCATATTTATCTTCTTAGCAATCATTCAAAAATTAGCTACAATTGCTACTTGCAAATTAATTTTCCTCAAAATTCAGATATGTTTAAAAATTCATTACATAGTCAGATCATACCAAATGAGAACAAACTGTGTAGAGAGTGTACCAACTTATTTAACCCCAAAAAAGACATTCAGACCATGTCTCAAAAAACCACTAATACAGAGAGAAATGCCGAGTAAGGGACATAACCCAGACCCATACATATTTCTGTAACTCAACATCACTGGAACACATTGATCAATTTGCTGATGACTGAAGCAATGTGACACAACGGCATAGATATATATATATCGTAATATTGGAGTGCAAAGCTCTTAATGACACGAGTGAAAAGTTATCAAGGTGGTGTATGTTTCCGTCCAGCCAAAGAGGTAATGGATTCAAAGAGGATGTAGCTCTTAATGAATCCTAAGATGCTTGTTAATTATCCATCTTACCAGGTGGGCTTCAAAAAGCTACTATCATTTAAATACTAAATGCTCCACACAAATATGAGATCAAGATAGATTTGACCATTGTTAGAACGTCGAGCAAGCAAAACAAAAAATCTATGATCGAACAATTTGGCAACATCATATCCCGTCTAAAGAGACCAAACTTGAAATCAAGCCGGAGGTAAGTCATGGACATAGTAACTTACAACCTCTCCTCGACAATATTTGTAGCATTCATGACTACTAATGCTTATACCAACATATGCAAAGATGTTCTAAACTTCCAATAATATGTGACAATTGCCACCAAATAATTCTACAATTCAAGGAAAGAAACGATCTTTCATCCATCAAATACACAAACGAAACGAAAAACCCCAAGAACTACAGACACAAACAAAAAAGGGGAAAGTATTTCCTTTAATTGACATTTTATCCACTAAAATAGACAAGAAATTCCAATTTCTAGTTAGGTATATTGCAACCAAACACTACTTTTAAGCTCACAGGCAAGTGCAGTTCATCAGTATTGCACTGATTCAAAAACTACTGAAGGTACATGCGAAGAAACGATCAAAAAAGAGCATCCTTCCACGATCAAATGATCGCATCAATATATAGAAAATTTAATGTCAAGTAAGCAAAAGCCAATCACAGAAGCATTTCTTCCATAAGAGTGAATCAAATTCGAAGTTTCTCTTCGTTAAAGGAACAAATATTTACACTGAAAGAAGTAGAATTAAACTAAAATCAAGCAAAAAAAGAAGGAGAAATTGGAAATGAACCTGGAAATCTTGAAGCTGAAGATGATCAAAAACCCTAATAATGTCAAAATCTATTTAGCAGTAGACACATAAACCTCTTCCAATGTGGGCCGGGTCAGATAGGTTTTATCAGTCCAATACCACGTCTTATTTACAAATTTTTGCATGGGTTTTAAATTTTTGGCCCATACTATTTATTAGATGGAAAATCACGCGGATAAACAAAATATACTAGTTGATTAGCTAAAATATCTATAGTTTGAATTAATCAGGGCTTGCAGTTAATTTTAGCTATAATTATGTCGCTTATACATACAAATACAAAGTATACACACACATATATATATACAATTATATGATAGATATACAAATATAATTAATCTCTCTCCATTTTTTGCCCTCTCCTCGCCTCTCTCCTCCCTATCCCGATCTCTCTCGCGCAGATATACAAATACATATGTATATCAATTTCATATATATAATTATTAGACAAATATACATATACAATTGGACTGATATATATACATAGACACAAACAATTCGTTTCTCTATACTCTCTCCCAACCTTGTTCGCCTCTCTCCTCACTCTAACATGTAGCTAAGAAACGTAATTAGCAAACTATAGTTATGGAGCATAATTAAGTTATTTTTGAGTGGTTGTATATGAAATTCCCTAATCCTCAACTACAATCTAATTTTGCGAAAACAACTTTTAATAGAATATTTATTTTTATTTTATTTTGGAGGGGGGTGGGGGTGGGGGTGGGGGGAAGGAATAAGTTTTATGCTCCCTCTTCCTTTTGTCCCTAATTACTTGTCCCTTTTGACAAATCAAGAAAGGATTATTTTTTTTACCTATTATACCTTCAATTAATTACTTTGAAAAAGGTAGAAGTTTTTAAAAAATTTAAATTTTCACTTCATAATTAATATGGATAAAATGGTAAATTCACTATGTCAATCATTATTTTTCTTAATGGATATGTCAATTCAAAAATAAACAAGTAATTAAAAACAGAACTTATACTCAGAGTATAACTTATGTGTGGGACATAATGTACTACAATTCGTTGACTCGTATAATCCGTTGTGGCAATAATAGTGTTGCATGATGTAATTGATGTTGCTAAATCCTCAAATTGTTAGACATGTGCTTAGAGAGATTAAAGGTTAAATTTAGAATTTCTCCGCTATTTACTAAAGTCTGATTGAAGAATTTAACACATATATATGAATTGTTGGATGATTATAATCATAAAAGTTTACTTATAACTCTTTTGCAATATAAATATTTAGTGTATGAGATTGTTACATTTCTAATTGTAGGTTTCAAGTTTAATTATTCGATACGAAGTATGTTGGAAGCGTCATTTTGAATGAGACATGAAGTATGCGACTCGAATTCAATCGAAGCTTCAATATCAATTTTAAACGGAACCAAAAACAGAGACGGATTCAGGATTCGAAAGTTAGGGATGCCATTTATGATTCGGGTTATTTAGTTTTCTCGATATTTATAAATATATTGATCAAATATACATTTTTAGTACTGTTTTTTTTCTTTCAAATACTATAATATTAAATATATATATATATATATATATATATATATATATATATATATATATATATATATATATATATATATATATATATATATATATATATATATATATTCTCTATAACTTTGAGAAAACAAGAGATTTTTACCTTAAAATTCAAATTTGTATACATCATCTAGTATCATATATTTGAGAAAAAAAATAAAAATTATAGTTTCAATCAAATTATCTCCACTTAGTGTGAAGTTAAAGATTTAAAGAACCTTTACATTCAAAAGGTTTAACATCATTATATCCATCATGTTAAAAGTTTTTTTTTTATTTTAAAAAGGCTATTTAAATACTTTTTATTAATATCCTATGTGACGTTCAAAATTTAATATTAATCTATAATTAATATAGAATATCACCAGCACTCGTATTAATTAAAGATAAATAAATAAGTAAGAAGTAGCAAATAAAAGAACTAATTGAGGGGAGCGAGCAAAGACAAAAAAAAAAAAAAAAAAAAAAAAAGCTGAAAGATGTACCCTTTGCCAGCTGCGCCATTTAACGTATGGTTCACTGGGTGGCTGATATACGACTTGTTATACTTATACACATATATATAAAAAGTTTTAATCGAGGCTCGTGGGTGCCGCGGCACCCCTACACATGGAGCTGGATCCGCCCCTAACCAAAAATAAAATAAAATATCTAGTGCATCAAATTTAAATTCTAATAATATGTTATTTATAGCATGTTTGATCTACTTCTTTTGAAAAGTGATTTTTGAAGAAGAAAAAAAGTACTTATAAAGAATTAACATTTTATGTTTCGCTAATTAATTTAAAGCATATATATAGCTTGTGCTTGATCTATTTGTTCCAAATTAAAAGTACTTTTGGGATTTGATACAAAAATTGAAGAAAGTAGATTTTTTTTTTAAAATCTTAGATTAGAAATATTTAAAATATTTTAAAATATTATTTCATCTTATGATTTTAAACACGTGATTCCGCCTACCAATTATTGTTACCAACGTGATTGTCGTTTTCCTATAATTATTTGTTATTTAGTGAAATTGTGATATATTATAGAATAAAACTAGTTGTCTCAATACTATGATACAAGTAATTACTCCTAATCAAATCTCAGCAGACACATGGATACATGACCCATAACCTTTTACTGACATAGTATTTTTTTTTTTTTTCATTTTTATTGTTATGATTTTTCTTAAAGTCAAATGATAAGAATTTTAATTAATATTTTACGATATGTTTTTAATAATATTGATATGTAAAATATAATAATTTATAATTTTTCTATAATTTTTGAATATTATTAGTTTGTTTTTATTAAAATAATCAAATTAATATAATTTAAATATATGAACTAAAATGGACGGAGGAAGTAATACTTTTAAGCTATTAATATTTTATTTTAAAAGGCTACCAATAATATATCAATTATATATGGAGCAATACATTATTTTCAATGTTTAATTAATGTGGTTTCCTTTTGTTTTTATTCTGTCCTATAATAAAATATATAATCTTGATTCTGACCTCCAATTTCGTAGTTTAAAAATACTCCTCCATTTTCAATTTACGTGGATAGTATAATTTACATAAATTTTAAAGGTGTACAATTTTTAACTTAATGTTAGTTGACAATTATAATCCTTAATTTTAGGTGTAGATAATCAAACACTTAAATTTGTGTAAAATAAAATAAATAGACGCAGTCGTCCTACATAACACCCTACGCATAATAACTTTATGTTCAACGCGGTGTTCTACTTCTATTATGACATGTAGGACACTTGTGTTTACTAGTTCAATTTTAAACAAATTAATTGTATGCTTATGCATAGGGGTGTGCAAAAATTGAACCGATCGATAAATCGAACCGAAAAAAATATTATGGGGTTATTGTTATTGGGTTGTTAGGTTATTGCGTTTTTAATTGGCTTGTAAAAAAAGTTATTGCGTTATTGGTTCGGTATCGATTTTTACTATTGGGTTATTGGATAAATCGATAACCCAATAAGACGGTAATAATTTACTATTTTATACTTCCTAATTATTAAATATTAATAATTTAATATATAACTTGACCATATAACTATATCAAATTATGAGTACTTTACCCACTTCACACTAGGCCGTTTTACTAGTCTTTACTGTTTACTCAAAACCTAAAGACTAAATTAATAAGGGTTTTGCAATTGTACCTATTTGATTTTAGTTTTAGTTTTAGTCTTGTTGGACTATTTAATTTGATTTTGGTTTTAATTTGTAATAGTAGGTTGTAGCATTTGCAAGTTTGGAAAGATTCCTAATTTGATTAACATAAAAAATTTCATACTATATTTTGGAGGTGACATGTAATTATAATAGCACTCGTACTATATTTTCTCTTATTGATGCAATTTTTCATTATTTTTCTTGTTTCACTATATCAAAGAATTTAGAAAAGTGAGAAATCATATAATATTTTATGGACATTTTCTTATTAGGTAAATCGAAAATCGAAAACCGATAAAGAATATTTTATTGGTTTGTTATTGGGTTGGCATATTTAAAAATTGATAAACCGAATCAATAATACATAAAATCGAACCGAACCGAACCAACCGATGCACCCCCCTACTTGTGCACACTCAAAGTTGGAAGGCATAAATATCTGTTGAAGTCAAGTTAAGGACCATGTTTATGTATTTTGATTTATGCCAATTTTAAAAAATGATTAATAGAACTTCTAAATGATATATATATATATATATATATATATATATATATATATATATATATATATATATATAGAGAGAGAGAGAGAGAGAGAGAGAGAGAGAGAGAGAAAGATTTATGACCTCAAATATGATATAAAATTTGTATGATTATAAAAAAATATTTTAAAAAATAAAACGAAGATATAGGTATGACGTTATTTTGACGAACTATATTGGTGTGACATCGACAATACAAATATATAGTGCAATATACTTGTATAATAATATCTCAAATATTAACAAATTAAGTTTTTTTTTTCATTTTTCACGTGATGTTCGATATTTATGTTGACGATTAATTAATTTCATTTATATCATATTTATATTAAGATAAAATATTTCCTAATAAGAACGACTTTATATTGAGAATAGTTTATTTATTTTTTAAAATCCATCAAATAAATATGAGAGAAAAAACGTGTTATACAGCAGCAACGGAATAAATAATTGAAAGACACCATACTGCTAGTTAATTAATTTCCTTCCTCTTTTTGTAATTTTTTATTTAGTATTATTGTTTAAAGACACGTGTTTCTATTTAACTTATCAAGTTCATTTATTAGTAATTATAAATATATTTGTTAAGGAACTTATAAATGAAAATGGTAAAGAAAGTAAATAATATTTGGAGCTAAAAATTGGTAAAATATGAATCACTAGAATATTCGCATATTTCAGAATTTCTGTCATGTCATCTACGTAAAATGGTATATTTAATTAGTGCATGAAAATACATAGTGTTTTATCATCGTTAAAAAATGTGCTATAATAGATGATGTTACTTTTTTTCTTAATCAAGTGTCTTGAGTTAAAGCTTTGAGTATTAAAAATTACGTTTCTCTTCAAATGAAGTCCTACATGGAACAAAATAATTGTATTTCTATATGAGTACCACATATCGAGTAAAAAATTAAAAAAAAAACTTTAATAGGAGTATCTTGTATCTGATACAGTACTGATGCTGATTGTTCACCTATTTCATATTTTCTTTCATAAAATATTTCTTCCAAAAAATGTACTTACTCAATCATATTTTATGTGAGTTACTAATTTTCTAATTGAAACAAGCTTCGACTACTTGAAATTTAGCAAATGAAACTTAACAATTTGAAAAGTACTAGAAGAATTCCATTTAACTTGTTGATTAATTATATAGTTATAAATAGAATTCCAATTAATTATGAATATAATATTTTCTATTTGTGTATCAAACATTTTAAGAAAAAAATTATCATAAAAACACATTTTCCTTCATGCCGAGCACAAATAAAAAAAATCGAGGAATTAGTGATGGATAAAATTTCGCAGCTAAATAACAAAAGATTCATGTTAATCTCATTTAGCTACGTATTAGCGGTGATTTGTAAGAAAAATTAATAAGCTAGTTGAAACGTTTCAGCAATAAATAAAATTTTATATTTAAACAACAAAAATCTCATCAGTTAAACGACTAATTATATAAAAAAAATTCAAATAGCTAAGAGTATTTTAGCGACAGATTTTTTTTTTGTAGCTAACCACAAAAGTTTTATGTTAATTCCTTTTAGCTACAGATTAGAGACGAATTATTAAAAAAAACTTAACTAACTAATAACATTTTAACAATGAATTAATTAGATATTATCAATAAATTTCATAACTAATTTCATATTTTCTCGTGGTAAAATAATAAAAAAAACTAAGATAAGATAAGATAATTAAATGTGGTAAATTCACCCATTTATTTTAACTAATATAATTAATTCAATTCAACTTACTGATTGATAGAACAGAATTTCACATGGGGCTCTCTTCAGATTAAAATTTTAAAAAAGGATATTCTTTTTTATTATCTTATTTCAATTCTCGAGAGAAATAATTTGTACAATAATATATAGTATGTATCAAATAATTAACTTGGAAAACAAACAGGTGCCTATAATAATAAATTAATATTGTTAGCTACTTGGACTATATACGTGCGATCTAACGTTGATTTGTAGGTCCATTATTTACTAACCCAAAAGGGTAAATAACGATTTTATTATATTATATATAATATAATAATAAATAAATCTCCACGAACTGTCCATAATAATTTTTCATTTAAATAATATATTATCAACAATCATTGCACTTATAAGGCGTCGAATCATATGTAAATTGACATATCTTCACCAAAAAGATCTCTTATCGTTTTCGAAATAAATGTCAATTTAGCTCATTAAAAAATATAATTTACTAAATTATGCTTATTTGTTACATATTTTTTAGAATCGAGCATTATTAAAAATAGAAAAAATGCACAAGTATCTCCTCAATCTATGCCCGAAATCTCAGAGACACACTTATACTATACTAAGGTTCTATTACCCTCCTGAACTTACTTTATAAGTAATTTTCTACCCCTTTTCGGCCTACGTGACACTAACTTGAAAAAAAAAGTCAACCAACGTTCGACCCACAAGATAGTGCCACGTAGGCCAAAAAGGGGTAAAAAATTATTAATAAAATAAATTTAGGGGGTAATAGGACCTTAGTATAGTATAAGTGTGTCTCTGAGATTTCGGGCATAGGTTGAGGAGGTACTTGTGCATTATCTCTTAAAAAAGTATTTAATGTAAAGGTATAGTTGAAAATTCATTTTAATTTTAGTCTTTAATTTTCGGATAACTTTTTTCTTGCTAAAGTGAGACTTATTTTGAAACAAAAGGAGTATAGATACACTTGTTTTATTTTATATTTTTATTATTTTCTACATTTTGAATTTTTCTAGTGAAAATATTGGTTCCGCATCGGGTGTTTACATCAAACCAATACATGCATGTCATGTTTTGAAACTTATTGTTTATTTTACTTCATTAAATCACATAATAATGAAAATTATATTGGTTAGTGTAAACACTCGGCGCGAATATTTTTTTCCAAAATATACACTCACTTCTTTCCACTTTAAATGGCATTATCCAAAATACAATAGTCAAACTATCTAATTTTTATGTGAGGATTCACACGTAGAATATAATTTAAAAAAAAATTGAAATTAAGTTTACATATTTAAAAATTATATTAAAAGGACGTTAAAATTATAATAATTAACAATTCAAACTAGTAACAATGTCACGTAAAATAAAACAAAAAGAGTCAAACGGGTAATTCCAAAATGGCAAGGGCACAACAATAGTAAGTTTATAATAAAGCTAAAAACCTTCACTATAAATATGCATGCAATGCTAAGGTCATAAACAGGCAAAAAGTGAAGAAGCCTTTTGAGTATCTCAAAAAATAATTTCATCAAATATAATAGTTTTTTTTTCTCTCTTATTTTAATTTGAATAATGGAGGTCATGATGAACAATCACAACAATGGCACCACCACCACGAACACCAAAATTATTCACAAAAATGGTAGCATTTGCAATGGCAATGGCAATAGCAATGTTAATGGCAACTCCCACACCCATAATAATGAAAATAAGCTTGTAGAGTTAACTAACTCTATCAAACCGGGTTGGTTTTCTGAGTTCAGCGCACTCTGGCCAGGTTAGTCGTCTTAAAATTACACAACATTTTAAGTTTATAAATTTTAAATTTTAATTTTTTTTTTTTAAAAAAAATTAATTCTTAATAAATTATTTATACATTAAATCTACTTTATCGAACTTATATAAACTGTAGACACGAACTATCTAATTTTTATTACTACATTATTATATGTAAATCTTGTATATGTTATAGCAGGTAACCTATTTTATTATTGTGTTATTACTTAATTACTTGTAATATCATTTAGGGTTTAAGTTATATATATTTTTAATTATTTTCTACCATCAATGTAATTATAACCTAATATTATAGCAGATTATTTACTCCATTTTATAAGTTATTTAATTTGACCGTGTTTATATATTATAGATAGTTACTTATTTTCCGCGGGTCACTAATTAATCTAAGAGATTTAACTTCTCTCCACTTATTGTGAATAAGAAAATTACACCGTCAGTTCATTTTTAGAAATATTTATTTATTATATTCTATCCGTACACATAATGTATATATAGCATTTAAGTGATATATAACATTAACATTCTTGTACTATCAGCATAATATATAGTACTCTCACCTTATTGATATAATAACATTTGCTCAAATATTACTCTTCTTTGTTATTTTATCAAATTTTAATTTGTTTATTTTAATTTGATCGTCTTTAACCATTATAGTATAATCAAATTATTATATGCAGGTGAAGCATTTTCACTAAAAATTGAAAAATTACTATTCCAAGGAAAGTCTGATTATCAAGATGTTATGCTCTTTGAGGTAATTATATATATTTACATCAAATAAATATATGTATATTTTATGTGTATAATGAATAATGATTATACATAACTAATCACTTAATTATGATTAGTTAATGCATGTATTATGTATACTAAACTATAATAAATTGTATCGATTTGATATAAACATCGTGCGAATATATAATATGTGGACAGTCAGCAACGTATGGGAAGGTGTTAACACTGGATGGGGCAATTCAACACACAGAGAATGGTGGATTTCCCTACACTGAGATGATTGTTCATCTCCCACTTGGTTCCATTCCATCCCCTAAAAAGGTTCATTAATTATTTCTAACAATTATTTTTGAACCAACGATAAAATTATCTTTCTGTATAAGTTGCGAATTACAATTATCAAAGCAGTCACTAACACTTGTATTTCAGGTGTTGATCATCGGTGGAGGGATTGGTTTCACGTTGTTTGAGGTTTCTCGTTACCCAACTATTGAAAAAATAGACATAGTTGAGATTGATGACGTGGTCGTAGATGTAAGTTTAATTTTAAATTATGGGTAATGTTAAATGACCAGAAATTTAAAAAGTCTATAATATGTTTTTTATTTTAAAATAAACTGATCTTTTTTTTTTCATTTTTTAATTAAAAGGTATTAAAGTTAAAAAGATAAAAATGTTCAAAAAGGTAAAATAACATAGTGTGAAGTATGTTATTTTATCATTCTGACCAAATTTCTGGGCAAAAAATTTTTTATTCTTAAATCGATATATCATAATGTAAATTTTTATAATCATTTTACAAAAAATATTAATAACTTTCTTAATTTATATATTTTTTCTCTTTTTCAATAGGTATCTAGAAAGTTTTTCTCATACCTTGCAGCAGGATTTGATGATCCAAGAGTCAGCCTTATTATTGGCGATGGTATTTAATTACTTTAATTAATGTTAATTAATTAACAATATTAATTTATTTTAATTTCTTCATCTATGTTAATTAATTTGATTTTATCTTAATCTTGTTAGGAGCTGCATTTGTGAAAGCTGCTCAACCTGGATACTATGATGCCATAATTGTTGACTCTTCTGATCCTATTGGTAATTTATTTACAGAAAAATAAATTATAAGGTCAATTAACAAAGTTATCGTTTAGTAATAATTGATTTACATTGTTATTATTCGATTTTTAATAGTATTTGTTATTTAATTTGCGTTAGTTGTAGTATTATTTATTGTTGTTAGTGTTCTCTTTCTTCATTCAATACTAGAAATAAAAGTGTTTTCTACCACAAATCAATGAAAAATTCATGCTATAAAACATGATTTTTCACTTATTTTTTTACCGTACCAACACACTAAGAAAATGCATGATAGCAAACAAATAGATTCTCACTCAAATAGTGGAAAACTTCCTATTTTCGTATGAAAATATTACTATTAATTTTCTTTTCTTAACGATTCAATATGTTTTTTTAGTGGGAAACTTCAGTTGAAAAATAGTGGTTTTTAGTATACGTAATGATTGTTCTCAACATGATTTATTCACAATTGTATTTGTTTTACATAGTTAATTTTTGATATATTTTACTTGAAAGGCGTTCTATCGGAAACAACCTTCTTATATCTTTGTCAAATATAATAAGACAATATATACAAATTGTGTTGGATATATGTTATTGTAGTCTGTGATTGAATGCAAATAATTATTCTATTTTTCATGATATCATATTAAATTTGTCATAAATAAATTCATATATACTGTCAGTACATAAAACTTACGATTTGCGTGATACACACTATTAATATACAGGTCCAGCAAAAGACTTGTTTGAAAGGCCATTCTTTGAAGCAGTGGCAAAAGCCCTAAGGCCAGGAGGAGTAGTGTGTACCCAGGCAGAAAGTATTTGGCTTCACATGCATCTAATTAAGAAAATTATTGCAAATTGTCGACAAGTCTTTAAGGGTTCTGTCAATTATGCATGGACTACAGTTCCTACTTACCCTACGTACGTATTTCTCTCGATTTCATGTGTCATAATTTAACTGAATATAAAATTAAACGAGTAATATATATCTTAAATCTTATATACAATCGATCCTTAGACTAAATGTATATACGTATATATAATATATGAAAATGTATGTCCTTTTTTTATTATGGTTTGAATATGTTAGATGAAAGGTTAGAAATTGAAAATATATTCTTATATAAATAAACTAAAGGATAAAAGTATAAATTAAACATATAATATGATTGGAGAAATTAAACAACAAAGAGTCAGAAATCTTGTAGCCATTTGTAACGGGAAATTCTTTATTATTTTTAACTAAGATATAATATATATTGAAGTATATAATTAATTATTATTAGTATTTATTGTCCTATATAGATAGACCATATTAGAAAACGATAGAATAATTTTGGACCCACAATTATTAGGGATTAAGTTATTTAATTATGTATGTGAAATATTTATTCTGTCATTATGATCTATCTACTTTTCAACTAAATACAAGATAAAATAATTACATATTTTTTAAGATTATTATATTTTATACCTCATAACAAACGACTTCTAAATCGATATGGTTTTCAGTGGTGTGATTGGTTACATGCTTTGCTCTACGGAGGGACCAGAAGTTAATTTCAAGAATCCAGTGAACTCTATTGACAAATATGTCAAATCCAAGGGACCTTTGAAGTTCTACAACTCTGATGTAATTAATTACACATCTAACCCCTTATTTTTATTTTTATTCTACTTTATGTCTCTTCTTTTTGTTAATTTGTCAATTAACACCTTGTTCTTTTTTTTTCTTTTTCAGATTCATAAATCAGCTTTTATTTTGCCGTCTTTTGCAAGGGATTTGATTGAATCTTGATTAAACAAATAATGCATATTTATTGTACCAAGATTTGTTGTGTATGGGAAAATAATGAAGAAGTTTATGTCTCTGCAATTTATTAGTTAAAATTTAAAAATAAAATGTATAATGTGTAATAAATTGGAGAATGAGTATCTATCAGAAATGTAACATTGTACGAGAACTATAGTTATTTATTGATGTTTAGTTTGATTTCATGGTGTTATTATCACTCTTATATAAACAATCATATTAATTAATATCTTGCATTAGATTATTGCACATATCATGATTTAGTTTTTTTTCTTTGTTCTTCAATTAAAAAAATAACCATGACATTATAATTTTTCTTATTCATTTCAAATTATTTGTTGTGTTTATCTATTACACTATATACTTAAGAAAATATTAATTAGGAGAAATTTTGATTATTTTTATTATGTCTTTTAAAATAGGAAAAGAATAATGTATTTTGTCTGGAACTTCTAAACTAACAAATAATTTGAGATTATTATTTTTCAAAAATATAAAAAAAAAATTTGAAATAGAGAAAATAGTAAAAACTTTATATAATTCATTATGCAAGTAAATCATTCAACAAAAGATATGAATCTAGAAGAACACTAATCTTGTTCCAATTGCCCAAATTCAATTAAAGAAAGTCAAAATTTTCTACATCTTGATACTGCTCAAAGGTGAGTGAAATAGAAAAGTAGCGTAGTACGATCCTCATATAATTTATTTAAATATCTTACATTTAAGGGATAAGACATTGGTACATTCCAAAATTATGGAGAAATTCTAGAGACACACGTATATTTAACTAAAATTTTATTATCCTTTGAACTCATTTTTTTTTTCCGTATCTTTGTGCACATTTTATGCTGATGTCACACATTTAACCACCCAAGTTAGTTGTGTTTGTACACACTCGTTCATCATGTGTGTATATATATATAATTAAAAATACTATATAAAAATATTAAAAATTATATATAAAAAATTAAAATATTTTTCTTACTTTTTTTAAATAAATTTTTATTTTTTTACTTGTATTTAAATTAAGTTAATACACATTTTTTTTACCTTGTATCAAAACTTTTTTTACTTACCTTCATTATATTGTTTTTTTCTTTCATTTTTCTATTGATTTTATTTTTCTTGTCTTTCGTTTTGATTTGATTCCAAATGTCTTGTATATAAATAAGCTAATTATAAACGGACATCAAAATAAGTGAAAACGATCAAACAAAACATAAAAAAAATATATATAAAAATTAAAGGATACTTTTATATAATTTCTTTAAAAATACACATAATTTATTAAAATTAATTACAAGTGAAAAGATAATAAATTAATTAAAAAAAATTTAAAGTGAAAAGAAATCAAAATAAACATTTTACAAAGAAGGAAATAGAAAAAATTAAGTACATATAAGTTTTAGTAATTATGAAGTTACCAATTATATGTGTCTAATTTGTGCGCTTATTACTTGTCTTCAAGAGAGTATGCACACTTTCTATGTCATGTTAGCATTTGTGGTGTATATATTCCATTTTATGTTAGTTTAAGGAATTATAAGACCCTAGTTAAATTTAACTGTGTCATCTCTAATATTTTAATCATAGTTTTTACTTATACATTATCCCTATATTTAAACGATATATTTTCAATAAGTCTTCATCCAACCGTAAAAAAAAAGACAATGGACCTCAAACAATAGGTCGTGTTACACGCCCTCTAGTCTAAACAATAATACAGCTCAGCAAGAAAGAATTTATAATTCCAAAATATTCAAGAAGGTTGATGAATAGCTATATATAGTTAATGACGCTGTAACTTCCTCTTATATAATAAGATTAATAATAAATGAAAATATTATGAGAAACATGTGTATATATTATAGTGCAAAATCTTAGTTTTAGAAACAAAAAAATGTAAAGATAATGGAAGAGGAATGTGTTGTGAGTGTTGATCACATCTATGGCAAAGAAATGGAATGCCTTACAATTATTCAGATGTCAGTGATCTCTTTCCTGGTCAGCATTCTATCTATCTCGATTATTTTATCAGATATATTTTATTACTTTAAAAAAACACTACACGAATAAGTAAATATATATTTATTAATTAATTGGTTAACATAGTTATGGTTTAATTAATTATCATTCGACACTAACATACAATCATAATTACGTGATCCATGTCCAGTATTTGTAAGATTCGACTTCTAATTATAATTGTATAAATCCAAAATTTATATATTTTTTTATCTTAGCTTGTATATAATTATCTAGTTGTTACATTTGATCTGTATAAGTTCTGAAGAATTCCTCAATGTATGGACACATCACTTGTATATACTTATTTGTGTGTATATTGATAAGCGGATTCTACAAATAGCAAGCGGATTAGATCAACAAAAATTTTCATAGCAAATGAAACTATGTCAATTAGATGAAATATCGTTAAGAACAATATCAATGACATGTCTCAAACTAGAGAGAATATTTCTTTTGTGATGAAATATTTATTTATTTATTTTAACTAAATGATGGATAATTGATTTTTGCATTGGTGGATAAAAATTGTTAGTACCTGGAGAAATCATGTCAATTAAGATAGAAAAGATATTATTCAAGGGGAAAGTCAAAGTACCAGGATATTATGATCTTTCAGGTATTACTTTTTACCATTATTTTTAAATTATGTAATTAATTAATTATTAATTATTCATCATTTAATTGATATTATTGTAACAGTTATTAACTTATGAAAAGTTATAGTTCTGGATGGGATAATTCAACATACAGAGAGAGATGTATGTTCTTATGTTGAAATGATTGTCCATCTCGCACTTGCTTCTATTCCTAACCCCAAAGAAGGTAAAAAAAAAATTAATTTCTCGCTCGATGTTTGACATCTATTTAAAGTTCAATTAAATTTGAATACATGCACTATCTTGATCAACTTTATAAATTCTTTCATCGTCCATATATAGATTATCAACATATTTTAGATTTTTGTCTGATATTTTTTAGATTTTGATTATTGGAGGAGGAATGGGATTTACTTTAAGAGAAGTTTTACGTTATCCATCTGTTGAAAAAGTTGATTTGGTCGAAATTAGAGCCGTCAATATGGGCTAGGCCTGTTGGGCCGGTCTGACCTAACCCGGGATTTAATAGGGCTGGGCTACGATTACTGGAGCTCATTTGAGAAAAGTGCTTTTAGCCCGGCCTGAATAAGCCTGGTGATTTGTGGGCTTGAGAAATATCTTTAGGGCCGGCCCATGGGCCAATAAAAATTAACTAAAAAATGTAATATAATATTAAAATTTAAAATTAAAGAGAGTCCAAACTCAAAACAATTAGGTTAATATTTTTATTTAGATATTTATACTTTTACTTGATAAAAAACTTAATAAATATTATAAAGATAATTTTATTTGTGGATTTGATAAAAAAATAGTAACATTAACATCATGTAATATTGTTTTGTCGATATTATGATAATATTTTTAAATTATAATTTATAATTTAATTTAATAATTCTAAAAATAATATAATTTTTTAAAAAGTGGGCTGACCCGGCAAGCCTGTAGCCCACGTACTTGTGGGTTGGGCCGACCGTTTTCTAGCCCACACCAAAAATAGACTAGCCCGACCTGACCCGTAAAATGTCGAAGCCTGTATGGGTTAGCCCGGATGAGGTGGGCTGGCCCATATTGACAGCTCTAGTCGAAATTGATGACATGGTGGTTAATGTAAGTATTTTTATGTCCCTGTCATCAAATGAATGTATACAGGAGCAATAAAAAATCTGTGATTTCTATAATTGAAAAAACTTTTATAATAATAGGTAATTACCCTGCCCCTAAATATATGAAATTTATTTATACTTATTATTTTTCAATTAAATATAGGCTTCAAGGAAATATTTTCCTGACATAGCTAAGGGATACGATGATCCACGTGCAAAATTTTATGTAGAAGATGGTAATACTCCACACATATAATTTAATTAGAATTAATTAATACAATATTTATGATGAACAATATAAATTAACTTTTTGATACATTTTCAATGTTGTAGGAAATGCATTTGTGAAGAATACTGCTCCAGGCATATGATGCAATTATAGTAGATTCTTTTGATCCTATTGGTAATTAATAATTTAATTACAAATGGAGGGCCATGCGTATTTTGTGTTGATCTTTAATTTTTACGCGAACTGAAAAAATATATAAAATCATGTGTATGTATATGTAGGATCATCAAAGTTTTTCTTTGAAAAGCCTTTTTTTGAGGCAGTTTCAAAAGCCTTTAAGGCCAGGAGGAGTTTACTCAACTCAAGGTGAAAGTGCATGGATTTTCTTGGATATTATTCAAAAACTTGTTGAAGATTGCAACATATTCTTCAAAGGGTCTGTCAATTATGGATGGACTAATGTTCCTTCCTACCTAAAGCAATCTTTTCTCCTTCCTTATTATTATTATTATGTTTATTATTATTGAATTGTATGATTAACTATGCATGTCCATATCCAGAAAACAAATGTAGTTGAGAAGAGGATGCTTAAATGGATGTGTGAACACATTAGGAAATATATGATTAGAAATAAAGTTATACGATACAAGGTGAGAGCGACCTCTATGATGAACGAGATAAGGAAAACGAGGCTGAAATGGTTCAAACAGTGGCGGAGCCAGGATTTTCAATAAGGGGGTTCAAAATCTGAAGAAATAGACACACGAAGTAGTCGAGGGGGGTCGACATCTACTATAAATACCTAAAAAACTATTTTAACCATGTATAAATAGTACTAAGTTTTCGACGAATCTGAACCCCCTGGAAACAAGGTGGCTCCGCCTCTAGGTTCATACATGTGAATAGTAGACGTGTGGATGTGCGCATAAGGAGGTGTAAAAGACTGACTATTACAGAAGTTAGGAAAGGTAGAGGTAAGCCAAAGCTTATCGGAACATAACCCTAGATAAGAAGATATTGAGGTTAAGAATTTGGAAAGAGATTTAATGGGTAGCCGAGAGTTGTAGCATTTTCTGTAGGAAAGGCACGAGGCTGGCTTCCCCTCTTTATTCGTAATCGTATTTAGAAATCACAATTTTTTGTTACTCAGTGTTTATTACTCTCTCCCTCTCATTTTATGTGAGTTAGTTTGACTAGACACAAAGTTAAAGAAAGAAAGGAAGATTTTTGAAACTTGTTGTCTAAAATAAGTAATAGATTTTTGTGTGACTATAAATCATTTTATTAAGGATAAAATGAGCATTTTAAAGTTAAATTCTTAATTAATATAGAAATGTGTAAAAAAAAATTGAAGGACTAAAAAGGGAAAGTAAATCATATGAGTAAATTGGAAAGAGATAATTTTTAAAAACACTCCTAAACTATACCATTTTTTGAGTTTCATACCTAAACTATCACCTTTTAGACCATCTCCAACCCACTCCATTCTCTATATTTAGAGAGTAAAATAGAGAATGGGCACTCCAACCCACCTCCAAATCACTCTATTCTTCAAATTTAGAGAGTTGAATTCAATTTGAAGAATTACTATTCACACTCTCTATTTTACTTTTTCAATATTTTATTATTATTTTCATGACTTTTCAATTAACATATTATTATACATATAGTTTCATTAATTAAATATCTAGTATTCATAAGTCATTTTAAATGTAATATAATATTTTAAAAAATATATTATTTAATATATACTACTTTAATTTCAAATTAATATATATTTTTATAATTTTCATCAATAATAAAATTTTATTTTATTACTAATTTTCATTATAAAGAATACATAGAATTAAAATGACATATGAAAATTTTAATTTAAATACAAGATAACAATACAATACATAATATAATAATTCAAATACAACATAAAATACTATATTAACATAATAATTAATTCCCGATGAAACAAGAATCATGTCAAAAAGATCTTGAACGAGAATTCGAGTTTTGCAATTATTGCAAGTCCGTCACGTTTTTTGAGAAAAAAAGTGCTACATGATACAATGACTACTTATATTATAATACACAATATGATAATTGAGGATGAACGTGATCTTAATGCACCAATTCAAGATGTCGTAGAGGCTCCAACTCCAACGATAGAAATGGTATTTGATGAAAATCTCTGATTTGAACAATTTTTACCTAGACATAATAAATTAAGGACAAAATGATCATTTTGAATTCGTAATGCACTAATAGAGCATTTATGGGAGCAACGCAATAATTTCGAAAATTGAGTGATTATGTAATGTTTATCTAATCGTATTTCAATTTTATTTGAATTTTTCCATTAATTTATATATTATATAATATTCTCGTGCAATTTATAGTTTTTAAATTTTTTGAGTAAAATATAATAATTAAATAAAAGAAATTGAAAAAAATAATTTTTTTATCATATGAGAATTATATAAAATAATTATTGAGAAAAAGAAATGAATGATTTATATCATGAAATAAGAAAATAAGAATGAAATAGAAATAGTAATATAACATAAGAGAGAAAAAGATTCTTTTTTAGAAAGTAAAATAGAGAATTGGGTTGGAGTTGACTGTCTGAAAAAATAGAGAACTCAATATTTGAAGAGTAAAATAGAGTGTAGGGTTGGAGATGCCCTTAGTTAGGGGTGGGCATAAACACCAAAAAACCGAAACACCGAACCGAATCGAATTTTTTTAATATTTCGGTTACGGTATTTTGATTTTCGGTTCGGTATTCGGTTTACTTTTTTGTATTTTTCAATATTTCGGTTCGGTTTTCGATACATATTTTTTGATTTTCGGTATTTCTGTTTAAACCGAAATATTATATTAAATTTATATTATATTTATATTATATTAATTAATAATTATTAATGTTAAATAATTTTTTTAAAAAAGAAAAAAGAATCTGAAACCCTATGTAATGTCCCTGTTCCTAATTCAATATTCATATTTCCTCTTGCAGCTCTTCCTTTTCCTCTTGCAACTCTTTCTCTTCCTTTCAGGCAGCAGTAGCAGCCGCCCGCCGCCGCCGCCGTCCGCCGCAGCAGGCCAGCAGCCGTCAGGTTTGTTCTTGACTTCTCACTTCTTTCATTTTTTTCTTTCTGATTTTTGATTTTGTTACTAGTTAGTGTGAATTTTTTTTTTATTTTTTTTATATATATATGGCTGAACAAAATCAATTAAATATGGGTGTAGCTAATCAAAGTCGAATAAGTATGGCTGGTTCTACGGATAATACACCTAGTAATAGCAATGATCCGTCAATTGACACGTGACACTTGAAAGTTGAAAGCGGTCTCATGGAAGATAGTCAAGAAACTCATTATTGTTGTTTGTTATTGTTGACATTTGAATTGAAAGTAATCTCATGGAAGAAGACAAGAAGTTTAAAATACATTGTTTGTTGTTCATTATTGTTTATTATGAGCTCATTAAAGACTTTATTGTTACTTGTTAGATTGTTATTATGTTGTATTTGTGAAGACATTAACTACAAATCCATAATGCAACTTTTGTTTTAGTGTCATTGTTAATTTAAAATTGTGTGTTTTAGTGACATTGTGAATTTAAAATTTGTGGTGTTAATGCCTAATGACATATTGACATATTGATATTTGGTAGTAAATTAGTAATGCACTTCTTTGATGTATTGTCTATTTTTACTTTTTAGCCCATATAGTTGAAAAATCAAACAAAAAAATTGTAAAGTTTAAAATTTTAAAAAGCCCACTAAGCAGGCACATTAAAAAACCGAAATAAAAAACCGAATCGAATCAATAAAAATCGAACCAAAACAATAAAAACCGAATCGAACCAAAATATTTTGGTTCGGTATTCGGTACACATTTTCTAAAAACCGAAAACCGAAAAAACGGAAAAAAACCCGAAATCGAACCGAAATACCGAATGCCCACCCCTACCCTTAGTTTGAGAAACACACTCTCTCTTTTATATCACTCTTTCAAAATAGAGTGTAGAAAAGTTTTATTATGTATGAGGCACGCCAAGTCATACTTATATGAAACATTATTTGATTGACAAATGGATTGGGATCATTTGCCAAGTGACAAAGGGCATCTATTAAGCCTTTTTTTTTGTTTGTTTTACACTTATTTCAATATATTTTTTGTTTTCATGTTTTTAAAATGTTCTTTTCATTCTTAACTAATCTAACTAGTTTATTTTTTTTCTTTTTTCATTTTACACTTATTTCAATATATTTTTGTTTTCATTTTTTAAATGTTTTTTCATTCTTATCTAATCTAATTACTTTATTTTTTTATGTAGTGAATTTTGACTTAATTTTTTATGATCACCGTATAAGTCTTTATCCTATTTTTTTTCTCGTTCTATGTTATTTATTCATATTATAATAAATAGCTGTTTGTATTTAATTTTCGTTTACAAATTAAGATATAATTAAAAAAATTAACTCTGATAATTTTTCAACTTTTTTAATTAAAAGTATAAGCAAAATTTGTAAAGTCGCAAAAAGTCTTTTAAGAAATAAATTAATAAATTATCATTTTATTAATAAAATTATCGTATAAATTGACGAAAAGATTATATATTTATGTAGGTGTTTATGGATATTTTTTATTTTTGAATTTCGTGAAAATAGTATCAAAACTTATCTAATTGTTTGTCAAGTTCATTGATGCTCTTTTCGTTATATATTTTTTTATTGAAGAGTTATTTGATGGATTTAAGTGCTTATGAAAACATGAAAATGTCTAGAGAAGAATAGTAGAATAAATTAATTTTATGCCTTCTTTGTTTTTCATATTAATAGACTACTTTTTCTTTTACGAATTTCTAAAGAAATCATATATAAAATAGTAATTTTACTAATTTATACCTTTATTTTTTTTAATTTTATAAATTTTATTTGCACTTTCTAAAAGAATTAATTTCTATATCATAGAAAATTTGTAATTGTTAATTTGTAAATTAACAAATAATTTTATGTAACTATTATTAGCAATATAAATAATTAGTATTGATATGAAAAAATAATGTCAAAATATTAGAAATAGAATGAATTACGCAAAAAAAATAATTAATTTAATACTTTCCATGAATCAAATTATTAAAATATGGTGATGAAAAATTTGAAAAATATTCAGACAATCAAACAAAAAAAAAAAAAGTAAGAGAGAGGGAAACGTGATAAATGAAGAGTGTTTGGGTACTCTCTCCTCTCTCCGTTTCATAAAAAATAACCTAGTTTGACTTGACACGGAGTTTAAGAGGATAAAGAAGACTTTTGAATCTTGTGGTCCTAAATTAAAGTTAGGTCAAATGTACAAAATTGCCCTTTGATCTTGTGGTCTTAAACATGACACGTGGAAAGTTGTCACAAAAAAAAGAGATCATTATTTTTGAAACGTACTAAAAAGGAAAGAAGATCATTCTTTTTTAAAAAAAGGGAGTATTTTTTAAAATGGGACCCAATAATTCCCTTATTAAAAGATAAATAGAAGCTCATACAAGTATTGTCCAGATCATATTTCTGCCTCATTCATAATAAAGTTTTTCCATGATTTGTACAATATACTATCTTTTATTTAAAAAAATTGTCACATCACACTCCACGTAAACTAACCATTCAAGACAAAAATTAAACAAATTATTAGTATTAGTTAAAATTAAAAATTAAGAAAATCATTATCCAAAAACAATGGAGTATTTCTTTTATGAAATAAAATGTAAAATAATTTTTTACCCCACTCCATCACTTTCTCTCACTCCACCTATCCCCGGACCATTTTTTAAGTTTTTTTGTTTAAATTTCTTCTTTAAAAGATTTTTTTTTTCAATTTTATTTTCCCCCCTTCAAATACTACTTTCGATATTATTTTATTTTTTAGAAAAATAATTACCCACCCTACCTAACCCTTCATTTTCATTTTTTCTCATTTTCTGTTAGATGTATATATATCAAAATATTTTTTACTTAGATATTTTTTAATTTTTTACTTATTTATGTTATAATTGGTACATTAGTAGAAAAAAAATATTTTTAAAAAATATATTTATGTACATATCTAACACAAAATGAAAAAAATATAAAAAAAATAATCAAAAGCGGAGGATTAAATAAGATGTGATAGAATTTTTAGTTTATTAAAAATAAAATAATATCAATTTTTTGGAGGGAGGTCGGGGGGATGAGTGGGTGGATTTTATTTTTGAGGTGGGCTGAGGTGGGGGAGGGAGGATGAAGTATGAAATTTTAAAAATATTTTATATAAGAAAACTTTTTTAAAAAGGATGGGGGATTGTCGGGGGTGTTACATGGAGTGCGGTAAGAAAATAGTTCAAAATTTATTTCTTAAAGAAATATTTATTATAAATTGTAATACTTTAATTTTTAATTTTTAATTTTTAATTAATTTTTAATTTAATACTTTATTATTCAATTTTTGTAATATTTTATTCATGTAGAATGTCATGTGTTAAGGTTTTTTCAAATAAAAGAGAGTTTATTACACACACTATTGAGGTATGTTTCTCTAATTAAAAGATGATAGTTTATATATGAAACTCACTTTCTCAATAGTTTAGGTATGAAACTCACATTCTCAATAGTTTAGGTATGAAACTCAAAAAAGAGGATAATTTAGCTTTTTTTTTTACACTTTATCTTAAATTGGAAAAGAGAGAATACTATTTATTGCTCAATTTACTTTGTATTTTTTTTGCTCACTTATTTCCTTATAATTGTGTTTTAAATTTCTTTTTCTTTTGAATCGAGGGTCTATAGAAAATAAATATTCTATTTCATAAAATAAAGGTAAAATCTAAGTATATCTTATTTTTTTCGAACTCTACTTCATAAAATACACCAAATATATCGTTTATTGTTATTATATGTACAGACAATAATTCTAATATATAATAATTGCAGTGGGGCTATTGGATTTGTTATTTGCTCTACTGAGGGGCCTCCAGTTGATTTCAAGAATCCTATAAACAAAGTTGATGTAGATATCATATCTACAAATTCTGAATCACCTTTGAAGTACTATAACTCAGAGGTACTCTTTTTTCTTTTTCTATTAAATTACTCCATTTGTTTTGTTTTTTTAAAATAATTTAATTTAACTTGATACGGAGTTTAAGAAAATAAATAACATTTTTAAATCTTGTAGTTTTAAATTAAAGTTATGTCAAATGTATAAAATTACCCTTTAATTTTGCGGTCTTAAACATGTCACGTGGAAAATTGAAAAAGAAAAACATTGACATTCGTTTTTAAACAAATTAAAAAAGAAAGGAGATTATTTTTTTTTAAACGGAGAGAGTAAGATTTTGTCTTTAAAATGTATACATAGTCTTCTAATAATACTATTTTTTTTTCTTAATTGATTTATAGGTTCATACTGCTGCATTTGCTTTGCCAATTTTTGCTCAAAAGGTGCTTTGTCCAAAAAAGTGATTCTTATTGAAAGAATATTTTGAGAGGAAACCATCAAAATAATTCCTCTTCTTTAGCTTAAGGTTCAAAGTAATCTTTGAGTTTTCATATGGATCACTAATAGTCCTTTATGTTTGCGATATTGGTGCACTTTTGGTCCTCCTCCAAAATTTACCTATTTTTTAGCATTGATTTTATCTATAACCTATGTATGGGATGTTCAATCGTCATTTTATATATTTAGTAGAAATAACAACTCCATATGAAAGAATGTGAGAAGAAAACCACTTTGTTTTGTTTAGTAGAAATCGTATTGCAGGTAAAGTCGAGAGGTTCATCACGATAATTTCACGTGCAATATTACAATTTTTATTTTCATGCAAAGTCATATGTTAAGATGTTCTTAGTTTAGTTGCAGTAATATTTCTAGTGAACAGAACAATGTGTTTTTCTCATCATCTTCTCTCAGATAGAGTTATTATTTCTATTAAAATATATAAACGATTGGACATTCCTTATATAAAATTTTGGACAAAATTAATGTTAAAAAATAGACAAAATTTTAGGAGAGGACCAAAAGTGCACTACTATTACAAACATAAGGGACTATTAGTGCTCTATGTGAAAAAACTCAAGAATCACTTTGAGCCTTAATACAAAGATGAGGGACTATTTTGAGCCTTTTCTCATGTATTTGATGTTCAAATAAATTTGCAAGGCGATAGTCAATTGCAATATTTTCTTTTAATAAATGGTTGTTTTTTAGAGGATTCAATTTCAAATGCAAATTTTATTTTCTTGTAATAAATGGTTAATTGCACTGGTGGATGTTTAGGGCGTTCAAATTGGATATGTATTTGTCAGTTTTGAATATCTATGATATATATCACAACTATTAAAAAAATTCAAAACTCAAAAATGTCTTTATTTTTTCGAGACTCAACATACTTTAAACCTCTTCTTCCTCGAAATTGTTATAATTTCGAGCTTCTAGTTCAACAAAAGCCATATCACTATGTAATTGAGATATTTGGGAACAAAAATTTCTGAGAAATTTATAATGGTTGTATGATTTTAACTTAGATACATGTACAGTTTATCAAATACATACTCTTAGTTAAATATATGTATATATACTATATATATTGTTAGATTCAAGTTTACCTAATGGAATGACCATTTTTCAAAAAATTCATAAAATTATCGTTTCCCCCTCCCTATATTGATCCCAAGTTATTGAGTTTTGAAAGTTGGTCTCGAACTTTGAGTACAAAGTTTGTGAATTTTGTAAGTTTCAATTAGTTTGAAAGGCTAAAGTAGTTAAAAGTTATTTTTGACGTCTTTTGAAGTTTCGAGTATCGAAATGAAATTTCTTCGATTTCATCAGTCCCCAAATGTGGAAATTGATCCATGAGAGTTGTTGGTTTTTAGATTCGATTTCCTTTTGAGGATTTGAGGCCCCGAGTTTGAAATTTGTGAAACTTTAGCAGTTATGTTGACTTTGGTCAAAATTTGTGGTTTGGATGCTTGGTTCAGAATTCCGAAATTGAATTTTTGGGGATGATTTTAAGTAGGGAAAAGGGCTAAAAATACCCCTGTACTATTCCAAAAGGTTTAAAAATACCCTTTATTTATCTATTGGGTTAAAAATACCCCTCAGTCAACCTTTTTGGTCTATTATTACCCTTTAAACTAACATCCTTATATTTTTGGATTATTTTTATAATTAATTATTACGTGGCGTCTTTCTATTGGCTAAAGTAAATTACAACCCACCAACTCTTCTACCCTCCCGACCCGACCCAATATCCCTGACCCAAACCCAATTAAAAAGATCCATAGAATTAAAAAGATTGAATCATCTTCTCTCCCTAAACCTAATATACTATTTTTCTTCTTTTCCCTTTTCTTGTTAAACAATTTCAAGATCAATTTCACCCAAAATGGCTTAAATTTTCTGTGCAGTACTTTGTTGAAGTTGAGGAATTCAAGTGGGAGCATTGATTTTTGAAGTCTTCTTATCGTGATGTAGGAGAGTCTTGAATGGTTGCCAAGATTTTTACCGCTGCGAAACCTTGGTCAAAGGTTTGTTGTAGCTATGAGATGATTTGTTGTCGTTATTGAGAATGTCAAGGTAAATACCAATTTCCATCTCATGTGACAATGCTTATTACATTTAAAAAAATCATTGGATGTCATTCGTCAAGAACGCAACATGTTAAGGAAGATGTGAATGATATGTCTAAATTGACAAATTTGAATTATGTATCTACCTTGGAGAAGAAAGTTTCAAATTTGGAGTTCAAAGACAAGCGATGGAGGAAGATTGTGCTATGGTCATGCGTTGTTGTTTTTTCTTTGAAGATGATGTCTTGAAGTTGTTGTTTTTGTTACTTTTCTCTAGATAAGTCTGTGATATGAAAAATTGTTGATGGTGTCTAGTTCATATAATGTTCTTAATTGTGACTTCTATTATTGTTGGTACGGTAGCGAAATTGTGTTTAGTTCGCAAGTTTCGTGGTAATGTATTTCGTCGCTAATGAAATGAATTTGCATCAATTTTGTGTTCATTTTTGGACCATATTTTTAATCTCATAATGGTGCACTTTAGTTGAGTTCTTGCTGCTATTTTTTCTTTATAGTTTTTGTGTAGTTTTTGGTTGAATTTAGGTTCTGTTTTATCGAGTTTAGGTATTGGATTTGAAGCTATTTTTATTCTAATTTCATAGACTTGTTATTCTTCAATGCTTTTACAATTTTATGTTTTTGGTTAATTTGTCATGTTTAACAACTATAAGAATAGTTTTGAAACTTGAATTTTATTTTTCCAGGTAAGTGTTAAGTCATTTTGTGGCAGCATTGTGTAGTATCTATTGTGTTGGTTTAGAAGTATTTCTTTATATGCCAAACTAATTATCTTTACAAATCAATAAATTGACATTCTTATTGGTATAATACACATAAAATTGACTTATTTTAAGTGTTTTTAAGCAAAAATACTGTTTAAGCACTTTTGGAGTCTCTAGATAAGTTAATACAAATGTTTTAGTTAAACTTATTAAAGTTAGACATGTATTAGCCAATAAACGACGATATAAGTTATGAGGGGTAGTAAATGGTGCACATTAAAAATATCTAGCCACTGCAATACATTTTGAATATTTTGTTCATACAAAAATAAGTTGAAATATGCAAGACAAGTTGCATCCACAAATTCACAATGTACTTCACCTTATGTTGAGCACTACAAAAATAATTTGGGATGAGTCAATACAAAATCATTCAACAAATTAGCAAATTCTTGAATTAGCACCGCAAAAATATGTACGTTTTCTAAGTGTTGGTCATTTCTTCTCTAATCTTGCCTTCTTAGTCTTGAATTTACCAACTCTTTTTTCCTTCTCTGCAACCAGCTGGTCTGAGGTCATTGCTGCCTTGCCTTTCCAGGTAACTTTCTTTGGTGAGTAAGGCAGATTGGTAGGCTCTACGACACCAAATTCATCTCCCTTGAAGCTAATTTTTCTAGTACCTGTTGGCCTTCGTTGTAATTTTTTTTGTTGAAGCCTAGTCCTTGCTTCAGATACCACCTTCGGCCTCAAAATTGGTTGGCCGTCTTCATCTTCATCTTTCTCTTCACCTTCCCATTCATCATCAACGATGGTTGAATGTTGAGCGCATTGTTGTTCTTGTTCAGAAGTCTGACTCTCGTGTGGTGTCACATCTTGCACTTTCTGGGAAGATCCTTCTCCCATATTCTTCGTCTTCTCATTCCCCTGCAAAAATGATCATGAATATTTCACCAAATCAAACAAGCAATAAAATTAAGAATGTTTCAGTTTATAATCATTCAAAAGTAACAATATTTTATCAAAGGACATGTTCTGATGTTGTGACCTCTGTTACCACAATATCCACATGTCATTAAAAGTCCTTTTCTTGAAGATGACCAAGTCCCCTCTCTTTTCCTTGCCTCGTCCTTCTCTTTTTTTCTTTTCAACTTTGGTCTACCAACCATTTTATGTATTTCCGGTGGTTCCATTGCATGTTCTGGTTTCACTTTCCAGAATTTTTCACCTCTAACTGGTTGTAGTTTATGCATATAAACTAACATGTAAGCTTCCTTCGAGTACCACCAATGCACCTCGCTCATCGGATTTTTTTTCTGGTAAATGAAAGCTTTGATGGCATGTGAACATGGTATTCCTGTCAAATCCCATACCCTGCATGTGCACCTCTTTAATTGAAGATTGACAATATGTTTGTCATCACCTTCATGCACTTCAAATCCAAAGTCTCCATTAAAATGAATTTCACACCCTTGTGCTATTTCTCGATAATCAGTCAGCAAATCTTTGGCATATGGACTGATTTCATCTCTCCAATTTCTACATTCCTCCTCACGATCTTTCAGTAATTTCATTACCTTTCAAACAAGGAAAATTCCATAATTAACAAATAATATAATTCTATCGAGAAATACCTTTGCGTACCTGGGAGCAATTTTAATGCACTTTATTGAGAAATGATGACATATATTTACTTTCCACCCGCTAATGTAAATGACAATCAAAACAAGATAGCAATGATGTTGAAATTTAATCTTGAGATGTTTTCTAAGTTTGTGAAACAAAACTGAAAAAAGAAAAAAAATGGACAGAGAAGCAAAATTTACAGCTTCCAAACATCAAATTTTGATAATATATCATCTTACTTTTAACTTGTACACATTAATATTTTAATAATGACAGAGTGTGCTTAAAATTTTATACACAACAATGTTAAATACAAAAAATTGATAGTAATATAAGTGACAAGAACTCTAATAATGAAAAAAATTATCAAAGACAAAGTAATAGTTAAATACCTTGACTCTTATCTCTTCCAACATCTTGATAATTGGCTTGTGTCTTGCCTCTAAAATCCATTTATTGAATGATTCTGTAAAATTGTTGTCAACCATTTGATTCTTGCATTTGGTGTCAAAATAAGCTCTACACCATTTTTGGGGTGGGTAGCCTATTAGTTCTTCCGCAGCCATTTCAGAAACAGTCCCTAAAGTTGTCAATTGGTCACTGAACTCTTCTCCATAAGTGCTCCAAGCACACCACCACATTAATTTTCTCATTAGTACGCCCCACCAGTTCTTACTCCAATTAGCTTCTATATGTCTAGCACACCATCTGTGATGTGATTTAGGAAATACATCATCAACAGCACCAATCAACCCCTATAATATCCAAACAGTTTAGTAAATAAGAAAAGATTAGTAATTAAAAAAACTTACAACACAAATATAAATAAAGTTGAGAATCTATAACCTTTTGCATGTCTGATATAAATGTAACTCTTTCACCTTCCCTCAACTCTAAAGAAGATCTCAATAGTTCCATAAACCACTTCCAAGTTCTATTTGTTTCTTTATCCACCACTGCCCAAGCAAGTGGATAAAAGTGTTTCGCTGAATCTTGTGCCATAGCAACCAGTAAAATTCCATTACATTTTCCTTTCAAAAATGTGCCATCCAAACCTATTAGAGGCCTCAATCCTGCTTTCCAGCCACTTTTCAAATCTTGAAAACACACATACATTCTCAAAAATCTCCTTTTTCCTTCCGTTAAAGCATTTTTTGATATGTTGATAACCACATTTGTACCAGGATTACTATCCTTCAATTCTTGAGCATAAGCCTCTAACCTATTGAAATCATCGATGAAGCTACCCTCTAATTTCTCTAAGACAAGTTTCTTAACTCTCTTCATCTTAGAATAACTAATATTAAGTTTAAATTTCTGATCCACGTCCACCCTCATTTGTTTGATCTTGTACTTAGGATCATTTTGGACTTTGTTTTTGAAATAATGTGCCAAAGCATCGGGAGTAGCTCTTCTATTATGAAATGCTGGATCACATTTATGTTTTGTCTCCAAAGTCTTGATTTTAAATCCTTGATTTTTATTATCCTTAGATATCAAGCACACAAAAGGGCATCCCGTATCACACACATATCTAAGTCTAGTAGCGTCCGATTGCTTAACTTTAAGGCCAACCTTATTAGCAACTGCATAGAATCCCACAACCCTTTTAGCTTCAAACAAATTTTTAAAACTCATGCCTTTTTCCAAGTGCAAAAACTTCACTGTCACGATCACTAGAGTTAAGTCCAAAATTTTTCTCCTCGTCAGATGAATCACAATCTGTTCCAACATCTACAACAATATTATGACGCTCATTTTGATCAATGATATTAGGAGTAGAGATTGATAGTTCACCTTCATTTGTAGCATACAATTGAAGCTCACTGACCTGATTAGACAACAAGGATTGCAATGATATAATGCTAGGAGATGGAACAAATAATTCATTCTCATCCACTGCATATATTTGAAGCTCACAGAACTGGGTACACAATAAAGATTGTAGTGCTATAATGCATGCATTATTCTCAATCAGAAAGTATCTACCAGAAGGTCCATTTACTAGTACCTGCTTAACAATATTGAAACCTAACTTCTCAGTATACTCTGCGCAAATGTCGATGTAAGATAGTAAATTGACATCAAAATCTTGCATCATGTGATTCAATTTTTTAAGATACATCACTTCAGGTTTCAACACCCACTTGCCTCCATAGTTAAACACCAAATCGACCTTCTCAATCATTCTTCAAAAAGAGTACATGAAAAAAAAATAAGAAAAGGGACCCATCAGCACCATTGAAAGAATAGGTTAAAAAAATCAATATTTATTATCCTAAAATACAGACAAGAATACGACAAAGACTCCATGACAAACTATAGATAAATAAGCAAAATATTTTTTGAATAAACTATTGCAAAAGAGAAAGATAATACACCATATCAATAAATAAATACAATATAAAAAATATTAAAAACCAATGTGCAGATAATAACAATTGAAAAGGGACCACTAAAAGTCAAGAACTAAGTAAAGAAAGATGTAAAAACATTCAAAATATAACAATCTCTAGAAAGTAACACTACTACATGAATAAAATCAGAAACCATAAGCCATGACAATGAAAAAACGACCTACTTAGAAGAGAGAAGACTTCAAAAATCAATGCTCCCACTTGAATTCCTCAACTTCAACAAAGTACTGCACAGAAAATTTAAGCCATTTTGGGTGAAACTGATCTTGAAATTGTTTAACAAGAAAAGGGAAAAGAAGAAAAATAGTATATTAGGTTTAGGGAGAGAAGATGATTCAATCTTTTTAATTCTATGGATCTTTTTAATTGGGTTTGGGTCAGGGATATTGGGTCGGGTCGGGTCGGGAGGGTAGAAGAGTTGGTGGGTTGTAATTTACTTTAACCAATAGAAAGACGCCACGTAATAATTAATTATAAAAATAATCCAAAAATATAAGGATGTTAGTTTAAAGGGTAATAATAGACCAAAAAGGTTGACTGAGGGGTATTTTTAACCTAATAGGTAAATGAAGGGTATTTTTAAACCTTTTGGAATAGTACAGGGATATTTTTAGCCCTTTTCCCTTTTAAGTATAAGTGAGATCGTGGTTGATTTTTCAGAGGTCTTGAGCTTGTTCTTGTCCTTTTAACCATTGTATTAGTTCTTATGACTTTCACGGATGTCGGGTCAGGGATCTTAAGTTGGTGTTTCGACAGTTTCGTTGAATCTAAAACGTCGAATATAGTACATTTACATATTTGATTTGTGTGTACAGGATTTCGAACAAATTCAAAAGATCTTTTCGATGATTTTTATGTGGGTTGATGTTCTGGTTCTACAATCCTTGCGTTTGTATGTGAAGGCCACAAAAGCGAGACTAGCCCTTTAAAGGGGGTTCGCTTAAGAAAATCAGGACTCCTTTAGCGATGATCACTTAAGCGAAGCTCAATTCGCAAAACGAGACCCCCAATTTTCGTGGGGTTCACTTTAGCAAACTTGAATCGCTTTTGTGACATTGGAGAGAGGTTTTTGGTTTGAAATTTCAGGGTTTAAGTCTCACTTTTATTTTTAGCTTGATAAAAACCTTGGAGGTGATTTTGAAGAGATTTCTTGTGCTAAATCATTTGGGTAAACTTTTGCGACCCTAAAACTTAATTTACATTTAATTATTTATGAATTTTAACAGCACAACTTGAGATTTTAATTAACAAATGACAAGGCTTTCAAGAACTTTAGTTCTAAACTAAAAAATGGTGATTGTGAACTTATTTTAAGTCCTTTGTCAAAATGGTTTTCACCAATGAGTTCCAAATGTCTTGGGTAACTTCTTCAAATAAACATTTTCGAATTCAAATCTCATTTTTGAAATTTGGTCTTTGAGTATTTTTCAAAGGGTATAATATGTAATGTGTATTATTATTCCTGAAATCTTATTAAGATTACTTTATTGAATCATATTGTGTGGCTTTGAACGTTGTCCAGAAGAGGAATACTCAATTCTTGAATTGACTATTTGATTAAATTAAGGAAATCGATCTCCTAAACATTGAAAGTCTGGTAGAATTGTGTATTTACCTTCATTGTGTATGTTGGGGAGTGATGATAATAAGGTGATGAATTCATTTTTCCACTTGATTAACCTTAATAAATAAAAAATGGATTAATGAAAAGACAACGTGTTGATCATAATGCTTGTGATTTGCCTTGTTGTGAATCTTATTTGATTCATGAAATGCTTTGATGACATTAATGTAGACTTGAATCGCTTGAATTGTTGTCTCATCTTTATATTGTGAAATTTGTTGATGTGCATTAGTTGTTGTAAATTTTGATGAGACATGTCATATAAAGCCGATGAAAAATGATTCTGGCAAGTAATATTGTACTCATGTGATATAGAGTTGATGAAAAACGATTTCGACTAGTGATGTGATATAAAGACAATGAGAAATGATTCATGCTAGTGATATAATATAAAGTCATGGAAAGTGATTTTGCATAGTAATGTGATATAAATTTGATGGAAAATAGTTTCAGTTAGTGTTGTGATATAAAGCCGACGGGAAATGATTTCGTCTAGTGATATTGTGTCAAAGGAAAATCATTCTGGCAAGTGATGTGATATAAAGTCGATGAGAAATGATTCTGACTAGTGATGTAATATAAAGCTGATGGAAAATGGTTCCACTTAGTAATGTGATATGTAGCCGATGAGAACTGGTTTCAGATAGTGATATGATATTGTCACGGCCTAAAATTTGTATATGATAATACTTGTCTATATATCCTCACAAAGATAAGTAAGCCTCAAACGAAAATAATGCGAAAAAAACATAAAACAAGAACTAGATAAAGTGAAAAACTTATTTTTCTATTAAAACACTCAAAATCTGGTTGTCACGCCACTAAATACATAAAAACTGGATTAGTAAATAAGTACAAGTCCCAATATTTGTTTCTCAAATAGAACAAAGCTTAAGAAAAAGGCAAAGAGGGCTCGCCGAAGTGACAAACAACTACCTCTTCAAATCCTTGACAAGCCTCGAAACCAGAAGAATGGGGAAAAGATCACACGAGTCCAGGATCAGAACCTACACAAAAGCAAGGGGTGAGTATCAACAACGCGGTACTAACCAACAACCCAATAAATAAGACATCTACCTAGAAAACGGATACCCCTTACACTCCAAGCAAACCTCCTCAAACTACAATATGCACAAATTTCAGGCCAAACTAGTAATCCTATGATACACGGCTCACAAGGTCAAATATCCATAGTACAATAGCCACAATCAACAATCAAACAAATCAAGTAAATCATTTTCAAAGTCATGTAGTTCAATCACACACAACAAGTACATCAATCTCAAGTAACAAGCAAGTCACGCATAAACAACAAATGCATCAAGTCACAATAATCAATCTCTTGCCGAAATCATTTTCCATCGACATAATCTTTCTAGCCGGAATCATTTTCTATTGGCTTTATGTCAAATCACAAGCCGAATCCATTTTCCATAGGCATTATAAACACTTGTCGGAACTGAGGGTTAAACACCAAAATTTGCAGGTCAAAAATCCCCCCAAGTATCATAAAAGCGACAGAGGTTCGCAAATATGATAATGAAATCAAGGCAAGATTCTAACAAATCTCCTTTTTGGTTGACAAAATTTGGTCCACATTTTTCACATGCATAATTATCTTCGTTCTTCACATAATCTTCATCATTGCGGATTGTCATGGTTAAAATTGATATGAATTAAAAGTTAAAGCGTTGTGCATTAAACTAAGCACACGCTAATGATATTGGAACCATGCGTTATAAATTATAAACTTGAAAGTGAAGTTCATGCGTTAAAAGTAGGTGAAATGATTTGATGTGTCCTTATACTTGCGTGAATTTATATTTTGGATCCTTCTATTTAACTTTTTGTCAACTTAACCCTTAAACTCAATAAAACTTAATACGTTAAGTCCTTCAAATCATTTACCAAACTTATGTGATAATTTAATTATTGAGTTGACACTTACGTGATTTCACGCCTAGAAGAAGCATGAACTCAAAATATAAACTAAAAATAATATTTTTTTTATATAAAAAAGACAAAAAATTAAAGAAAATCGAAAGTAAACATTTTTCACTTCTTTCTTTTTTCCCTCCAAGTCCACCCCATTTTTCTCTCTCTCTAATCACCACTACTTCTTCTCCATCCAATCCCATTCCTTTTCTCTTTCTCCCCTCCCCAGCTCTCTCTAATTTTATTTTTGGGAAAAGGGTCAAAATTACCCTTCAATTTTGTTTTATTTGTTGATTTTACCTTTGCTGTTAAAAGAAAGTTATTTTTACCCCTGCCGTTAATAAACTTATCAAATATACCCCTCCTTGGATGAAAATCCCCAAATCAATTGAAATTATCTGATTTTAATTAAAATTATCTAAAAAAAATTTAACCCGAACCAAAACCCAACCCATTAAACTAAACTAAACCCATAACAAATTAACCCAATTCCAATCTTCTTCATCTCTATGTTCACCGCCGGATGTTGTTCATAATTGTTACACTAATAGCAAATCATTTTTTCTTTTCTAGATCTTTTTGTGTCAAATATATCTGGGAATTTCAAGTCCCAATGTAAAGAAATAAATCTGCCAAAACAAAAGAGACACAAATCCAGTGGTGAACATTGAGATGAAGAAGATTGAAATTGGGTTAATTTGTCATGGGTTTAGTTTAGTGGGTTGGATTTTATTTCGGGTTAAAAAAAAAAGGGAAAATTATGGAGAATGGCAAACTAAGGAAGGTAATTACATTAATTAAATTCCCTTTTAGTTATTTCCTTTAAAGGGAAAATTTAAAGTTAATTTGCTATACTAGGTCCCACGTTTTGTATAAAATATTTTTCCTAAAACAAAACCCTCTTTTTTCCTCTCTCCGTCCATTTTATACAATTTCCTCTTCTTCCTTCAATTTCTCCACAATTTTCTCCACAATTGCAATTTGAAACTACCAACTTCTCCTAGCACGCACATCAGAGCGGTTTTCTAAAATATTTCAAAAATTTCAAGGTACCGCTTAAAACCTACTTACATTATCAGTTTTTGTTTATTTTTTTTTTGAATTTTTTAAAACTAATTTTTCACTTCAATTGTTAATCACTTCAGAATTTTGGTTCAATTAATGGATGCCCAATTTTCACCGAAGAGATTTACAAGAGGTATACCATTGCATGTTCAAATTGATGTTGAAAATCCATCGTTTTCATTGGGTCTAACTCAGGAATTTGGGGAGATTTCAGGTTCATTGTCTAAATCTACTAACATGCAAGATATTAGATCCAAATTCAATAATGACCCAATTAGTTTTGTTGATAAAGGTCTAAATTACTGCCTCCTTATACAACTGTGTGTATAAGTGTATAATTTATTCTGCCTAATTTACTGCCTCATTATACAACTGTGTGTATAAGTGTGTAATTTAGTCTGTCTAATTTACTGCCTCATTATACAATTGGTTTAAAAGTGTATAATTTATTCTGACTAATTTACTGCCTCATTATACAACTGTGTGTATAAGTGTATAATTTATAATGCCTAACTTACTGCCTCCTTATACAACTGTGTATATAAGTGTATAATTTATTCTGCCTAATTTACTGCCTCATTATACAACTGTGTGTATAAGTGTGTAATTTAGTCTGTCTAATTTACTGCCTCATTATACAATTGGTTTAAAAGTGTATAATTTATCTATATTTGTGTCTAAAGTGCAGATCATATCAGTAAGGGGAATTTGGTTCCAACATTTGATCCAAAGTTTACCCGTATTCAATACGCGTCTTTATTGTGGAATTATGGAATGCCAAAAATCCAAGCTGATGCCACCAGTGACAATGAGGCACCAGAAAGGCCAGTCAGGATTCATAGGGACGTTGATATCAGTGACATGATCACAATTGATTACAACCGTATTACTAGATTTATATATTTTTGAATATGCAAAAGACATAACAACTTGTGAACTTCTATGTTTTTGTTGTAATATACTTGTTTGTTCAATTAAGTCTTTCACTTCGTTATTTTTGTTTACAATTTAATACTTATACAAACTACATTATACAATATATATTTATACACTAACTGTATGAACATATGTGTATATTTTACTTTGTTTTTTTTATATACAAAATAATTATTATACAATTTTTAATAATGAGGCTATACACATTAACTGTATAAATCTCAACAGTTTATTTTACTTTCTGTATTATTATACAATTAATTGTATAAATCTCGACATTTTATACAATTGTTAATTCATTATGAACTGTATAATTATACATTACTAGGATTATACAATTGTTGAGAAATTTCAAATTTACAAATAAGCTTATACAATTTATAGTTATACACTAACAGTATAAAAATAGGATTACATTTATGTTGGATATATACATATACATTTCAAGGCTTAAAAAATAAGTATACAGTTAAGTTTCTGTAAAATTTATACAAATTGTAAATTCATTATTAACTATATAAGTATACAGTTAAGTTTCTGTAAAATTTATACAAATTTTATAAAGTATAAATTACATTCAGCTTAAACAACAAATTATACAACTATGTATTTCCAAGCTTATGAATTGTAAAACTTTTACAATTGTATATAATTGTTCTATTGAACTTATACGTAAAGTATTTTTGTATATGATGTACAATATAGACACAAACGATAATTTCTAATAATAGCATGAAGACAAAATAAAGAACAATAATTAGCACAATTAATACGACATAACAACTTTATTCCATATTGAAAATACTAACTCATACAGTTTAAACACAAAACTACTTCAGAATAAAATTCAATTGTATATCAAATCAAATTTTACAGTTAAATCGAATCGTAAAAACTTATTAAACTTTTTGAGGTCTATTTCTACATGAATGCCTATTATGACCCTGTAAATCCACATGTACTACATGTATGCTTTCCTTTTAGTCCAAGCAATTCACGTTTAGTTTTTGAACGGGGTTTATTTTTAGGCCTTCCGGGAGGTCTTTTGAATTTTGGAGGTCGGACTTCATCATACATTATGGCTTCAGGTATGACCCATTCTGAAAAGGAAGGCAATGGATAGATCGGTATCTCATAAATCTTCAAAACCGTTTTTGGTTTATACAAATCTGAGCAATATCCATCGGCTACTAGACTTTTCCGCTTCAGTACAGTCCAAGCATGTTCACAAGGAATTTCTTCATATTGAAACTTCCCACAGCTTCATGTTTTATTCTTTAAACAGACCACAAAATTCCTACCATCATCAGTCACATTGTATATGTATTCAGTTGACGGCACAACCTGTTTCACACAAATAGATTTATGTATATGTATAAGTCTATACAATTTCTAACTGTGTGCATAACTCATTAATTAATAGTATATATACATAAAACATACCCCCATTCGTGTGCTCATTGCTTCATATTCGATTAGTAAATTTTGAGCCTTTCCAATCAACGGAGTAAATGTGCAGGCTGCCTCGTGTTTGTTGTCATGATTTCATCTCCCAAACATCAGTCTGACCTCTTCCATAAAATTGAATATTGGTAATTCCCTTGCAGATACTAATGCAGCATTTATACTCTCTGCAATGTTAGACGTCATAGCCCATCCCCGATGAGTTTCTGCATGACACCTTGACCACTTATCATATCCAGCTAGCTCCAAATACTCTTTAACACCTACATCAACTTTTTTTACAGTATCCATCAGCCTGTCAAACTCAACTTTGTTGCAAGTCTTTGCCATTGTATAAAACACAGGACTTAGCTCCTTGGATGCCTTCCTAAATTTCTTCTCTACATTACCCCACAAGTGCCACATACAAGCATAATGTGGCACATTTCTATACACTTGAGTCCTTGCCTTTATGATACTTTCATTTTTATCTGACACTACACACATATTAATCCTTTCACCATAAGCCTCCCTTAGTTGTAGAAAAAACCAAAACCAAGCTGCATCATTTTTCAAATATAATGGACAAATTTGTATGTAATAGAAATTAGTATGTATATACAAAATTATAGCTTTATAGAAGTATACAATTCAATAGCAACAATAAAAAAGTACATTAATATAATGGACAAATTTGTATGTAATAGACAACAGTTTCATACAATTATACAATTTACCAAATAACACTATACATGATAGATTCGAACATACAAACAACAATCTAATACACTTAAACACTTATACATATTATGAAAATTCGAAAAATAAAATTAAAATGTAATGTATAAAACGAAAACATAATAGTTGCATAACTCAAATCAGATCACATATACAGTTCCAAATTCAAACAATTCTATGATTGGAGCAAATCTCAAATCAGTAATTCCAAATTAACAACAAATTTTTCACAAATTTTTCTATAATTCACATTAACTAATCAAATCAATCACGGACAAATATTCACATCTCAATATACATTCAACTGATTTGATGAAATTGAAAAACAAAATTTGAATTTTAAACACCATTGTCGACAAAATCAAAAACACAATCAGAATTACCTTTTATTTCTATCTCTAAAAACAAATTTATCTTGCTTGATTGCTTAAAACCTTCAATAGCTTGATCAATTTTTTGAATTGTCTACAATGGAGCTATTTCGATCGAAGGAGAAGAAGGTAGACTGAAACTGAAATTGATTTCGCGTGAAATTGCTTTTCCGTAGACTCAATTTTTATTTTTATTTTTAAATTGAAAGTGTATAAATGGATTAGTTATACACAAAAGAAGACCCGTAGCAAACTTTTAGTTTGCTACGGAACGCAATTTTGTTTTGTTTGCTAAAATATAAAATTGTCAATTTTTTCTTCGCTATATATAAAATTTACCCAAAAAGAAATTGGATAATTTCAATTGATTTGGGATTTCATCTAAAGAGAAGTATATTTGATAAGTTTATTGACGGCAGGGGTAAAAATAATTTCTTTTAATGGCAAGGATAAAATCAACCAATAAAACAAAGTTGAGGAATAATTTTGAACTTTTCCCTTTATTTTTTTCATGTTTTGTTTCTTTCGAAAAGGGAATGTGTGTTGTCTGGCTGATCTATTTTTCTTTTCATTTTTAGGGTTATCTATAAAGTGATAAAGATTTAATAGTCATAAAGGACAAAAAGTGATTTTTGAACGTTTGTGAAATTAGGTGATATGTGATGTAAAATTGTATACAAATATTGTAATTTATTGAGATATTTTAATGTGACTTATTGGCATTAAGGAGAAAAGTAATCTATGGTGGATGTAAACATTGATTAAAAAAATACGATTATGAATTACGAATTTTAACTTTGAGAAAAAATTGAATTATTATTTTTAAAAACTTGAAGAGCCTAGTCACAACTATATAGCTAATGATGACAATAATGAGGAAAAAAATATTAAGGAGAATGAAGATGGTGTTAATGGTTGTTGGGGGTTGAGGGAGATTGAGGAAAGATGAGAGAAATAACTTTTTTATTTTATATTCGTAAATAGAAAAAAAAATTATCTTTTATGATATAACATTTTTGGTTGATAATTATTTAAAAATAGTTATGAAATAATTATGAGATGACATTATTATATCTGACGTGAATATGACATGTCATTTATGTAATGGAACGTGAGTTACACACATGGTTGAAAGGATTTAAAAGTCTCATCTTAGTTGGGTTTAAGAGTTCAATTGCAAAGAGTCAAGTAGTAGTGCTCAGAATACAAACTCATACAAGTAAAATAGTCTATCAAACCGTTTTACCTTAAAAGTAATATGCATTAATTGAAAATTGGAGCTCAAACATTAAAAGTTAGCAGGGTTGTAAATTGGAGTTCATGTATTAAAGTAAACACGAGTTGCAAAATTAATTTTGTTTTTAAAGATAGAGTATCAAAGTTGTTGAGAATATAGTTTGAAATTCTTCTCTACATATAGTTTGCCAGTTGACACAAATCTTCACATAAAACTATATTAAAAAAACTTAATATATTATATGTGTTTCACCTACATATTTAAAAACTACAAATAAAAAGTAATGTTGACATCATTATCTTTTATATTCTTGATATGAGAAGGTCAATTTCAATTTATAGATTTCTAAACTTTTTCGCTAACCAAAAAAAATATCCAAATATGACAAATTTTAGTTTTTTTCCTTTTAGGGAACAAAAGAAAAAGAAAATTCAAACATGATAAAAAAATCACGTGTGTACCAGTTATGCTTTTCAATTCTGTACAATAATGACAATGTTCAGACGTATAAATTGGCACAAAAAATACCCAAATATGACAAAGTTTTTTTTTCCTTTTAGGGAACAAAAGAAAAATAAAATTCAAAGATGATAAAAAAATCACGTGTGTACCAGTTATACTTTTCAATTCTGTACAATAATGACAATGTTCAGACGTATAAATTGGCACAAAAAATACCCAAATATGACAAAGTTTTTTTTTCCTTTTAGGGAACAAAAGAAAAATAAAATTCAAAGATGATAAAAAATCACGTGTGTACCAGTTATACTTTTCAATTCTGTACAATAATGACAATGTTCAGACGTATAAATTGGCGTTTCATTGTTGTACTATTTAAATATCAATAAATGTTGTCCAGGCATGGACCAAAAATTTATTTTTTCAAAAAAAAAAACATGCAAAAGTTGTCAACCTCACATTTCTGTATTCCATCAAATAATTCAAAATGTATGTATTATGCGTACTAAATATCTTACCTACCCAAAATTGTGTTGTGATACATTTTACTATTAGAAATAATAATAATAATAATTGAAGTCTTATTGAGATATCGAACGGATGAAATGAAAAAGATTTTTCCGCTATTAACTAGATGTTTTAAATATTTAAGTTTTGGTACTATGAATTAGTTAGGAGTAGCTCGTGCTATACATAGGCCTAATATCAACCTTAAAGTAATATTACAAAACAATTAAATTTATAATAAAATATGTATATAAGTATCTTCATTTTTTTCAGAAATAACATCTTAGATAGTAGCTAAACTATGGATACTTCTTTCAAATAGTCATTTAACTATAGATAATTTTCTAGAAAGTCAATTTAACTTTATTTTGTAACCTAAAATTCACTTAACCATGATTTTTTTTCTTAGAAATCAATCAACTAAAGATATTTATTTAGAAAATTCACTCAACTATTCATATTTCATCTAAAAAGTCATCCAACCAATTTATATATTTTTTCCATTAAATTCTATTGACACGAAATATTTATTTTAAGCTAAATTATTAAGAAATAAAAGATTTACATTTATCAATTTTATTGTAGGGGTCCAGTAAAATTAATAATATTTAATACAATTAAATTTAACGTAACTATATTTAATATATATATAAAAGATTTCTTCACGTTTAACGAAATATCTTGATATTTCAAGCTTTAGTACTATAAATACGAGGAGTAATACATGTATATGAGAGTGCAAAGAGAAATAGTCTATGCTATTTTATTATTAGTATTAGAAACGAGAAAAAAAATGGAAAATGAAGGTGCGACTGTTGAGCACAGCAATGGCAAAGAAATGGAATGCCTTTCAATTATTCCTGGATGGTATTCAGATGTGAGCGACCACTTTCCTGGTTAGCATTCTTCTACCTTTTCTAACAAATCCGTCTCGATTATTTTATCGAATATATGTTATTTTTAATCTGTAGTATAATATGATTTTTGTACTTCAAGATTTAAGTTAGAGTTTGTATTCAATAGAAGTTTGAATCTTAGAGCCCGTTTGGATGGGCTTAAAAAAAGCAGATTTTAAAAAGTACTATTGAAAGTGCTGAAACTTATTTTAAAAATAAGCAGTTATGCGTTTGGATAAAAGTGCTGAAGTTAAAAAAAAAGTTGTTGATGTGTTTGGCAAATAAGTGCTGATAAACAGCTTTTTTAATCAAAATATCTGAAATACTCTTAAAAGTTGTTAACATGATAAAAGTTGATTGATTTAATAATAATAATAATAATAATAATAATAATAATAATAATAATAATAATAATATATAATAACAAATAATAATAATAATAACAAATAATAATAATAATAATAATAAAATAATATGAAAAGAATAATAATAATAATATATAATCTATAATATATAATAATAATAATAATATATAAAAATAATAAAGAATAATAAAATAAGTAATAATATATAATATATAATATATAATAAGAATAAATAATAATAAAATAATAAAATAATAATAATAAAATAATAAAATATTAATAATAATATATAATAATAATAATAAAGAATAATATTAATAATAATAGTAATAATAATAATAATAATAAAATATTAATAATTAATAAATAATAATAATAACAATAATAATATATAATAATAATAATAATAAATAAAATAATAATAATAATAATAATAATAATAATAAATAATAATAATAATAAGATAACAACATGAAAATAATAATAATAATAATATATAATAATATATAATATATAATAATAATAATAATAAAGAATAATAAAATAAATAATAATAATAATAAAATATTAATACTACTAATAATAATAATAATATATAATAATAATATTAATAACAATAATAATATATAATAATAATAGTAATGAGTAATAAAATAAATAATAATAAAATAATAAAATATTAATATACTAATAATTATAATAATAATAAAAATAAAAATAAAAAAAATTAGGGTAAAAAGGTAAAAATTTAGTCAACTTAAAAGAGCTTATACGCTTAAAAAAGAAAAACACCCCTACCCCAACTTTTAACTTTTGGCTTAAAATAAGTTTTTTTTAACTTAAAATAAGTTATTTTGAGAATTGCCAAACAACTAAATAAGTGAAAAACCAGCTTTTAAGTCAGTTTGACCAGCTTTTAAGCTGAGCCAAACAGGCTCTTAATCATTTATATCATTCAGACTTTAAAATAATCACTCATACTTCTTCTTTTTTTCTCAAGTTTTCATAATCTTTACAATTATTTTTTTTAAATTAACCATTTTTAGAGTTTATTGATGTTTATCAAGTGCACTTTATCTCTACCTTTCAAGATTTGTGTACCACTTATTTTAAGGTCCTACTTCAACAAGAGTTGATGATTAGAGTTCAGTCGTACTTATTCCCAGGGACGGAGCCATCTTGGTATAATGGGGTTCATCTGAACCCCCCTTCAACCGAAAAATATATTATTTATATATGATTAAAATAATATTTTATGTATATATGAGAGATGTCGAACTCCTTTCGGTTACTCTGTGTGTCTAATTCTATAAATTTTGAACCCCCTTATTGAAAATTCTGATTCCACCACTGAGTTATCCCCATCCTGATGTCTCTTCTGATTTACTATTCCCTCCGTTTAAAAATGAATAACATCCTTCCCTTTTTAGTCTGTTTCAAAAAAAATGATCTCTTTCTTTTTTTGGTAACATTTTAATTTCAGCATTCAACGTGACATGTTTAAGGTCACAATATCAAAGGACAATTTTGTATATTTGACCTAACTTTAACTTAGGACCACAAGATTCAAAAGTCTTTTTTATATTCTTAAACTCCGTGCCAAGTCAAACCAGATTATTCTTTGTGAAACAGAGAGAGTACTATATATAATGGCGGGAGATAGGATTTTCATCCAGAGGAGTCAAAAATAGATTGGAGTGACTACGCCAAAGAACTAATCTTTAACTCCGATATTTTATCTAGCCCTATCATGGCTCTTTTAACATTTCTTTTAGACTGAACCCATTGGTAGCCTCTTAAAGTTGGCATCAATTTTCACTTACACACCTCAACTAGACTTTGTTCATTTTAGACATCTCATGTTGAGTCCCGCTGTGATATTTTGACACCTTTTTGACAATCTACTAAAATTACAAAGTATGTGTAACACACTTGCGGATGACATGACATGATGACTAATTAAAAGCTGACATGTGACATTTGAATGTAAAAATAATAATTTTAAAATAAATTATTAAAAAACAACTATTTTTTCAGCAAAAATAAATAAATACAATTAATTATTTTCTACCATCCCACCCCACCTTATATCACCCCCTACCCCATCTGCCTTACGTTCCTTTTGTCTCCCCAACTATGCGACCATTTTTTTGGTTCTTCTTCCAAAAAAATTTCTTAAAAATATATATCATTAGATTTTAGATCCTTTTTTTTTAATTGATTTTGAAAATTATATATGACCTTTTTCTAACTTTTTTGAGAAAAAATGTGTGTCTTGTTTTAAAAAATCTTTTCAAAATTAGTGTGATAGATTTAGTATGATTATGTTGAATTGTTTTAAAAAATCATGTTATGATAACTTTTGTACTGATATATAATTTTATTTACATATCATATAATTTAATTTTTTTTAATTCAAATATAAATATTTAAAATATTATTATTTTTATTTTTTTGACAAAATGATTTTTTTATAAGATTTAATTGATACAAGTGTTTAATTGTATATTCATATATTGAAAATAATCGGTCTTTAATTTTTATTATTTAAATGTGTATTCAGATCTCGACATTTAGATCTTAATTTAGATTTTAACGTTCAAATTTAGACGTCTGAATCTTAATGGAAAGTTGGAAACAAATAAGTCCTTGAACAAATGAAAAGAAAATGTAATTAATTTTTTTGATGAAATATTTATTTATTGTTTATTTTAACTATATGATGGATAATTGATTTTTGCATTGGTGAATAAATGTTAGTACCTGGAGAAATCATGTCAATTAAGATAGAAAAGATATTATTCAAGGGAAAGTCAAAGTACCAGCATATTATGATCTTTGAGGTACTACTTTTTACTATTATTTTAATTATGTGAATATTATTAATTATTCATCATTTAATTAAATATTATTGTGACAGTCATTAACTTATGGAAAAGTGATAGCTCTGGATGGGCTACTTCAACATACAGAGAGAGATGTATGTTCTTATGTTGAAATGATTGTCCATCTCCCACTTACTTCTATTCCTAACCCCAAAAAGGTAACTTTTTTTTTAAAAAAAAATTCTCATTCGCGATTCAATATTTATATTAAAGTTTGACTGATATTTTTCAGGTTCTGATTATCGGAGGAGGAATGGGTTTTACTTTAAGGGAAGTTTTACGTTATCCATCTGTTGAGAAAGTTGATGTGGTCGAAATTGATGACATGGTGGTTAATATAAGTATTTTACTCATTAATTAATCAGAGCAGAACATGAATTAAAAGTTTGGAAGTTTTAAATTTTCTTTACCCACAAGTCTAGCATGAAATATATTTTCACGGTCCCTTTCTTACCATTGAACCGTCAATCAATCTTTTTAGGGGTTCACAAGTTAATATACATATATATTTATTTTAAATTTTTAATACAAATATAAAGTCTACGGAAAAGTAAGTGGGTTCGTCCGAACCCACGAACCCCACGTAGCTCCGTCTCTGAACTTAATTAGTTTGGACTTTTAATTTTTTTGTTCCTAATTATTATTTTTCAATAAACTATAGGTTTCAAGAAAATATCTTCCTGAAATAGCTAAGGGATACGATGATCCACGTGCAACACTTTATGTAGAAGATGGTAATACCCCTAACAACATTATTTTTTATAGATGATTAATTAAATATGTATTGCCACTCAAATAATTTAATTAGAATTAATAATATTTATGTATTAACATTTTGATACAATTTTTCTATAATAATAATAATATTTGTAGGAAATGCATTTGTGAAGAACGCTGCTCCGGGAACATATGATGCTATTATAGTAGATTCTTCTGATCCTTGTGGTAATTTCGCGAGACATAAATTTATATTTTTGTAATATAAATTTGAAGGAATGAGTTTAATTGCTAAGGACAAAAATTAAAGACCAGAACAAATCGTAAAATTAAAAATGCATGTATGGATGCAGGACCATCACAATTTTTCTTTGAAAAGCCTTTTTTTGAGGTAGTTTACTCAACTCAAGGTGAAAGTGCATGGATTTTCTTAGATGTTATTCAAAAACTTGTTGAAAATTGCAAAAAAATCTTCAAAGGCTCTGTCAACTATGGATGGACTAATGTTCCTTCCTACCCAAGGTCATCTTTCTCTCAGCTCGTTTTATATTATTTGATCACTTTATATTTTTATCTATAGATATTAAGATAATTTATGAAAAAATATGCTTAATAGCATAAGACATGTGAAAAAATATCATTAGAATAGGCGCATAGTAATTAATGATTCTTTGGAAAAAGAAAGTTTTGGAACTTTTAAATTTGTTTATGCTTCAAACAAGTATTAATTGTAGGGGCAAATTGAAAAAAAAAATTAGTTAATTTTATCTTAGACATAAAAAGTGAACAACTTGTAATTTAGGACATATTTTTAATGAGGTAATCAACTATTTTCTCCGTTTAAAAAAGAATGACCTAGTTTGAATTGAAACGGAGTTTAAAAAAAATATAAGACTTTTTAATCTTGTGGTTCTAAATTAAAGTTATGTCAAATGTACCAAAATGCCCTTTAATCTTGTGGTCTTAAACATGCCACGTGAAAAGTTAAAGTTAAAATGTTGTCAAAAAAAGAAAAAGGTCATTCTTTTTTAAACAGACTAAAAAGGAAATAGAGTCAATCTTCACTACCAAAAAACGTCCAAATCGCGAGGGTTAAAATTACATATTGCGGCAGTCAGTAATCCCCACAATTTGTTGTTTCGACAGTTGCAAAAACCCCTGCTGTTAGGTCTGCCACAATAAGTCGCAGGGGTTTTGAATCCCCCAAATTGATATCAATAAACCTGTGTTTCATATTCTGGGAATCAAAACCCCAACTATTTGTGAGTCTGAGAGTCGTAAACCCCAGCAATTTATGAATCACATTAAATTAACAGGGGTGTCAACCCCTGCAATTCATGAACATAGTAAACTTTCTACAGCATTCTGCTAGTTGTATTCAATTTTAAATATTAATGACTAACATGTACATTATAGTCCAAACATAAAAGGACATATTAGTAAAACATATTTCAAACACAAAAATATATCATTAAGCGTACTATTAGTTTTACAAGCTATATTGAAAAATGTAATTCACCCCAACCATTACGACTACAAGGAACTTGAAATCACTGCGAAAACTGTTGGTTAATCTTGCTTTTATGGATGAAAAGTCTTTACCAGCATCCAAACTCAAGAAAGGACCTGCAACAGTTCATGGAACATCACCTACCTGCAAAAGAAAATGCACAAAATAAAGGGGTATTGAAGGAGATAACTTGAGCCTTAGAAAGAGTGTTGTCATTGTTGTTCTGAGTCCCGGAGAAAGACAAAAACCCCTCTGGGTTTCTTCTCAAAACCAAAATCTTCAATTGGATTAAAGAAGAAAGAATGGCTTCAGCCTATTTAAGCATGGGAGAAGCTCCCAGACGAATTACTGACTTCCTAAATCGCTTCTCCGATATTGTTTCATCTCAAGACGCCAAGTCTCTATGCCTTATTTTCTCTATCTCTTAAAATTCATCTTTTCTCCTTTCTCTTATCTGATGCCCTCATCACTTTCCAGAATGCTAGCAGAGTAATGAGACAGACTAATAGATACTCTCAGTACGCAGATATACTACTCCCTCTATTTCATGCCTTACAAAGTTATCGACTCAAACTTGGTTGAATCTTAGAAGACTTTTGAAAATGCTGCCAATGCATTTAGTCAAGAGTTCCGCAACTGGGAATCAACTTGGGCTTTGGAAGCCCTTTATGTCATTGCCTATGAAATTAGAATTCTAGCGGAAAGAGCAGATAGAGAGTTGACTTCTATTGGAAAAACTCCTGAAAAGTTGAAAAGGGTGGCTCATTTCTCATGAAAGTGTTTCAGGTTCTTTGTAGAAAAGAATCAAAACCTGTTGGAGCTTTCTATGTGGCTTGCCAGCTTTTCAAATTTAGTTTAAGCTCGGAACAGTTCACTTGTGTAAAAGTGTTACAGGAAGCATTGAAATTGCCTGCACTTTTGATTTCGAGAAGTTTCATCTTAGGGATAAGGTTACTTACATGTATTATACTGGACGGTTGGAGGTGTACAATGAAAATTTCTCCGCTGCTGATCAAGGTATCATAGCCATCGCAATACTCGGAAAGAAAGAAATATAAGGATGATACTAAAATATCTGATACCTGTGAAGCTCTAAATCGGAATCTTACCTAAAACATTGTGCTTTCTCTTAGAAGGAGGGTATCTACGACTTCTTCGACGTGCTCTGCAGGAACATGAAGACCAGTTTTTAAGGTTTGGCGTTTATCTTGTCTTCAAGAAGCTAGAGCTCCAACTTTACCAGAGGTTACTAAAGAAGATCTATATTATCCAGTAGCAGAAAGATCACAATAAAGCTCATGAATTGCTTGAACGGAAAAAGTATATCGAGCTTCGAAATGAGGATGAATTACCTTAAGAGGCACGGATAGTGGCAGCATAGATCCTTGACAATGGTTGTTAGCCCACTGTAAGTCACAAAACAAAACATCCTTAACATTAACATACTAAGGTTATAAGCATTAAACAACAATAACTATGCCTCAATCTAGAATAAGTAGGATTCGGCTATATGAATACTCACAATTCTGATTTATAACAAAGATACTAATAGAAACGACGTCTTTCCTTTATATTTCAACACTTGGACAGAGAATTTGCATGTTAAATGATGCACTAGAATATACACATAGTCCAAAAATGAACAAATGTAATCTGCAAATGCACAAAATCCACGAACACGTAGATGGTACTAATTTGTTATAGCTTCTTTTCAATTCTCATCTTTCTGTTCTTGGTGATGTATGCAGAAATGAGATTCTCTGAGAGAACAAATGAGTTAGCAGTAAACTAGTCTTTTCATTATAAAATTTACTGCTAAACTAATCAAAATATGACTAAAGCATCTCTCATTAGTATATATATTCTAGCTTTATACGTCATAGCCTCGAGTCCTTAAGTGGTTGTTGAAGACTCTTAACGGAGCCTCATCCAGTTTGTTTCCGAAAAACAAGAGGATACTTCCTAACTCCTACCTCATATTCAATTTTGGAGCCTTAGCTACTGTCTTTAAATTAAATCATTGTTTTCTACATTAGTCATTCTCTTGAACCCCTTTGAAAGTCTACGGGTTAAACATCCCATAATTCAGATTTGAGGCTTCCTATCAAGGTTCGAACATGAGACCTCTAGTTAAATGTGGAATAACTAGAGGTTTTCTTTACTAACTAATACATACAACAACAGTTAACTTCTCTTAATCTTGAACCAAGGGTATGACAAAGTTTAGTTCCCAAGAACACGAAGAAATTACGAGAGTCGCCACATTCAAAATCTCTTTGCTCAACTATTTCCTGAGATCATTCAGTTCCACAAAAACCCAAATAAGAAACAAACAAACAAACAAGTAAAACTTTGATGCCATAAGTTACAGGCTTCCAAAACGACTAGTTACAACCTGCAAAGGTCATTCTAGCACTTACCAAACATTCTCTGTTTGAAATGTACGCAAAGAGTCTCTTGAGCAAAATGCCAAACTTACAACATTTTATAATCTTGCTCCCATGTCATGTCCAAAAGAATGAAAGTAAATAAGTTCAATGAAGTACAATTTTGATAAAAAATACTTGCTCCAATATCATTTCTAAATTGCCAAAGTTAACACATATAAACAAATTATAGTTACAACTACAGCTATCAGGATAAATTATAATTTTAGATCTTACTAAAAAAAATGAGAGTGAGACAGACACATAGATTGTTATCCGGAATTCACCTCCAAATACTTCAAAATGAAATATTGGACCGCTTGGAGAACTTACTAATACAATCTTCCTATATGAATGTACAAATTACTATAGTATATCTAATATTACTATATTATATAGAATGTTTAACTTAAGTTAATATATTCAATGAATCGAAAAGCTAACTAGTGTTAGAAAATAAGGAATAAATATTTAGCTTATTGTCTGCTTTTGAATCTAGCTAGTTGACTTTGGCAATCAATAGAGTATAAATTTGACAATAGCAATCAATGGAGTATAAATAAGGAAGAACTGATTCAATAGCATTTAGCAATCAATGGAGTATAAATTTAGCAATTTGTTCCCTCTACTGATTCTACTACCACTCATCCTTACAAAACTAACTTTTTGGCCAAATGAAGTTGCTCAAGAGATTTGAGAATTTCAGTTCATTATTTGGCAAATACCAACATGGACAGCTAAACAATGAAAAGTACAACAAGATTACAACAAAATAAACCTAATTCTACTACAAAATACATGTTCAAAATCGATAATTTCGAATACAACAAATTAACCTAATTCTACCTCCATGCATCTATACAAACAACCATAAAAGAAACTTATAACCTAGTAAATACAATCAGTAATTTGTACAAAGCTCTAAAATTTGTGAAGATTCAGATGAGAAAATCCAAAGAATCGAGGTAGATTCATTTCTTAAGACGTGAGAAGTGGAAAATATTACCTTAGAATGCCTATCTCATTTCAAATATGGTGAGTAGCTCAAGTTTACAAAGTTTTGAGGTAGCTGAAGTAGTGGAGAAGTGACGGCGTAGAGAAGTGTGCCGGCGAGAGAAATTACGACTGAGAGTAACCCAATCCTAATGAGAGATGGTATTGTAGAAGTATGTTGTATTTCAGAAACTAAAAATACATTGTAAAAGTATAAATAAGGGAGGTAACACTCTTTTATATGTGTATTTATATTTTGTACATTATTTCAGTAACTGAAAATATTGTAATTTTAGAAAAATGCAGTATGAAAATATAAATACCATATTTTATATTTTAAAATAAAAAATTATATTTACAAATAGCAGGGGTTAAACCCTGACTATTTATTTAGATTTTTCTCTTACTAGATGACGGGATTTTAAACTCCCGCTATTTACTTTTATTTTCTATCAGCTATTAAAATCCCCTCTATTCGGGGGTTGCTGCTAACCTCCGCTTTAAAAACCCCACGATTTAGGCCTTTTTTTGTAGTGCTTTTTGAAACGGAGGGAGTATTTTCTAGCTCCGTCCAACAATAGTTGTTTACTATACTATACTATTTTAGGATGTGCAACAATATTTGTCTTATTTTATGAAATTAATGGATAATTTTATATTTCTTTCTTACTTTACCCTCATCATTAATTATAGTCATTTCCTTATTACATCTTCCAAGATATTGTGCTTATTATGTTCCAATAGTGATATAGTAAAATTACTCTTTTCATTTATAATTTTTTAAGAAGTGTGTAAAATTATAGTGGACAAAGTTATCCGACCGAGGGAGGAAGTAATATGAGACGAAGGGAGTATTGTTGTTGTTGTTAGAGATCATAGCATAATTCTTTTAAAGAAAAACATGATTTTTATAAAAGCTAAAAGGTCAGGTTGAATCAAACGAATCAATAAGGTAGAGTGGTCTCTATTGCTAACAAGACAAATAAAGTAAAATTGAGATGGATCGGATATGTGAGAATGAGTTGATATATTTGCCTTGTACGTGTTTTTGCACTCTTATTTTCTTATAATCGTGCTTCGAATTATACAAACAATAATAATTCTAATATATAATAATTGCAGTGGGGCTATTGGATTTGTTATTTGCTCTACTGAGGGGCCTCCAGTTGATTTCAAGAATCCTGTAAACAAAGTTGATGTAGATATCATATCTACAAATTCTGAATCACCTTTGAAGTACTATAACTCAAAGGTACTATACATTTTTTTCCTTTTGAATTAAAATTTTAAATTTATATTTAACTTAATTTTTATATATAATCTTCTAATAATACTATTTTATTTCTTAATTAATTAACAGGTTCATTCTGCTGCTTTTGCTTTGCCAACTTTTGCTGAAAAAGTGCTTAACCCTAAAAAGTGATTCTTATTGGAAGATGTAGGAATTTCAAGTATCTTTTTGATGTTTCAATAAAAATTGATAGGCAATGTTTATTTGCAAATTTAATTTTCTTGCAATAAATGGTTTATGTAATAATGGCAAGGATGGACGTTTGAGTTGTGCGAATCGAATATATGAAAATTTTGATTTGAATTTTTATTTTCGAATTGAAGAAATTACCATAGATGTAATTTTATGTTTGTGTCTCCTTATGTTGAACTTGAATTAGGTCATCTGCAATTTTCATCATAGGTACTCGAAAATCATCAGACAATTTATCTTCTTTTTTTTTGTCTATTTTATATTTGCTATTAAATATTATTTATCATCTAACACATTTTTCAAAGCATTAAATTTAATTAAGTTAAAAAATAATATAGAAATATTACCCCTTTTATTTATTATTTTTTAAAAGTGTGTCAAGTCAATAGTGGACAACAATTGTTAGACGGAGAAAGTAATACAAGTATTAATTATACACTCAATTCAGCACAATAGGATGTGTAACTAACAGTGTTTTTGGCTAAAATTATACCTTAACTGTGACTCAAATCTAATGTACATTCTTATATTATCTAAGTGAGCAAAAACATCCTTATACTATCCACAAAATAACAAGTATCATCCTTTATTTTATTTCTTTTAAGAAACTGATTGAACTGATAAAAAAATATCTTTTTTTAATTTTGCAATATATTAGCCACGACAAGAAGATTAAAGTTATATAAAAAGAATAAGGATATTATAGATAGAAAATGAATATTTTATTCTCATATTTTAAATTTTGTAAGTTGTTAGTTTAAATGTTTTTGCATCATCAAGAAGTTGACAAGCAACAATACATAAGTTTTGAAATATTTATATAGTAGGTTCCGGTTACTAGAAAGATTATGTAAAAAGTTCATTTCAAAAATATTACGTGCAATTATTTAGAGATTTTCTTAATAAAAAACATATATAATATACTATATATACAAATTCACATTTTAACAATGTACACATACTAAAATTTAGTGAAATTATGTAGGTGTTTTGTTGTAAAATTAAAATAATAATTACTTTATTTGAGATTTTTGAAGTTAATTTAACTCTTACCAATTCATACGTTCGAAGCAAGATGTTGAGAATTGGATTTGACCATTTTTTTTCAAGTAATATTTAGAATTTGAATATATTTTTTCGATATATGATCTAACCATCAATTTCTAAAAATTAAAAAAAATCATCCAACTTGACTAGCTTAACCATGTGTACATATATTTCATTCGACGTGACACATTTTTTTATTGGTGGCGTGAGTTTCTTAAAAAAAAATAGACAAAAGGATGAATTTTGAAACTTTTGAGATCGTGCAAGGATGTTTTTTGTTCACTTATATAACAAAAGGATGTACTTTAGGTTTAGGTCATACTTCAGAAATGATTTTAGCCAAAAACTCGTAACTAACACATAACAAATCGTTTCCTCCTTCCCTTTTTAGTTGTCATGTTGCGTGTTTTAAAAGTCAATTTGACTAATTTTCAAAAATAAGTTAAATAACACTAATTTGATATTTTGAACTTAAAATTTAGTCATTCAAAAACTAACAAAAAAGTACTATAACAAGCAACATATTGCATATCAATATGATTAAAAAAATACATTATAAAATGTTAGTCGGCTGACTCTAAAAAAGAAAACCATGAAAATCAAAAAGGAACGGAGGAAGTATAATATTAACAATACAAAGCTATTAGTATTAGTTATTAGTACATGAATAAGTATGAGCAAAATTAGAACTATACACAATACATCAAACCAAACTATGAAATAAAAAAAAAATCATAGCATTACTTTCATCAGTGTTTTTTGTTGCAGTGAAATTTACAGGGAAAAATGACTTTTTTAAGAGAAATAGCTTTACATATTCCATAAATATTTCTAATAGCTACTATCACTTACCCAAATCAATTTCATATTCATACAATTCTGTATAATAGATAGCAAAAAGCTCTATGAACATCACTGAAGTTTATCCACCTTAAATACAAGTCCACAGAAACACAGTTAACACAATAATGCTAATATATTTTTGTTTCCAATTCTCTCCCCTATGGAGCTGCAAAATTTTACATGTGGGATGATTCAGCTGTAGGTAAAACATTGGACTCATCTGAATGGTTCAACTGGTGCAGATTCTTGGAGAAGTTCAGCAGCCTCGAAACATTCCGCGGCTTCGAGTGCAGATACTCCATTTTCACTTTTGTAAACCAATCCAAGATTGTACCAGGCAGAAGGATTTGTTCTGTCAAGCCGTAATGCATCGGTCAGAAAGCTTTTCATGACAGGCAATGATTGGCCATCGAGTTGTCGAAGAACAATGGCAGTGGAAACTAAACTTGGAACATGGTTGGGTTCTATGTCTAAAGACTTCTGAAAAGATTGTAAGGCTTCTTTGTAGAGTCCCCTAGCTTGATAGAGTAATCCTGCAAAATGACCACCAGTAATTGTGCCTTTCAGAAGTTGGCTAAGCGAACTCATGTCAAAGCTGATGAAATTGCAAAGATAAAAAGCATGAAACAAAATCATGTTCTTCACTTAACCTCTAAAGATTAATCGAGACTAGCAGGGTGTCAATCAAAAGCTAGAGTTATGGAGAAGCACTTCAAAGAGTAAAGGATTTATGATGAGTGGGAGTAAGATAGAATACATGCACAATACACTGCAAGTTTAGCTAGTGAGGTAAGAGTGATATTGAGGTAATTAAATGGAATTGAAGCATTTAAATGTGGACAATTTAGATATAGAACTCAAATGTTTCAGGAGAATGAAATGATAGATGAAGATATTATACATAGGTTTAAATTGCGATGGTTGAAGTGGAGGAACACCATAGGGGTGTTATCTTCCTACCAAAGTGAATGGAAAAATCTATAGAACTACCATAAGGCCATCAATGTTGTATTTTGATGAGTTTTTAGAAAGGGTTGAGTTGCAGAAAGATTTTAAAAGGCTGAAATTGTCTCACAAAACTTTTATTAAGCATAGAGGACTTTAAATGGCCAACTTAAAACAGAAAATCTGCAGAATAAAATTCAAAAACCTAAACTATCTCAACTCAACTTTTCTTTGGGGCAGCTTTCCAGGGGTGCGAAGACACAACATATGAACTGCTATTAAGGATTGATCAAAGGAGAGGAATGGAACAAAACAAAAGGGGGAATGAAAGCAAGTTAATTCAAAAGCAGTTTTCCTAAACAAAGTACGAACTTAGCTTTCGATATGAAATTCAAAGAAGGGGAGCCAAGAACAATAGGGAGAATCTCACACGAGGGTTCATCATGAAGATAAAAAATTTATCTTGGAATGTTAGGAGGTTAAATGGGGAGAGCAAAAGAGCACTTGTAAGAAAATTTGTTGCTTCAATGGAGGGGTGACATTCATGTGTTGGTTGAAACTAAGCTAACAAGGAATGACTCAAATCTTTACCAACAAATCTGGAACCACAGATAGTAGGGAGAAGCTCATGTAGAAGCAATTGGAAAGAGTGGGGGGATAGTAGTGCTATGGGACAAAAGAGTTTGGAAGGGAGAAATGGTAGACAGTGAAAATCAAATGCTTACTTGTAGATTTGAGGGCATAGAGCAAGAACTGACATGGCATTTAAGTGCAATTTATGCAGAATGTGATAGAGGGGAAAGGAGGGAACTTTGGTGTGAACTGGCAGCCATTAGAAGCCTTTTTGAGCGGCCATGGGTAGTAAATGGGGATTTCAACATCACCAGATATCTAGAGGAGAGAACCAACTGCCAAAGAATCGATGGTGCAATAATAGAGATTACAGAATGGATCAATTACATGGAGCTTGTAGACCCTCCTTTATTTGGAGGGTCTACACTTGGAGAAGGAGCGAAAATCGTGAGAGCGCTTCGAGAATATATAGATTCCTCTACTCTTCAGGGAGGAACAAAATCTACTCATCAAACAATCACTGATGCTAAAATTGGGATCAGACCACAACCCCATCATGCTTACATGTGGAGATATCGATTTCAAGAAAGTCATGTTTTAAGTTTGAACAATGGTAGTTGGGAGTAGATGGTTTCAAAGAGAGGGTAAAAGAATGGTGGGCCTCTTTCAATGTAACTGGAGCCCAGCATACATCTTGACTACCAAACTAAAACTCCTAAAAGGAAAATTAAAAGAATGGGGGAAGGAAAACAAGAATAACTGGAGACAGTGGAGGGAGGACATCTTGAACCAAATTACTGGATTAGAAAATACGATGGAGCAAAGAGCACTCACAGTTGATGAATTGCTCCATAAAGTTCATTTGGCAATGGAGTTCGACGAGGTGGTCAAGAATGAGGAGATAGCATGGAGACATAGGTCTAGAATCCAATGGTTGAAAAATGGAGATACAAAACCAAATACTTTCACAGAATGGCCACAACACATAAGAGATGCAACACCATTGACAAAATTGAAGAGGAAGGGACACATATCACTGATCCAGAAGTTATCAAAATGAAATTTCAAGACTACTATCAGAATCTCTACAAAGAGACAAACATGGAGACCTAATCTAAACTTGCAAGACTTCACAAGCATTAACTTGGAGGAACATATCTAGATAAGGAGGAAGAAGTCTTAAAAGGCATCAATCTTTGTGCTAGTGACAAGGCACTAGGACCTGATGGCTTCCCAATGAGTTCTTCAAAGAATTTTGGAGTGTCTTTAAAAAAAGACATCTTGAACACTGTGAAGCATTTCCATGAGTTCCAAGTGGCTGAAAAAAGAATGAATGCCACTTACGTGGCTTCAGACCAATAAGTCTAATTAGAGGGATGTACAAAATCATAGCTAAAGTGTTGGCTGAAGGCTCAAACAGGTGGTAAACAAGCTGGTGAACAAGCACCAAATGGGCAGGCAGATCATGGATGCTGCATTAGTAGCCAGTGAATGTGTGGACACAAGATTAAGAGGAGAGAAAGCACACATCATGTGCAAACTTGATTTGAAAAAAAGCATATGACCCTGTAAATTGGGGGTTTCTTCTAAACATCTTAAGACAGATGGGGTTTGGAGATAAATGGCTAAAATGGATAGGTTTTTGTATTAAAACTGTCAGATTCTCCATTCTGGAGAATGGAGAACCGGTGGGGGGGTTTTCAACTGAAAGGGGTTTGAGGCAGGGTGATCCCCTCTCCCCTTTCCTATTCATACTGGTCATGGAGGGGCTGAATAGCATGCAGAGGGTTAACGGGAGGACAAGCAGTTTATTCCCTATCAAGTAAGTAGCACAGATGCAACGACTGGCTAACATCGTAGGTTGCAAGATTGAGCGATTCCCAACAACTTACTTGGGAATGCCTCTGGGAAGCAATCATAAAGAATTACTGATACGGGATGGGATAATCCAGAGGTCAGAGAAGAAGTTCGCCAAATAAAAATCTCAATACTTGTCAGTTGGGGGCAGACAAACACTAACAAATCCAGTGCTGGACTCCCTCCCCACTTATGTCATGTCTCTATTTCCCTTACCTGCTAAGGTGCTGGAGAAATTGGACAAATTCAGAAGAGACTTTCTTTGGTATGGAAACAAAGAAAGGAAGGGGTACTATCTAGTTAACTAGGTAACAGTGCAGCTACCTAAGCTCTAAGGTGGTCTTGGAGTTAGGAATCTTCGAATCTATCATGAGTGCCTCTTGATGAAATGGTTCTGGAGATATGTGGAAGAACAGGCTCTTTGGAGAGAAGTCATACATCACAAGTATGGCCCACAATGGTGTACCAATGAGGCCAGTATACCATATGGAGTTTCAACATGGAAAACAATAAGATCCTTCTGGACCAAACTAGCAGGAAACATCAAACACAAAATAGGAAATGGAGCTAAATACTATTCTGGAAAGATGTTTGGGTAAGACAAGAGACATTAATGCAATCTTTCCCTGACTTATCTTCTTTCTGCAGCAATCTAAATATCACTCTAGCTGAGAGTTGGGCAAATGGTTGGGATATATTTTTCAGGAGAAATTTCAATGATTGGAAAATAGATAGGGTGGCACAATTGTTACATGCAATCGATGAGTTTAATGGTTTGGCTAAGGCCAGACACAGTCTCGTGGGTACACTATGAGGATGGAAGGTTCACAGTTAACAAGCTCTATAAAAAGGATCTGGAAACTCAGCAAGGCCTCAGATTGGCTGGATGGAAATATGTATGGACAAGCCAAGCACCAACCAATATCAAATGTTTTGTATGGTTCGTACCTAAGAGGGTTTGTCTGACTCCAGGAGGTACTGCAGATGAAAGGTGCACAACTAGTACCAAGGTGTTTTCTATGCAATGAGACAAATGAGACCAACAACCATCCTCTTCTACACTGTAGAGTCACTGGTCAACTATGGTCTCTGTTTTTTAGGCTCATTGGTAGCAGCTGGACGATGGCAGCGCATACTGCTGACCTGTTGAGTTGCTGGATCAGGAGAGGAGGAAGTAAAAGCCAAAAAAAGTGGTGGAGAATTATTCCAGCTTGCATATGGTGGTTAATATGGAAGGAAAGAAACGGAAGATGCTATGAGAACAAATCAAACTCCATACAGAAAGTTAGAGAAAATTGTATTGCATATTTGTATTATTGGTGTAAACAGGAATGTATAGAGGAGGTAGAAAAACTAGTAGATATGCTAGGATCTTTGTAATTAGCCTTCCTAGTCCCTCTATGTACCAATTTTTGGAGGTCACCAGCATGTCCTTAATGCCTAGAAATACAACATTACTAATTTCAAAAAAAATATCTCAACTGAACTTATCTAACTAAATTTAAATTTAAACAATGACAGCTCCTAAAACTAAACTAATTATTATTCTAGTAAATCAACAATAACATCAGCAATTTCTAACACTCCTCCTTTGCTTCTGTTATTGCAATCTAAAAAATGTTGCGTCTCCTCAATACTTTGACGGATGGTGCTGAATTCTTTTGACTGCTTTCGAATTTGCAGACTCCTTTTAACGTGACTCTTTCTTATTCTTTCTTTTCTATTATTTTCTTTATTTCCCTTTTTTTTTGCATAAAAAGCACCCTAACAATTGTCTTATGTAAAAGCTCTTTTGAAGGTGCTATAATCTAACAATGATAAGATTTGGCGTGTTTGTAAGATCAGTTCTTCCATTATAATGTTCAAAATATGATTCCATTCACTTACGGCATTCAATGAGATTGTTGCTTGCCATCTTTGAAAATCGATATACGGTCAAAAATATTAGAAAATGATTCCTTAAAATAAACACACAGATCCCATCTGTTACCACTGTTGAGTTTTTAAAAAGGGTGGAGCAGCTAAAAGATTAAAATTGCCCCTAAATTTTTATTAAGCATTTAAGGCCTTTAAATAGCCAATTTAAAAACAGAAAATCTGCAGAATAAAATTCAAAAGCCTAAATATATCTCAACAAAATTTATCTAACTAAATTTAAACAAAGAATCTTACCATTAAACTACTTATTATTCTAGTAAATCAGCAATAACATAAGCAATTTTCAACATGTATGAAAATGAATGTTAAGCCCTTAAAACCCAACATATACATTAAGTGAGTGTCGTAGATATGTAAATGTTAAGATGGATGTGTATTCATATAAGATTAGACATGACCATAAATAATCACAACCGTCAGAAGGTGCAACTAGCAGATATAGAGGATAAATGAGAGAATGTCACTCGATATGATTTCGCCACGTTACGAAGGCCTCCTAATGCATGATTATTTGATGTGATACAATATGATTGAAGATCTTAAAAGACAATAAGGTAGACAAAATATTACTCCTTCCGTCCCATTTTATGTGGCATCGTTTAACTTGGCACGATGTTTAAGAAAAAAAGTAAGACTGAAACTTGTGGTCTAAAACACTCCTTAATATTTGTGTGGCTTCAAATGATCTCATTAGCTGTAAAAGGGGAATTTTAAAGTTAAATTGTTTCTAATTATAGTAAGTAAGGTGACCTCCTTTTTGGGACGGACTAAAAAGGAAAGTGTGACACATAAAATGGGACAGAGGGAGTACATGCCTACATGGGAATGAGTTGTATTAAAAGACTATCAAAAGATAGAAGATAATAAAAGGTGAAAATTTGTGTAGGTAACAGTCTGATACCAACAAGAAGACTCTTAGTATATTAGAGATATAACCACTAGCGTTTATTAAAGATCCCCTAGTGTTAGATGATCCACAAGTATGGAATTATTGAAATATTATGGACTCAAACAGAGCATTTATGAAATCGAGGATTCATACAGTCAACCCCAACAAGCTTGGGATTGAGGCACAATTGTTATTGTATAGATTCTTCCAAAGATATAACTTCATGCAACAAGTACTATTCCAAAACAGCAGTATTTATGATGACAGATCCACAAATAAAGGCTATGAGAGGCTCATTATTCCGTACTAAGCTTTTTATCCTATCTAATTTACAAACTTAACCAGTGTTATCCACAGCATGAGACGAGCAATAATGTTCGGAAGTCCAAAATCTAAAGCCATTAATCCATCAAAAAGAGACAGACAACAATATAATCCAGTGGATTCTTTCACATGTTATTTTAAGGATGCGGTTTGAAGAAACAAGTTTAGCGTAGAAAAGAACAAAAGAGTGCACGAAATTCAAATCACTCTCAGATTTCAAGCCTCCTATTCCCGTCAGTTCAATTTTTAGATGAAAAAAATACTCTTTGGCAAGTGTTTGATGCAGTTCTATGGGATTAGTTCACAATAGCCAACCTCAATGACAAGCTACACGATAAAATCACATACAGAAAAAGTTGTACGTAATTATTGGATCTATAGCCGATACATGCGACCATTAGGCGATCCAAGTGCAAGTCCATTTCAAGATCATATCTAAGACTTAAAGAAACCAGAGCAAATTGACTGGATAACCTCTATAACACAGCTGCTCATTATACCTGTTCGTTTGTATGATAAATAAAACTGTAGATCTTCACTTGTATTTCTGCTTTTAAATAGGGAACTTAAGAATACTTATACTTGCAGGCTTGGTGTGAATGCAACCCCACCCCCTTGGACAATGAGTCATTGCATTGCCTAGGCAACATATATTGACAATGAGACTGTCTACTTGAGCCATATTACCCTGTGCCAGATAAACACCCCTTCGCAGAAAGAAAAAACGATTTGGTCTGAATTAACTTCAACCCTAAGTCTAGTACACTCCAAGAGACATCTTATAAGAAAAATTGGGAACATCTGCCAAGATAAGTGAATCAAGCAAGTAATACCTGCAGAGTAGCATCTCGAGGCAGAATGAGGATTGATGGCCTCAGATTTGATTAGGCAAACCTCTGCATCACGCCACTGAGACAAGTTTGTGTATACATTTGCTAGATCGTGCCATGTTTCCATTTCTAAACTTCTACTGTTGTCTCTCGTGTTCTGTGGGGTCAAAGGGAAAATGAACAATGCAACTGATGAAAGATGGGAAACTAAAAGGATAAATTGAAGTACTACAGTCAGAAATTGAAGAACAGATTGAACATTCAACAATGTCCTGCCTGAAGAAAATCGAATTGGAGAAGAGAATCATGTTATCCAAGTTAATATTTCCTATTGCAAGGAACCATACCTTTAACAACTTTTTCTGAACTCCAAAACTTTTTCTCTGAACCTGGAGTACTGCAAGAAGATGAGTATATGTCTCCACGGCATCCCGCAGATGACCCTGGGCAATCTGTAGTTTAGCTTTAGTGCGGAGCAGTTCTCCTTGATCCCATTTTCCTGTTTCGTCTAGTGCAGCATTAATTATGCTTTCCGCATCTATATACCTCTTTTGAGCAGATAGTATGCGAGCTAGAAGCAGCCATCCTTTGACAGTAGAACCCCCCTCCAACTTCAATAGCTGCTTTGCATAATAGAGAGCAATGTCCAACTTTCTCTGATCTGCATTCTCCAAACTAAGATAGAAAAGAACATTAGGATTTATTCCTCCGGTCATCTTATGTGCCGAGTCAAGTGATTCAAGAGCCTCACACAATCTTGAGGTTCTCTCAGAATCAGACACGATGGCACGAGATCGGCCTGAGAGTAGAAGACCAAGTAAGCATTTTACAACACTAGCCATCTGGTTACATTTCCCTTCAATTTTTGGGAGCACTTTCCGGGTATACCCCATCCCTTCTTCCAATAAATTAGGATACTCTGCACAAATTTTTGCAGCAAGTACTAACTCAAATATGCCGTTCTTATTGTCCCTATTATTCATCAAGTTCCTTAACAGATTCAAAGCGGCCATGTCATCACCCTCTGCATAATAGCACAGGGCAAGGATAGTGTACTTTTGTCTTCTAACAACAATTCCAGGGAGCAATTCCTCAACCTGACGGGCAAGTGCCCTAAACTCACCTGCAATGGCTAATGCAAAACTGAGGTGATCCAAGATCGATGGATCCCATACAATTTTATTGAGTATGTATCTTCTTAGAAGAACCAGAAGCAGCAATATAGCTTCTTCTATGTTGTTTCTAGGTATGAAGGAACCTTCTGCCTGTGCACGAAGATTTGGAGGAGCTGCATCAGTGCCACTGTATAAGAGAAATATAGCATACTCCTTTTCTATTTTGCTTCTCGTTTCCACGTCAAGATTCCAACAATAAAGCAGGGCCCTTCTATATGACAAAATTGCTTCTTGAGGAGCACAAGCTAGCTTCCACAGCTCAGGAAGTAACTCCACTGCCTTGTTCAACGTTTCCAACAATTTGCAATCAGTAGAAAAGTTTTCAGGTAAGCCATCTGGCAAAGCAGACTCAACTGTATCCAGTATCACTGTACATGACTGAGCAGCTTCTGCAAAAATCATAAAGAAAACCTTTAAGGCTCACTAACAATCGCTAATGCAGGAACAGACTTAAAGAAGCAAACATGCACAGATAGAGGTTATGCGGCAGTAAATTGAAAATACCCCATTGCAGGCATCTTGTTGACTCAATATTCCACAGTTAAGTCGGTGGAATTACAGTTCCCAAGGAAGAAGATAATGCAATAGAATAAACACATATAATGAGCTTAGCTAATAAAAAGTGAGGAAGCACCTGTGAACCTCCCAAGAGCCTGCAAGGATGTTGCTTTGAGTAAAATGGCCTCAAAGAGAAGACTTACTGCATGCATTGACATAGGTGGGATAGCATCACTAAGCGAATTCCGCCTAGGTACCTCACCTCTTCTTGCGATGGAAAGTTTTATCTTGGGAACCACCGCAGCAATATCTATTCCCTCAAATACATGAAGAGCAGCCTCAACGTTACCTTTTTGATACTCAAGTCGACCTAATAATGCTCTTGCTTCCTAAAATAAAAGTGTCTCTTAGCCCACAAGTAGAATATGAAGGGAAATAGAAGTTGAGAAGTCAAGAACTTTTATTTGTGAGGAACTTTAGTGAGTCACTTTTACCTTGGAAAGTTGACATGTTGAAACGTTATTGTAATTTAATATGCAGCAACACAGTGATAATTTTCATTGACATAATGGATATCTCCAGTTTTACAAAGGATATTAGCGATCCATTACAAATTAAAATATAAGCATGCCATGTCAGAAGAGTGGAGAGTAAGAACAAGGGTTGTTCATGTAAATAGAGTGGCAAAAGCAATATGTATGACTTCATGCTAAGATATAAGAAGATCACTGAAAGACTCATATATTAAAAAAAATATGTATGTATAGCAGCTTGTTTCCTCTCGTGCTTCCGTTGAGAATTCAATTTTACTTTCACGTACTACTGAGTCGTCCCCTTAATTCTTTGAGCATGCAATCATAAACTCTATTTCACAAATTTTAAATGTAAAAACTACTAAAGAAAAAGGGCAGCCAGGTGCACTAAACTGCCGCTATGCGCAGGGTTCGGGGAAGAGCCGTACCACAAGGGTATATTGTACGCAGTCTTACCCGCACATGTCTGCAAGAGGCTGTTTCCACAGCTCAAATCCGTGACCTCCTGGTCACATGGCAACAACTCCACCAGTTACGTCAATGCTTCCTTCTAAATGTAAAAAGTATTGTGTCTACCCAATCATAGGTATGATTATGTATATTTTAGATCACATACACAATGGAAACAAAAGGCCTAACCCATCGGTGGCCCCTTAAACTTGGCACGAATTTCACTTAGACACCTCAACTGGGCGATGTTCATTTTAAACCCCTCATGTAGGATCTTGTTGCGTCATTTTGACACTATTTTAACAATCATCCAAAAATACACAGTGTGTGTAATACACTTGCCGATGACATGTCAAAGTGACGAATTAAACAAAGACACATGTCATATATGTAAAAAAATAATTCTAAACTAATGACTTTTAAATATAAAGAAAAATAACCACTCACTTGATGACATGTGGCATTTAAAACTCAAATAATAAATATTTTTTAAAAAGAAATTCAACACTTCTAATTTTCAAGAAACTCACCATTGTCTTCTCCACTCCACACATCCCAACCCCAACCGCTCCTCCACCCCATTAGAGAGTCCATCCTCTTTACTCCACCCACCCCAACTTCAACCGTTTTCACTCTATCGTCTTTTAAGAAACACTTTCAAAAGAATTTTAATTACATTGAAAAAATTAGTTTATAAAAGCATACTTTTTCCTCTTCTTTACTTCCAAAAAAAATCAATTATAACTAACAATGGAAGAATTTTTTGTTGGATCTAAAGAAACAAAATGATAAGAAGATAATGGTTGTGGTGATTTTTAGATCTGAAAAATTAAAAATTATTTCGATCTTAATAAGATTAATGGCAATGTTGCAGTAGCTGGATTGATGGTGTGTGGTGGATGAGATTATCACAAAGATTGAGGGAAGAAGATGAACAAAATAATTTTTTGACCTGAAAATAAGCTCCTCACGCGCTGACTTTGAGTGTATTACACTCACCATGTCATGTCAGCGAAAAGTGTCAAAATGACGCAACGAGATCCTACGTGAGGGGTTTAAAATGAACATCGCCCGGTTGAGGTGTCTAAGTGAAATTTCGTGCCAAATTCAAGGGGCCACCGATGAGTTAGGCCAAACAAAAACACATGGCAGGTAACACGTGTCACTCATATGCCCATTAAAAGAGAGTTAGCAGGACTAACTCTATAACAGTGTCTTAATACAAGTATAAAGCCCACAAATTGCATTTCATTTATTAAAGAAATCCTTACGGTTGATAATGAACAAAATGACACATGATAAAGCATACAGAGCAGGGACTTTTCGTCCCTGTGCCTCAGTTGAAAAACAAATCTCAGTTTTCCCAAAACCAGTTTAGTGATGGGATTTATCTAATAACAAAACAAGATTTGTCGTTATCAACTGAAAGATTTCCTAGCATCCGACATGCATAATAAAACAACTTCAGTACTGCATCAAATCAAATTGAGGGGCGAAAATTGCGATGGTAACATCTGATCATGAAAAGATACTAATTATGGGATCGAAAGGGAAGCTAACTTCATAATAAACAACTTTTGTGACACCAACCTCATAATTCAAAATGCCACTCTCACGAAGCGATGATTCTGCTTCTTCTATGTTACTGGTGTCTGCCTTGGCGTCATCGCCAGCTCTTGAAGAATACCCACTAGCTGAATAGTCCCGAGTTGCAAGAGACTCGGATGATGGAATAATATCTTCAATCCTTAATTGTTCCCCTGAGCAAATGCACTTCATCATCTTCCGCAATCTAAGGCTTAAACTAATTTTCTGCTTGTAAACCCAATACTTCACACTCATTCTTTCTCATTACCCTGAATGTTGAATCATATAAGTTCACAAAATGTATCAGAACCCAAAATGGAACATAAATCAGACACAGTAAACGAAGATAAGACACTTGGCATGATACATAAACAGACACTCAAACTTGGCCTCGGCTGGCTGGCAAGTAAGCACTCCAACTTTGAGAGTGCACACATCAAGACTCTTCAACTTGGTCTCAATTGCCAACTAGGCACTCTAACTCGTCCCCATTGTGCCTTGTGGGCACCCCTTGCTGACATAACACATTAAAAAAAAATTGACACTAGTAAAATTGTATTACAGTCAGTACTTAGGTAGTACTGAAAAACCATATTTACAAAAAGAAGAAAAAGATTAAAGTCCTTCCAATGCTAAAACAGGAACTAATTGGACCCTAAACCATCTATGATTGACTCAGTCTCATTGGAGTAGACATTTGTACACCAAAAACAGAACAACAAAATACATTTGAACTTGACTTCCTGCAGGTTGTTGTCCCTATTTTCAAAACATCTATCATTTCTCTCTCTCCATATAGTCCACCATATACAAGCAGGTATCATCCTCCATCTTTCTCTGTTTGTAGCCCCAACTCCAGCCTCCTCCCAACTGAAAAGATCTCATCAATCTTACGAGGCATACTCCAGGAAATGCCTCTGAGATAAAGGAAAATCTGCCTCCAGGATATGACACATAAATATTGAAGGTGTCTATAGGATCATTTTGTAAGTTGGAGTGTCCAACTGACAAGTGAAGACGAGTTGAGGTGTCTAGATATGCTTACTTGCCAGCTACGGTCAAGTTTGAGTGTCTGTATATATGTATTATGCCTAAAATATTTATCCAGGAGACAACAGCATAAGAGAAGAAAGCACGAAAACACAAATATGTAAACCCAACTAAAAACAATTATACAGTCGAAGGAAAGACTAGGCCAAATTCAATCTCCTTCTCCTTGTAGAATTTTGTTAATTTTACATACACCCAACTAAACAAAAATTATACAGTTGAAGAAATGTTGCACCTAAATTCAAACACCCTAAAACAAATGGATCAAAATCTCCAACATTTGTAAAGCCCTAACATAATGAAATTGTGTAAAAGTAAGCAAAATCCAATTAAGGGAAGAACCAACATTACCCAAACAGAGCTTCAGTTAACCTAAACCACAAAGAACATGTTGCATCATTTCCACAGAGAATTTTAGGGTAAAATTTCAATTTTTTAAAGCTAAAATATTCAAGAAAAGAACAACCCATTGCATCACATCACACAAATTGTTGAAAGTAATCAATTTCAGACAGTGAAGTGAAAGACAGGGTTAAATCATAGCATCAAAAAGTACCTTTTGATTGGTAAAAAGCATTGACTGAGCTGAGCCCACAAGCCTCCACTACCCATTTCTTCCAAAGATTTAAGCTTTTTGGGTTGATTTTCTTGACTGAGTTAAACCCAAAAAAACGAAGAATCCAAAGCTTAACAAAATTGTTTTTTATTGCAAAGTTTTCAACTTGTTCCTCTGTGGCGTTTAGTAGAACTGTACAAGAGAAGTTTCAGAAGTCAGACACAAGAAGTGAATGCATTAAATGACACCCAACAAACCCTGAAATCTGAAATCTTCTCTTCCACATTTTCATTTCGATATTCGTATAAAAGTTCGATTAAATATATTTATATGAGAGTTATCACGAAATAGAAAATATTTTTCAATTTTTTATCCGAAGATTCAAGTTAGAATCACTTAAGTACGAAGTTACCTATAAATTCATTCATATGATAGTTTTTGTAGAATAGTAAATATTTTTTCAATCTTGTACCAGAAGTTTCGAGTTTTAAACCCTTAGATACAAAATCATCTTTATTAACCGCAAATATAGAATTTAGTCACTCCAATAAAGAAAATTAAGACAAATTAATTCGAATATACATATAACGTAGACCCTAAAAGAAGGGTTTCGAATTAAATAAAGGAAATAGATAGTCTCATTCACATTATCACATTCTAATTATAAAATACAAAAAATACTTTTTTAAATGTGCATTACAAAGCTCTTAAAATTTCAAATTGTATCAAATAAATTAAGACGGAAATAATAATTAAAAGTTCTTAAAATTTCAAATTGTGTCAAATAAATTAAGACGGAGATAATAATTAATTGTGACAGATTTTTCTTAATAATTTCTTAACATTAAATTAGTAATGTCTGACAGTCTCTTTAATTCCTTTACAGTGTTAAACTGATTTAATTAATTTTTAATTATGATGATTATTTTAATGACTGCTTTAAGAAAAGGCTATTGGGGAAAAGGAATAGGGTGGGGTCTAATTATTGAATTTTGGGTACAAAAGGCCTTCAATTCAAAATGTTTATGTCAGTTGCCTAATGTGGGTAGAATATAAAATTTATTGTTTTATTTTTACTTTTTCTTTATTTTTTATTTAAGAATATTTATGAATTATTTTGCCACTTTGCACGTGCTATATTTCATTTTCATTTTCGAACAGAGTACTGTTTTAATTAAATTAATCTAGTGTAGGTTTTTTGAAATTAATTTTATATTTAGTCATTTTGTGTAATATAAAGAATCCAAATTATATGGAAAGAATTAAAAAAAAATACAATTATCTAGTTTACATTACCAAGATATAAAACTTATAAATTTTCCGTCAAAATTCAAATTGATCTACATAATTATACATCTGACATATAACAATTACAAACTTTACATACATCTTTTTTTACAAAAAATATTTGAAGGCTTGATATACGATATTATGCAAATGATACATATTATTATACAAAATTATAAGAGGTACGTATTGACTTATGTATTATAATTATAATTTTATACATTATTATATGAAAATTTACTTTGTTTCTTTCTTCAATTCAAGCATTTCATTTAAAAACTTCACTAAATCATTCGAAATTTCAGATTTAGACTACTCAATACATTATCTATCTTTTGCAATAATACTTACTCAAAAAGGAGTTTATTTGCAAAAATTCAATCTTCAAACTTAATAAAATTTGTTTTTAGCAATATCATAGTTTCATTACGAAGCAAGGTAGAAAATAAATATTTATGAATACAAGTCAATTAAGATGGAGATGGAAGATGAATTATTTAGATAAATTTTGAGATAGAAATCAGTTCCATTGGAAGTAGGATAGTTAGGTCTATGTGAGTTATTTTTGAGTAAAAATTTGTTAAAATAACTTATATAAATCAATACTAAATTATGTACAATAACTTGATGAACTCGAATTGAAATTCATCATAGAGAATTAGAGATAAATTTTTTATCAAAGTACCTATTTCATTTCACCAGAGGTATCCACTTCAGCAGTGGTCCCCAAAATAGAAGTAAAAAAATTGCCTCAGCTGAAACCATATGCTTTTTTTTGGTAGGCGTTAGGCATGTTAAAGTCTCGACTAAATTTAAATTGCGGTACTGAATCATATTGAAGTTCCGATTAATTTGAATCATGAAAAGGCCATTTTCTTAATATTATTTATATAATAAGAAGAAGAAGAAATCAATAAACACGGACCAAAACTTGTATGCAGCACTTGTTGTTGCGGAAACCGAATATATAGAGAGTGATGGAATCACAACTGCTATATCTAAATGTAGCTAATAAATAGTAAATGAGACAACAACAAAAAAGAACACCAAGAATTAACGAAGTTTGGCAAACTTTTGTTTTCTTTTGCCTAGTCCTCAGACACAACCAACCAATATTTATTTCACTCCAAAAGAGTACAAGTGAAATACTACAAGAGAGAAAGAAGAACAAATGCCTTAGGAGATGAGAAGGCAAGTGAGAGCAGTGTTACAAATGAATTAGGAGCTACCTATTTATAGGAGTGAATTCTTCCTATTGATGTCATCCATGACATCACAATATGTCAAAAATGTCAAGATTTACCTTGTGAAACCAATTTATGGTTCACCTAAATTTCACCTACAAAAGATGCTATCTTGACTTTTCTACCAATGAAGAATTATCCTCCTAACTACCATATCTTCTCATTAATTCATTTTTGAATCTTGTCAAATTTAACAAATCTCCACCTTGGCAAGATTCTCCATTTTCAACTTTCTCTCAACAACAATTTTGATTGTGTCTTCAACCATAATCTTCAATGTTCAACAATGTTGATCAAGTTCAAACAATGTTGAAACTTGACCGCAGTCACCACTTTTGTCAACATATCGGTAGGATTATTCGTAGTATGAATTTTCTGTATTATGACTCCACCATCTTCTGATTTCTCGTATGAAATGATATCGGACGTCAATGTGCTTCGTCCTTGCATGATAAACTTGGTTCTTTGCTAATTGAATAGCACTCTGACTATCACAAAATATTGTGATTTCTTCTTGTCCAATACCAAGCTCTCTAAGCAATCCTTGAAGCCAAATTGCTTCCTTCGCAGCCTCTGTAATTGCCATGTACTCTGCCTCAGTGGTAGACAAAGCAACTGTTGACTGCAAAGTAGACTTCCAACTAACTGGTGCATTTGCAATAGTAAAAACATAACCAGTAGTTGATCTTCGTTTGTCCAAATCACCTGCATAATCTGAGTCACAATATCCAACAAGATATTGACTATCTTTCTGCTCGAAAACCAAACCAACATCTACAGTATTATGAATATACCGTAGAATCCATTTTACAGCCTGCCAATGATCCTTTCCAGGATTGTGCATGTACCTGCTTACAACTCCAACAGCGTGTGAAATATCTGGCCTTGTGCAAACCATTGCATACATCAAGCTACCAATAGCATTCGCGTATGGTACTCTTGACATATATTCTCGTTCAACTTCATTCTTAGGTGACATAGCATCACTAAGCTTAAAATGAGGAGCAAGCGGAGTGCTAACCGACTTCGTTTTTTCATTCATACCGAATCGGTTTAGTACTCTTTTCAAATATTCTTTCTGAGATAAATAGAGTTTCTTTGAATGTCTATCTCTTTTTATCTCCATGCCAAGAATCTTCTTTGCCTCACCTAAATCCTTCATCTCAAACTCCTTTCTTAGTTGAATCTTTAGCTTCTCAATTTCCTCTTGACTTTTAGAAGCTATCAACATATCATCAACATATAGGAGAAGATATATAAAGGAATTATCTTCAAGCTTGCGCAAATACACACAATGATCGTATTTGCTTCTTATGTACCTTTGCTGCAACATAAACTTGTCAAATCGTTTGTACCATTGTCTAGAAGATTGTTTCAATCCATACAACGATTTTTCAAGTTTGCACACCATATTTTCTTTTCCATCAACTTTGAATCCTTCTGGCTGAGATTTCCTCTTCCAAGTCTCCATGTAAAAAAACAGTTTTTACATCCAACTGAACTAGTTCCAAATTCAACTGTGCTACCAAAGCCAACAAAACTCTAATGGAGGAGTGTTTCATAACTGGAGAAAATACCTCATTATAATCAATTCCCTCCTTTTGAGCATATCCTTTGGCCACCAATCTTGCTTTGTAGCGAACATCTTCTTGGTTAGGAAATCCCTCTTTCTTTGCAAATACCCATTTGCACCCAATTGCTTTCTTGCCCTCTAGGAGATTGGCCAATCTCCATGTATGATTCTGATGAAGAGATTGCATTTCTTCATCCATGGCATTCCTCCACTTATCTTCTTGTGAACTTTGGACTGCGTCTTTATAAGTGGTAGGAATGTCATCGGCTGCAATTGAGTTAGCACAAGCCACCATATCTGTGAGTCGAGCAGGTTTTCTTATTGTCCTTTTTGGCTTGCTCGTTGCTATTGATTCAAGTTGTGGTTGAGGTTCTTGAGATGGAACCTCCTCTTCGACTGGCTCTCCTTCAAGAGGAAAATCTTCTATTGTTTCCTCGTTTGATCCCTGTGTTGGGAAAATTATCTTTCCCTCAAACTCCACCTGCTTTGAAGCACCATCAATTTGTTTGGCTTCTTCAAGTGTTACCTTATATGTCAAGGCAGATTCATCAAAGGTAACATCCCTGCTGAAAATAATTTTTCTTGTCTCTGGACACCATAAACGGTATCCTTTGATTCCAGAAGTAATTCCCATAAATAAAGCTTTCTTTGCTCTTGGGTCCAATTTTGACTCTCTTACATGATAATATGCAATTGAGCCAAATACATATAAAGAACCATAATCTTCAGCAGGTTTTTCATACCATTTTTCAAATGGTGTCTTCCCGCCAATAGCAGCAGATGGTAGACGATTAATGAGGTGGCACGCATATGTTATTGCCTCAGCCCAAAATTCTTTGCCCAAGCCAGCATTGGACAACATACACCAAACTTTCTCCAGCAAAGTTCGATTCATGCGTTCTGCCACTCCATTTTGTTGTGGTGTATTTCTGACGGTGAAATGTCTGACGATGCCATTTTCCTCACAAATTTTCTGAAAAAGATCATTTTTGTATTCGCCACCATTGTCTGTGTTAAGACACTTGAGCTTTCTGCCACTTTGAGTTTCTATCATCGCCTTCCATTTGAGAAAAATTCCCAATACTTCATCTTTTGTTTTCATCGTATACACCCACAATCTTCGAGAAAAGTCATCAACAAAGGTTACAAAATAATGTTTCCCACCTAATGAAGGTGTTTTGGAAGTACCCCAAACATCCGAATGAACATAATCCAAAATACCTTTAGTATTATGGATAGTTGTTCCAAATTTAACCCTTGTTTGCTTTCCCTTGATACAATGCTCACAAAACTTCAAGTTGCAAGTTTTAACTCCTTTTAGCAATCCTTGATCTGATAAAGTTTTCAAGGATTTCCCTCCAGCATGTCCCAAGCGCATATGCCACAGCTTGGTCATTTCTGCCTCCTTCTCGTCATTGGATGTTGTTGTCGCTGTCCCAATAACTGTACTACCTTGATAGTGGTACATGTTATTAGTTCTTCGAATTGCCTTCATTACCACCAGTGCACCATAGCATATTCTCATCACGCCATTATCTGTAATGACTTTGAATCCCTTTGATTCTAGGGCTCCTACAGAAATGAGATTTTTCTTCAAATCTGGTACATATCGAACATCTGTTAATGTTCTACTTAATCCATCATGGTTCCTTAATCGGATTGAACCAACACCATATGCGGTAGAGGATTATTGTTTGCAGTGTGAATAACTCCACATTCTCCTTCTTGTAAATCAATAAACCAGTCCCGATTGGGACACATATGATAACTACAAGCTGAGTCCATCAACCATACATCAGATGATTTGGATGGATCTGTTGTAACTAGTGAGTAATCGGAGTCATCACAATCAGCCACATTTGAATCCATGACAGCCTTCCCATTATTTGGTTTGGCTTTGCTATTCAACTTTGGGCAGTCTTTCTTCCAATGCCCTTTTTCTCGGCAAAAGGCACATTCATCTTTGCTGAGTCTCGATCTTGACTTGGATCTCCCTTTCTTCGTTCTCATATGATTTTGAGAACGACCTCTCGCAACCAGTGCTTCTGCTTCTCCGCCTTTTTGTTTTTCTCTCTTTCTTTGTTCATAACTGTATAAGGCAGAACAAACTTCTTTGAGAGATACTTCATCATTCCCATGCAGTAGAGTCGTTTCAAGATGCTCGAACTCATCGGGAAGTGAACTTAACAACATTAAGGCCATATCTCCATCCGTAAAAGTCACATCCATATTCCGCAAATCTGTCGCCAACTTATTAAAGCTGGTGATATGATCATTCATTGTGCTACCAGGAATATAAGTGAAGCGTAACAATCTTCTTTTCATGTAAAGTTTATTTTGACTGTTTTTCTTCAAGAATTTCTCCTCCAATGAATTCCATAATTTATTTGCAGATGTTTCCTTCGTGTATGGATACTTTTGTTCTCTTGCAAGGTAAGATCGAATGGTACCGCAAGCAACACGGTTGATAATCTTCCAATCTTCTTCTCCTACACCGTCTGGTTTCTTTTCTTCAATGGCAATATCTAGACCTTGTTGAAAAAGAACATCAAGGACCTCGCCTTGCCACATTCCGAAATGTCCTGACCCATCAAAAATTTCAACTGCAAATTTCGCATTTGACACAATTCTTGTCATAAGCGAAGACGCCAATGATGACGTATTATTGACACTTGATGTGGACTCATCATTTTTCTTGTCTCCCATTTTACTACAAATACTATTTACTAGCTAAAAATGCAAAGACCAAAGTAAATCTTTTTCTGATGTGGAAGTTCAGACTATGCTGCAACCACAGAGCATACTCAGATAATACCTTGGCTCTGATACCAATTGTTGCGGAAGCCGAATATAGAGAGAGTGATGGAATCACAACTGCTATATCTAAATGTAGCTAATAAATAGTAAATGAGACAACAACAAAAAAGAACACCAAGAATTAACGAGGTTCGGCAAACTTTTGTTTTCTTTTGCCTAGTCCTCAGACACAACCAACCAATATTTATTTCACTCCAAAAGAGTACAAGTGAAATACTACAAGAGAGAAAGAAGAACAAATGCCTTAGGAGATGAGAAGGCAAGTGAGAGGTGTGTTACAAATGAATTAGGAGCTACCTATTTATAGGAGTGAATTCTTCCTATTGATGTCATCCATGACATCACAATATGTCAAAAATGTCAAGATTTACCTTGTGAAATCAATTTATGGTTCACCTAAATTTCACCTACAAAAGATGCTATCTTGACTTTTCTACCAATGAAGAATTATCCTCCTAACTACCATATCTTCTCATTAATTCATTTTTGAATCTTGTCAAATTTAACATTTGTGCGGTGCATAACGGCTTGGAACACTAACCTTCTCGATATTCAAAGTTTAAACCCGAAACTTCTAATTAAGGATGAAGCAATCTCACCACGACAGTACTACTATCCGTGTTGGTAAACCAGAGTCCGGAGCCTAAATGGTATAAATTTTAACAAAAATTCCAAAACGGTATATAAATTTTTATTTTAACCAAAACGGCAAAATCGCTGGTAGAGCAGCGATTTTGGTCGGCAGAAAAAAGATAAATTGAAAATTTATATACGGTTTTAGAATTTTTGTTAAAATTTTATACCCTTTAGGCTCCGGACTCTGGTAAACCACATGCTCTTCTATCAAGTAGTACATATAGATAGTATATAATGAGTCACACTCACACATATGATAAAATGAATTATATAAAGTTTGAAACATATTGTTAGATCTAGACAATATTACATTTCATTTTTATTTCATGTTTTATGCTTCATTAGAAATAAAAATCATTAAATACATTTTATTAGTAAAAAAAAAGAGATCTAATTCAAACTTTAATAATTTATATTTTCATAAACTTTTCTATCTGCAAGTGTCATTCGCATTAGCAGTCGATCCCAAATTACAAAAATGAATGAATTGTTAAATTAGTAATTCAATAGCGATAATTTCGATTCAATTTATTAATCAAATCAAGTCTCCATCACCATATATTAATTTTTCTTGGAATGTAATAATGTATATGTAATCGGAGTACTGCCTCATGAAATAATCCCTTTGGTGATTACTTATGATTTTTAATATAATTGTTTATAGAATTATATTTAAGTACTACACTTTTTAATTGCATGGCACATATAAATTTACTCAATATTCTTTCACCTTCACGCATTTGACGAGTGCAATACATGCATGATAAAATCAAACATTGCATGAAATATTATGTATATATGTAATTTGTGACAGTAAATTAATCGGAAAAGGGCCTAAAATACCCTCAAAGTATTGAAAATAGTACAAAATTACCCTCCATCCACCTATTGGCTCCAAAATGCCCTTTTCATCCACCTATTGGCTCCAAAATACCCTTGTCATCCACCTTTGGGTTCAAAATTGACCACTTCTTTAATTGTTTTAAAATTAAACTCTTTATATATTTTTTAAAAAACTTGGCGTTCAACTATTAGTTATCATTTAATTTATTAATATAATTTATAAATCAACCCACTACCCACTCATTACTAACTAAACCCCACCCAATTAATAATCCAATTATAATATCAAAATTGTCATAAACATTACTAAAACACGATGAAATTATAGATTCCTGAAAATGACATTCAAAATTATTTGAGTCCGAATCGAAGCCCCAATTAAATATAGGTTGAGCCGCTTATTTAGGAGGACACTTTCAATAGGATTCTCTTTCAAGATTGAATTAAAAATTTATGATTAAAGGTAAAGAAGTAATACATCCCGAATTAATTCATTCACTTTTTTAAAATATAATTTTATAAATATTTATGATTTGTTTTAAAACCTTTAATATATTATTTTGAAAAAAAGTTAACTATGAAGTAATATCACATAATTGAGACGTAAGAATAATTAAGATGAACATAGTCAGACTTTTAAGTTTATCGGTAATTTTTATTTAGACACTTAACGTATGATAATTTACTTCTATAGATATTTTCGCCTCAAATTTTTAAAAACACTTAATTGACAGTAGCTTTTTTGTTGTTGCATTAATAATGTGACGGGTGTATTAATTTGGAGGGGTTTAATTAGTAATGGGTGGTTAGTGGATTGATTTATAAATTATACTAATAAGTTAAATTATAACATATAGTTGCGTGCCACGTATTTAAAAAAATATTTAAATAGTTTAAATATAAAACCGTTAAATAAGTGGTCAATTTTGAACCAAAAGGTGGATGACAAGGGTATTTTGGACCCAATAGGTGGGTGGAAAGGGTATTTTGGAGCCAATAGGTGGATGGAGGGTAATTTTGTACCATTTCCAATACTTTGAGGGTATTTTAGGCCCTTTTCCGTAAATTAATTTATTAAAGATAAAAGGGAAAACGATATTTTTAGTCCCTGTGTTAAGACTATATTCTTATTTTAGTCCTCGTGTTATCTAACTAAGCATTATTAACCTTCAATTATATCAAGTAAGTGATTTTAGTCCTTTAACTTAAAGATTCAAAAAAAAATAACAGAGAGTTCAGTGCTAAAAGGAGTAGTTCGGGTATTTCCTTTTTAATTCTCTCTCTTTGAAGAACAAGCTAAGTCTTCCCTATCTCTATCTAGAAGAACAAGCCCGTCGATTTGAGCTACAATTTTAAAAACCAACTTGATAGGCATTAACCCTCCCTCTCACACTGACAAATGATAAATTATGGAACGAATGATTTTTTTTAAAAAAGTTTTCTGTTTTCTCCAGCAATTATTTTAAAATATCCGAATTACCCCTTTTAGCAGTGAACTCTCTGTTAATTTTTTTGGGTCTGTTAGTTGAAGGATTAAAATCACTCACTTGATATAATTAAAGGTTAATAGTGTTAAGTTAAATAACACAAGGACTAAAATAAGAAATTAGCCTTAACATAGGGACTAAAAATGCCGTTTCCCCAAGATAAAATCAAAAGCTAAGGTTAAATTACTTTTAGTTAACAAAAAAATTATTACATTCTTTTCCGAACATATCGAAAAGAAATACATAAATTAAAACAAAAAAAATATATTTAGACTAATAGGCGAAGAATTAATTAGGTACGATTTCGTTTCATTGATATTTTGTGAATAACAAATACTAGTGCTACATAACACAAATGGAAATTAATTATTGGAAAAAAAAACAATTTTTTTTCTTAAAAATATGCAAGTCCGGCATGTTTTGAGTTCATGCAAACTGAAGACATTAGTTTTAGTGATGTCCACCAACTTTGCCAAACCCTCCAACAACTCCTCCCCCAATGCCACCGCCTTTACCAAATCCTCCTCCAGCACCAGCACCACCACCAACTCCTCCTCCTGTACCCCCACCAATGTCATCGCCTTTTTCAATACTACCTCCAATGCCATAACCTTTAGCGAATCCTCCTCCAGCACCTCCTCCAATACCATCACCTTTACCAAATTCTTCGCCTACGCCACCACCAATGCTCCTACCTTTGCTAATGCAATCTCCACCAATGCCTTCGCCTTTGCTTATCCCTCCTCCAATCCAACCATTCTTTCCAAATCCTCCTCCAAAGCCGCCACCCTTTCCAAATCCTCCTCCAAAGCCACTACCAATGCCACCACCCTTTCCAAATCCACTTCCAATGTCGTCACCCTTTCCAAATCCACCTCCAAAACCTACACCCTTTCCAAGTCCTACTCCGATGCCACCACCTTTTCCAAACCCTCCTCCAAAGTAGCTATCAAATCCACCACCTTTTCCAAACCCTCCTCCAAAGCCACAACCTTTACCAAACCCTCCTCCAATGCCGCCACCTTTTCCAAATCCACCTCCAATAATGTCATCACCCTTTCCAAATCCTCCTCCAACGCCATTACCAGTGCCACCACCTTTTCCAAATCCACCTCCAAAGCCTCCACCCTTTCCAAATCCACCTCCTATGCCTCCACCCTTACCAAACCCACCTCCAACACCACTACCAACTCCGCCTCCTTTGCCAAAAACGCCACCAACTCCACCGCCCTTACCCATGCCTCCACCTATTCCAACCCCACTACCATACCCTCCACCAAATCCACCTCCCTTACCCATCCAAAAAAACTTCTCATCCTCATTTTTAAAATCTCTTGCAAGAACCAAACCTCCCCCTAAGACACAAATCCAAACCAATGCCAATACTCCTATCCTCATTCCCTTGCTCATCATTTTCATGGAATTCATGTGAATTAAATAACTCTTTTTCTTCTCTATTTTAAAGTCATTGCTTTGTTACTAAGAGGCAAATTAAAGGGCTTTATATATACATACATTCTTGGTTGTATTTTAGTAAGGTACTTTACATTCTTGCTGTCGCATTGATGTGCTTTAAGTATATAGTTTCAACTACTACCCGTTAGCCGCATTCACATTTGTAGATACCAAAAACAATTATGGTACTTGTGTTCTTCAATTAAAAAAAAGAGGCACATTTCTGTCTAATTAGCATAATCTATAACAAGGTAGCACAAATGATTTTGTTTTCAGTATTAAGAGTATTTTAAGTTATATATGCACATATATAAAAAAAAAATTAAAAATAGTCATCTATAATATAGTTACTTTACTATATGAAAGATTCAAAAAATGATTACTAGTCTACTCTCTTAGATAGATTTATAAAATATAAGGAGTTGTTTGATTTGAAAATAAGTTATGACGTGATTAGTTATGTTGGGAGTGGTTTTTATCACTTGTTTGGTTTGTCATAGTCAAAATAATATTCATTTCATAATTATAAGAATAAGTTGTTTGTTTACAAAAATATTCTTAACCTTATTTAGTTTTTTATTTGTTATATTTTCTTTGTAAGCTTTAACTGTTCACTGTTTAAAAAAAAGAATCATCTTATTTAGCTTAAATATTTTGTGTGCAATTTTAGAGGGTACTTTTGTTATTTTACATATTTTATTTAGAATAAGCTATTCCAATATTAATGTTCTGCCTACATGTAGGGATAGCGTATCCTAATACTAACTCTGGTATAAGTTATCCCACACTTAACCAAACAAGAATAAAATGTACTAAAATCTTATCACATGATTAATATCTTTCCTTATATGTCTATCACATCAATCATATATATATAATTATATATAACTCTATTTATTTCAATCTATGTAACATTAATAGTTTTGAGAGTCAAATTTTTTGCTTTTGACTATGAAGTTTGCACAATAGTTTAATTTTTTTTTTTAAACAAAAATATTTACATATTTGAAGAGGATACATAGATATACAAATATATGAAGAAAATACCGTATAAAAAAACTTACTTTTAATTCTTGAAATTCGAACAAGACTAATTAAGTACGTAAAGTGGTATTTAAATAAGTGTGTGTCAAACTTTTTGGTCCATAGAAATCAATGTCTCGCAGGACGAAGTAGTTTTATTGGCACTTTCAGTTTATTTACACTTCGCAATAAAGTCTACCACTTTTTTGTTGTTCCTATATGCTCCCTAATACTTTGTTGGTACACATGTTAAAAAAAAAGATTAATATAATGAGTTTATTATTTTGTTTCTTTTAATTATAATGTCAATGAGTTAAAAATTTAAAATTTTTAAAATTATGAAAATTGGACAAGTAATTAAGAACTGAAAAAGTATTAGTTGTTAAAAAAATAACGGAAAAGGCCTAAAATATCTTTGAAGTATTAGATATGGTACAAAATTATCCTCCATCCACTTATTTCCTTCAAAATACCCTTCTCACCCACCTATTGGCTCCAAAATACCCTTGTCATTCACCTTTAGGTTAAAAATTGACCACTTATTTAACGATTTTAAATTTAAACTATTTAAATATTTCTTAAAATACGTGGCGCTCAACTATTTGTTATAATTTAACTTATTAATATAATTTATAAATCAATCCACTACCCACCCATTACTAATTAAACCCACCTCATTACTAATGCGACAACAGAAAAACTACGGAGGTGAAAATGTTTATAGAACTACATTATACATTCAAGTCCTCAATCAAAACATATTATAATTCAAGTGTTTAAATAAAAATTATCGATAAACTTAAAAGTCTGACTATATTTATCTTAATTATTCATTCGTCTCAATTATGTGATGTTACTTAAGGATAACTTTTTAAAAAAATAATATATTAAAGTTATTATATTTAAAACAAATCATAAAAATTTATAAAATTGTATTAAAAAAGTGGATGAATTAATTCGGGATGTACTATTTCTCTACCTTTAATCATAAATTTTGAATTCAAGTTTGAAAGAGATTCCTATTGAAAGTGTCCTCCTAAATAAGCGGCTCAATCAAAATTTAATTGGGGCTTCGATTCAGACTCAAAGGATGTAATTTTTAGGAATCTGTAGTTCGTCGTATTTTAGCAGTGCTTAGAGCGATGTATTAATTGAGTGGGTTTAATTAGTAATGAGTGGGTAGTGGGGTGATTTATAAATAACATTAATAAATTAAATTATAACCAATATATAATTGAGCGCCAAGTATTTTTTTTTTTAAATAAATTTAAAACCGTTAAATAAGTGATAAATTTTGAACCCAAAGGTGGATGACAAGAGTATTTTGGAGTCAATAGGTGGATGAGGAGGGCATTTTGGAGCCGATAGGTGGGATGGAGGGTAGTTTTGTACCATTTCCAATATTTCGAGAGTATTTTAGATCCTTTTCCGAAGAAATAATTAATAAAATGACGTGTTTACTGTGTAATATTTTTTTCATATGATAAATTCAAATTATTGAAAAAAGTAAAAATTATCTCCGAACGAAATATGTTATTTTTTTAATATTTCAGCAGTGTTACGGCTTCTAAATAATTTCCCAAGTTAAAAATTGAGTTTATTGTGTGATCAAAAGAGCATTTATACAACGTGTGGTCACATTTTATTAATGTTAAGGCAAAAATAATTTTCCCCTATACTCCTTAATGTCAATAGCTAAAGAGCAAAATTTGAGCCAAAAGATGCTTTAATTATTGCTACTTTTAGAAATTTAAATAATTTAATACGCCGTAATGCAATAAATTGTCGATTTCAAATTGATGATTGAATGTCTGTTTTCGTTTACTTAACTCATCACTAAATCAATTTTCTAAACTAAATCTAAATGTATATAGAGAATTATTATTTGAAGATAAAATATTTCAAAATTAATTTTGAAGTTTGAGAGTACATATCTCAAACTTAATTCTGAATATTCATCTTATACGATCTCATCAAACTTGAAATTATTTAATTCGAGAATTATTTTTTCAATTTGTAAATTTTAGAAGGATAATCATCACAAAGTTTACATATATCAATTATTAGCTTAATTTTTTTGGAACAAATAGTACGTATACTCTATATAAGTTTAAATTTTAAATAACGTACATATACAAAAGATCAAAATCCGAATCAATGTATAGCTTACGAGTTTACGAAGCAAGTAACTTTAATTAGTCTAAACCCCATGTTTATTTACGAACTATAACTTTATTCTTAGTGAATTTGAAAAGACACATAACTATGAACTTATATATAAAATATAAAGTATGAGCACTAAAAGTAGATATATTCACTTGCTAGTGCAGCTCATGAATAATGTGATTTTTAATATTCTTCACCCTTCATGCCATGTGATATTGCCGTCAACCACTAAAATCATTTAATTCTCGACTTAATTATTTGTTTTATTACTTTATATTTGCAAGGTAAAAAAAAAAAGTTAGTTTGTGAACTGAAAAGGAATTGACTAAAATCTGGTTGAAACATTAACAATTTTGAAAATTCTTAAAAGAAATAGGGGGCCGGTGGGTTAATTTATTCAAAAGAGAAAGGGTAACTTATCGAATTTCACTAGTTTAGAAATTAATTATTTGAATTTATATTTATTAATAAAATTATGAATCTTACCATATTTTAAACTTTTAATACATGTATTTGGGCGTCCAGATATGCTCATATACATATATATCAGATACATGGAGTCAAAACTCAATATAATTTATTTTAAATAAACTGTATGAAAGTAAATTCATATGTATTTGACTCTTTCGCAGATCGTTCTCTCCTATCTCGCTTGACTCTCTCAAATACCTAGGGATGATTCACATGTATTAGAGAATCTCGCTGGCATCACCCTTCTCTCCCTATTTTAGAGTAACTAATAGCAAAAATACATATATCTAAGTGTAATTAATTTAAAATCTAATATAAAATTATTAATTAATATGACAATATATAATTAGGGAGGTGCTAAATGACCAGAATTTTATGGCCATAATTTGGCCAGAATTGAGAAAAGACTAATTTAACCTTCTTATCTTTCAAAGTAATCAAGTCTTTATTACTACTATTTTCTAGACTTCTAGAAATACGTGTGAACAACAATTTTATGATTAATGAATTAGAATTAATATTAATTGTGTGAAGAAAATTATTTCATGAATATTATAATATGACACCCATTACAATCTAACTTCACCTTCATTTAATTATTCCTATTACTCTCTTTCTTTGTTCGTTTTTCTTCATCTTTTTTGTCATCCTTTCTCTTTTCTTTTCCATTATATGTAAAATTAAATTATACAAATTGTAATTCTACAAGATATTTTTGGATACATTTTATCAATAATTTTCTAATTTTGAACTTGCAAATAACATTTACTTATTTTTATTATATACAAATCATCCAATTCTAAAATCCAACACACAAAAAATATATATTAATATCTAACTTCATAATACAAAATTTTTTGGGAATAATATCACATTTGTTTTCTTTATTTTAATTTCATTTTAGTATAACTATCATGCTAAATTTAAAATAATATGGTTTGATTATTTTTTTCTTCACTACTATACTCATTTGAATATTATATCTTATAATCGCCTTTTAAAATAAATAAAATATCTTTAATGATAATAACAAATCTTTTTTAATAATGTTTGTACTTTAATATGATAAATATGTAAAGATAAGTTTTGTGGGAGAAATTTAATAATTAGATGAATTTTTTGCATTAAAAAAAAATCGTGTTATAATTTTTTTTGATATTTATAGTGAAAATATGGCATAACGCTATAAATAGGTTAACTACATTTAAGGTAATTTGGAAATTTCCTTTAATGTGATCTTCTCACAATGTTCAGTAATATATTTGATACTTCTCACATGTGATTTTTTTAAAAATATTTGTATTTCAATGATTAATTTCATTCTTAAACATCTACTTGTGGATTTATTTACTTATCATTATCTAAATATTTTGTTCAGTTAATAAGAAAAATATTTTTTGTGTATGTGTATAGTTCATTCTATTTATTTAAAAAATAAATATTGTTTAGTTAATAAAAAAAATTGCGCGTTTTAGCTAAAAAAAATAATTGAATTGTACCTTAAAAGGATGTTCATAAGGTACTAATGCATATCTTTGAAAAATTAGTTTTCACTTAAAATCAATCTCTTTATCGAAGAAAATAATTAAATTTCTCATTAATAATAACTACATATGACTATCTTCTCTACTTAACATTATACTTAATTATTTTGTAATTAAGCGTAGATTCAATAGTTGAATTTTTTTAAAATATAATCAACTAAATAGATTAGTCTATAATATAATGGATGTTTTTTAAGAGAAAAATAATATTATTTTGGTAATTAGATATTTCTAAAAATAATTGATGATAAGACGTTTATAACTATGCCACGAATAACACCTTAATTTTTTATGGCCAAAAGGATTTCCCCATTAGGATATACATGCTTAAAAAATTATTCATTTAATATAGAATTTTTTTCGGAAGGAGACAATTAAAATTCATGTTAATAATTTTTAAATATAATTCGAAAAATATTTCAATAACGATAATCAAAAGTCAAAATACTTTAGAATTGATAAAAATCAACACATTATAGAACTACGTAATTTAATTTTTTAAAATATAATAATTTAATATGTAGGTTAATTTTTTAAATATGTAGTTTTAAATACGTGATTGAATTTTTTTAAAATACAATATTTAAATATGAAGTTTAATTTTTTAAAACATAATAATTAACAATTATCAAAACTATAACAATACTATGTAACTATCTTGGTTTGTGATGAAAAAAGATCGACACTTATGAACCATATAATTTGTAATATTTCTTTACTATGTCGATATCTATTGATTAAAGTATTTTGAAATTTGACTGTTATTATTGAACTATTTTACATTACATTTAAAAAGGTATTTTAAAATTGAATTAATTTTTTTTTGAATATTGAATTTAAATAATTATTTAAATAGATAACTTAAATTTATTCATAAAATAAATATGATAAAGTTACTTAATTTAAAAAATTCTTAAAAAGTTTCAAAAAAATATTAATTTGAGAGAAAAAAATATATATATTGTGACTACAACTACGTATATTTAATATTTTAACATATCATTTAACAAAATAACAAATAATACTAATAAAAAATATAGATATGTGTGATGAAACTTTGATCTAGTCCACGTTTATTAAATTTGTGTTGTTATTATCATCGGAGAATTAATAAATTTATAAAATATTGGGATAATGACTGCTTAAAACACATTAGACCTGATAATTGTCAATAGTTATAGAAATCATGCGTATAGCTCATACATGTCGAACCAAGAGAGCCAGATATTAATAGTATTGATCATTAATAGTATTAATCAAACAAGACTTATCTCCTATATTACGTAGATTTGATGAATTGTAAATCATTACTTATATTTATTACTAAAATGACCTCTAATTAAGTAATTTTTTAATTATTATATTTAAATAAAATTAAACTATATATTTCAATAATTTTAAATGTAATTTATAAAATGTTGAGATAATGACAACTCAAAATACATTAGATCCGGTAAATATTGACAATTATAGAAATCATGTGTATAATTCATATATGTCTAACCAAAGAGAACAAAATATTAGTATTATTAATCATATATATTTTATCCCTATATTACGTCATTTTGATAAATTATGAACCATTAGTTATATTTTTTACTAAAATGACCTTCAAATTCTAATTAAGTATTTTTTAACTATTATGTTTGAATAAAATAAATTAGTGTTAAGTAAATTCAATTAACACAAGTATTTTGGCCATAATCTGTTGTAATATTAGTTAAGTGATTTTTTTTTATTATAATACAACCAACAAGAATATAATGTGATTCAAAAAATATGTTTTTGTACTATTGATGTCATAATTGTTATTTTTAAAACATAATTGATTTTTTTCTTTAAATGGGTCATCCAATCTACTTAATGATCAATGTACTCTTTGATAGAATTTGTAGTACATAGGGATTCTGTATTACATAATTGACTATGAAATTCTCAATAATTGATGCAATTAATTATTTTTAATATGTTGAAAATATGATGGAAGAATATAGAGATTCAAGAATGCTTTCTCCAAGAATATATTTAATTTTAAGTTAAAAGGGTAAAAATGTCTAAAGAAAAACTAATTTATAATGTGAATGATTTTTTTTATCTTTCTGCTAAATTATGGCCAAAATTTTCTGGACAAAGGATTTTTCCTTATAATTATTTCAGACTATTTGAAAAAAAATAGCCGTAACATAAAATTTATCATACTCTGTCTTTCTCTTCCTAGAGAAAAATAGAAAGAAAATCAAAAGCTTTTTTAAATGCCTATATGCGACAACAACACATGGGAAATCTTGAACTCCGTCATATATATTGGGCAAAGTGTTTCACTTTGTAATTTTTTTCAATTATATCCTTATACTTCATTTTTTTTTCAAACTACGGTTTAATTTTCAAAATATATTTATTAAATAGGAATAGTTTAGCAAACTACACATTTTATTTATTGACTTAATGAATGTGTTTTTTGCTAAGATGATACCTATTTTGGAACCAAAGAAGTAACTATTTTTCAATTACTTTGCAAAAGCTGATTATATTTCAATAGGCACATGTTGATTTTTGGGCATTCGTAGAAACGTCCCTATATTGAAGTGGTCTTTAAATTTGTCCTTCAACACAATATATATATATATATATATATATATATATATATATATAAAACCACAATTTGACCTCTATATACAATGTAATTTTTCAAAAAGGGTGTCGATACACACAAGAAGAAGTACCTAAGCGTTGGTGGCCAGAAATGTTCGTTCATATGAGTAATTTTACTGTATCTCAAAAATTGATCTATGGATCATGGTAATGTAACACGGGGAACTTAGTTCGAGGGAAAGATTGTTAGTCGTGCAAAACAACACCATACTGATACAACTTGTACTCTTTAATTTTCATACTCAAAACTCGAATTAATTCATAATGAACTCATGCTGCAATACATATTATAGCAAGCAATAACATAATCATTTACCACAGACAAAGGAGAGAAAATGCAAATGAACCCTTCATCAACTTCTAAGCCTTCTTATTTGTTATGGATCTTGCCTTCAAGTTCAGAAAAATTGCCCTAAGCATCCAAATGAGGGAAAAAAACATTAGTTATATTCACTCTCCGAGTAAGAAAATATTTTAAAAATAAAATCGACCTCCAAAGGTTGGTCCTTTAGGTGCAGAAAAACCAGGAAAGTGCAAAAAATGAATTTGAAGAGTGTAAATAAAAATATCAAAGTCTTAAACGAAACAAGCACTAATGGTCTAGTGGTAGAAATGTATCCTACCATGCTAAAGACGAGGGTTCAATCCATAGATGAAAACAAAACTAGTTCAAATTCCACTTGCCAAGGATAATACATAACAAAAGCATTGATCATGAACAAATACTCACCAGCATGAAGCAACAAAACTGTGGAACAGAACGCGGAACTGCAGGGGCATGTACTGGTAGTTGATCCACTTGCTAGCGCAGCTCATGAATAATAATGTGATTTTTAATATTCTTCACCCTTCATGCCATGTGATATTGCTGTCAACCACTAAAATCATTTAATTCTCGACTCAATTATTTGTTTTATTACTTTATATTTGAAAGGTAAAAAAAAAATTAGTTTGTTTACTGAAAAGGAATTGAGTAACTAAAATCTGGTTGAAACGTTAACAATTTTGAAAATTTTCTTAAAAGAAAGAGGGGGCGGTCGGTTAATTTATTCAAAAGAGAAAGGGTAACTTATCGAATTTTACTAGTTTAGAAATTAATTATTTAAATATATATTAATTAATAAAATTATGAATTTTATTAGATTTTAAACTTTTGATACATGTATTTTGGGCGTCAAGGTGTGTTCATATACATATATATCAGATACATGGAGTTAAAATTAAATATAATTTTATTTTAGATACACTGTATGAAAGTGAATTCGTATGTGTTTGACTCTCTCGCAGATCGTTCTCTCCTATCTTGCTCGACTCTCTCAAATACCTAGGGATGCTTCACATGTATTAGATCCTATCTTGCTCGATTCTCTCAAATATCTAGGGATGATTCACATGTATTAGATCCTATCTTGCTCGACTCTCTCAAATACCTAGGGATGATTCACATGTATTAGAGAATTTTGCTCGTATCACACTTTTCTCACCCACTTTTCTAAGTGTATTAATTTGAAATCTAATATAAAATTATTAATTAATAAGACAATATATAATTATTTCAGACTATTTGAAAAAATAGCTGTAAGCCCGTAACGTAAAATTTATTATACTCTGTCTTTCTCTTCCTAGAGAAAAATAGAAAGAAAATCAAAAGCTTTTTTATAAATGCCTATATGTGATAACAACACATGTAGGAAATTTTGAACTCCGTCATATATATTGAGCAAGTGTTTCACTTGTAAATTTTTTCAATTAGAGTATATCCTTAGAGCCTGTTTGGATGAGCTTAAAAGCTGATTAAACTGATTTAAAAATTAATTTTTTATTTATTAGAGTGTTTAGTAAATATTAAAGTAACTTATTTAAAGTAAAAAATAACTTATTTTAAATCAAAAGCTAAAAGCTAGGTGAGGGGTGCTTTTTTTTTTCAACTTAAAAGTCATTTTATGTTGATCGTGTATATTACCTTTTTACCCTTAAGTCTTTTATTTTTATTTTTATTATTATTATTATTATTATTATTATTTATTATTATTATTATTATTATTATTATTTTATTTTATTATTATTATTAGTATTAGTATTAGTATTAGTATTTTAATATTTTAATAGTTGATTAATTTATTATTATTATTATTATTTATTTTATTATTCTTTATTATTATTATTATATATTCTTATTATTATTAATATTTTTATTATTATTATTATTATTGTTTTATTATTCTTTATTATTATTATTATATATTATATATTATTATTATATTATTATTATTATTTTCATATTATTTTATGATTATTATTATTTATTATTATTTATTATTATTATATATTATTATTATTATTAATATATATATATATTATTATTATTATTATTTATTTTATTTATTATTATTATTATTATTATTATTATTATTATATATTATTATTATTATTATTATATTATACATTATTAATAATATTTTATTATTTTATTATTATTATTATTTAATTTTTTATTCTTTATTATTATTATATATTATTATTATTATTATATTATTTTATTATTATTATTTTCACATTATTTTATTATTATTATTATTTATTATTATTATTATTATTATATATTATTAGTATTTATTATATATTATTATTATTATTATTAAATTAATCAACTTTTATCATGTTAACAGCTATTAAGGGTATTTCAGACATTTTGATTAAAAAAAGTGTTTACCAACACTTATTTGCCAACACATCAACAACTTTTTTTTTTAACTTCAGCACTTTTATCCAAACACATAACTACTTATTTTAAAAATAAGTTTCAGCACTTTCAAAAGTACTTTTAAAAGCTACTTTTTTAAGCTCATCCAAACGGACTCTTATACTTTTTTTTTTTAAAGTGCTGTTTAATTTTCAAAAAATATTTATTAAATATGAATAATTTAGAAGTAAATTACATGTCATATTTATTAATTTCTTAATAAACATAATTTTTGTTAAGATAATACCTATTTTGAAATCAAAGAAGTAACTATTTTTCAGTTACTTTGTAAACCATGACTATATTATTTCAATAGGCACTTGTTGATTCATTCGCAGAAATGCCCCTATTTTGAAGTGGTCTTTTAACTTTTGTCCTTCAGCACTTAAAGTAATAAAAACGTGAAAAAATACCTCTAAAATTAAAGAAAAAACTATTACAAAAAGTTCACATGGAAAAAAAGATATTGTTAGGCGTAGCTTATGCCCTATATATAAAGCATAAGTTCAGTTTTGAAACACTGAATTTGTCTTATAGATGCTTTGGAACGTGAGTTCAACAGTAGTATAATATGTGCCTTTCGCAAGGTTATTTATGACTATTTTTGCACAAATTTCATTGATAAACATAGTACAAGTTTTGTTGGGCTGGATCTTTTTGGAAATATCGTGCAGGTTTGATTCAAAACAGATAATATCATACTATGTTAAGAGTATCTTTGGACTGACATAAACCAACATCTAATATCAGAGTCAATGGCTGATGAAACGAGTATAAAGATGGTAGAGTGATAGCGTATTACTGACATAAACGAGTATAAAGATGGTAGAGTGAATAACAAATACTAGTTCATATGAGTAATTTTACTGTATCTCAAAAATTGATCTATGGATCATGGTAATGTAACACGTGGAACTTAGTTCGAGGGAAAGATTGTTAGTCGTGCAAAACAACACCCATATTGATACAACTTGTATTCTATAATTTTCATACTCAAAACTCGAATTAATTCATAATGAACTCATGATGCAATACATATTATACCAAGCAATAACATAATCATTTACCACAGATAAAGGAGAGAAAATGCAAATGAACCCTTCATCAGCTTCTAAGCCTTCTTATTTGTTATGGATCTTGCCTTCAAGTTCAGAAAAATTGCCCTAAACATCCAAATGAGGGAAAAAACATTAGTTATATTCACTCTCCGAGTAAGAAAATATTTTAAAAATAAAATCGACCTCCAAAGGTTGGCCCTTTAGGTGCAGAAAAATGAATTTGAAGAGTGTAAATAAAAATATCAAAGTCTTAAACGAAACAAGCACTAATGGTCTAGTGGTAGAAATGTATCCTACCACGTTAAAGACGAGGGTTAAATCCATAGATGAAAACAAAACTAGTTCAAATTCCACTTGCCAAGGATACATAACAAAAGCATCGATCATGAACAAATACTCACCAGCATGAAGCAACAAAACTGTGGAACAGAACGCGGAACTGCAGGGGCATGTACTGGTAGTTGATCCAGCCAACAATTGGCCAAAACTGCATAATATCATACTTAAGTTTTAGTTAAACTAATTTGGTATAACAAAACAGAATTTCTCTCCATGTTTCTTGTGTAAAAATATTTGATTATACGAGCCTAATACCTTCCATGCAGTGAGTTGAATAGAGGGATAGTCCTTTCGAACCTTGTTTTTGACAAGACCCCATGGCCTTCCTGTTATACAAGAATTAACGTCGTGTCAGACACCTACATTGTTGACTGTGAATATAATGACAATTCAAGACCATTTTTCGGAAACAAGATTTCCTCTGCAAAAAGAAGTACAAAGGTCTATTGATGGTAATTTGCAGTAGCTTATAGATATTGGAACTGCATCAAGATGTCAAAAGAGGTTACTCGAAGGAAGATTGTTGGCTTCCGATAGACTGCATTTCATCTAATTAGCATCGTGTTTGTTAAATAAAGCTCAGATATACAAGTATCATACGAGAAGGAACATAATCTATTGACTATCTTTTTTGTTGATAACCGTATGTGACAACAGTATAGCAAAGGCCAAAGAGTGTTTAGAAGTGTTTAACCATCTCATCTAAAAGCTTAAGCTGTTAGAGAGAGCGGACTTTAATTTACTTAATTATATTATCAACAAAATGCTCTAGACGAACACTGGTTACAACCTAAATTTCTTAGCCATTGGCCATTTAACAGAGAAGATCATCAGGAAGACGAGTTCTCCTCCAGCATGTTGTATGACAACTCTCAGGCTAAGAAATGACCTGCACCATATTTGCTATGTCGTCATAGTTTATACGCTCTATGGTTCTATAGCGTATACCCTAGGACTCAACAATCTCCGTCTAGTATAAAACTTACGAGCACATAAACTAACAAAGATTCACAAAACGAAGCACAAGAACAAGACTGTGTACATCACTTTTTTCTCACTGCCAATAAGCAAAAGGACAGAGTATCAAATGTTCAAAAAAATGCTATTTTTTCGTTCGTGTTCTGTGCAGAGAAAACTCAATAAGATCTGAAATGTAATACTAATAGTCTTCTAATCAACTTTAACAAAACCAAATTGATTGAAATTCAATTTACTTAGCATTTGAAGATGAAACGAGCTATCGTACCTTCAACAACCAAGCCATAGTACATCATAAAAAAGAAGTTGTTCCAAGGAGATGTTGTCAACTGTTCCAACAAAACCTGGAAATTCATCAAAAGGGAAACTGTTGATTTTAGTTAATTCATATTACTTTTGGCCATTAGACAGACAATAACAGTTGCGTACTCTCTATCCTCCTCAGACCTCACTTATGTGATTACACTGGATTTGTGGTTGTCATAGGCATACAAGTTGCACCGCGATATATAAAAACTAGCAAACCAATACAAACAAAACACACATGTTGAGAATCTAACCTTTTGGGCAACAGTTTTATTACCCTTTTTTCCTTGAAATATCACATCCATCAATTTATGAAGGAAATGGCCAAAGGGTCCTGAATATGCAAATCCATACAGCTGCAATTTAAAAAAAAAAGAAAAAACCATATTCAAACAACCAAATACAATAAAATTTAATTGACATACCAAAACCTATGAATAATCATCAAGATTAAAGAACTTAAAAACATAATAGTAATAAAGAAATTAAAACAATTACCATTAGAAGAAGTAATCTTCTGAATTGAAGCCTTTTAATTCCAGAAATCTTCTGGGCAATTACATCACTGCACCCTACTAAAACTCCAGCAGTAATTGCCTAATTAAATTGAAAATACAAAAAAAATAAATTATATGAAATTTAGGGCAGGGAAATTGGATAGGGAAAGGTATTACAATACGGGAAATCGAACTCTCATAAAAAAAAATTCAATTATTTAACCAACTGGATTACTGAGATTCTCGTTATGAAATTTAAAAACAACCTTGGTTCTAAGAGGATGGAGTTGAAGTGCAATTAGATATTTTTTCCAACTTCGTTTAACAATTTCAGACATGATTTTGATTCTGATCTTCAGAAACAACACAGTTGACTGAAATTTAGCCTATTTTGCTTATAAGCACTATACTCAATCTTCATATATAGAACTTCTTGATTCTCTATATTTAATTAATTTAATTAATTAATTAATTAATAGTTTTAGTTAGTATTAGCACTACTACTACTACTAATTATTTATCTATAATTTTGGTTTACCACATTTCGTGGAAACCTCCATACATTTGACTGGAAAATCTAAGACTCAATACTTTTTTTTTCTGTTTTTCCTCTATCTTTTCCATTTTCAGTTTTATTAGGGTTGTTTGGTTTGAACGCAAATGATTTGAAATTATTTATTAGTATATATTGTTTGGTTTATTGTAGTTTAGTCTAAAATATGACTCTATTTGTTATTTTTGGTAAAAAAATGTTCCTTTAATAAATTATTTCTTTTTCTTTTTAAGCATGTTATTTTAATAAAAAATATTGCAATTGATCAATAAATTTAATGTATATAACATCAATTTTTATTTAGTTAATTTTTGAAAAAGATTTCGTAATAAGATAGGATTTCTTTACAAAGTGAAGAAGATATGCATTCATAAATACCATCATCAGTTTTAAACTTAGGATACAATAATTATAATGTCATAAAATATGAAAATTTATTACATTGCTTCAAATCATAAAATATCTTTAGATATTATCAAAGGAGTTATTGTTTCATATTAAGAAAAAAAAAGATCACTTTCCACTTTTATCTTTGCTAAAGAGATGTTAAAAGGAATTAAAAGAAGGTTAAAATAATATTTTATTTAAAGAAAAATATATTTAAAAAGAAAAGAAATAATATGTCTCTTAGAGAAAGATACATTTTACCCTAAAGTATTAGTAGAGCATCTTTTTTATCAAATTATTTTAACTATGAGTATTTTTGTTTAATTTTGAATAATTTGAGGCATCTTTTACCCCTTTCCAATAAAAACAACTGTATTACAGAATTTCATCACAAAAATTGCTTATCTACAAAATTATTTTCCATCTTATTTAATACGAAAGGGGTGTGAGGAACCTTAAGGTGTTTTTTGTCACTATCATTATTTTATTATGAAATTACTCATTTTTATTTGATAGACAATTTATATCTATAGTAATTACTAATTTGATAGTATATCTTATCTCAAGATTAGTAACCAAACAAAGGCACAAGGCAATACTAAACATATCTGAATATGTATAATTATTCCACATACTAAACGATCCTTGCCAGTTTAGTTTTTAAAATAAATATTATCACAACAATGTAAAAGTAGAAGGAACTTTTTATATTGAAGTAAATTGTGTTAAATTTCATTTGCTCTGTTCAAGGGCAGAGCTATATTGGTGCCATTTACAGATAATACTTTGCCAAAACCCTGTAAAGTGTTTTTTTATAAATTCAGAATCGACAAATTTATAATTCTAACTCCGTTTTAATTACTGAAAATAAAATAAATCACACATTTAATTATTTTTTATTGATCATTGAAGGATTGCTTTTGTGTGTTTTATATGGCATAATTCTCTTCCTTTCTATTTTGTTCACACCAATAGTTTGTTAGAATTGAAATTGAGAATTGATTTATGTATTTTTGAGAGGTTAGGTATATGGATACTTCTATGCAATTACGTGCATACAATTTACTTTGTAATATTGCAACGAATTTACACTCACTATTTTTATAATTATTAATAATAAAAAAAAAAGTAGTAGTTACCATTGAGCCTATTTGTCATTTGATGAGAAAATATTATTTATGTATTAAAATTAGCATAACTTAATATATTATTTGGTTGTTAAATGCGAGGACAATTCCCACGTAGAATATATAGCATAAGTTAAACAATGTTTTGTGACTTTTTCTCTATGACAAAATCTATATAGGATCCGATTTATTTAATGCAAACCAGAAGATAGAATAACCAATACATGAATAATTGAACCCCGCATAACTCTTGTATTGCTAATAATACTAATACCTTCATAAACAACACTGATCCCTACGTGTTACATTACTAATACCTGCATAATTAATTTTTGCATTACTACTACCTGCAAAACTAATCACTACACTAGTCGTATTTTGTATAGCATTTCTTAGCACATAAATACGAATGTGAACTCAAAAAAAAAAAAAAAAAAATTTCTTATAGTTAACTTTTGATTGAACTCTGGAAGGTAAATGTTAAAAGACAACACCATATCTTTCTCCACCCAAATTTACTGGAAAATAGTCAACTGTATTGCCAATTTTCTCAATCGAGCTTAAAACAGAGACCATCACCAAAATACATTTTTAACAAGGTTTTTGTGACAGTATATACTACACCAGTGATGGATCAGAGTCCTTTCACTCCCTGGCCAGAAAAGAGAGAAGTAAGCAATATGGTTTGTAGTTGCAACGGGATAGGAACAAGTTTTCAGGTCACAGAGATTTAAGCTACACCACACCGAAGAGGAGTTCAATGGTAAGTACTAGAACTCACAGCTCCCTGAAATAATGGAACTATCTGCACAAGCACGAACTAGCTGCATGGAGCAATGTATACAGACATGGGGAATATTGACTCCAACGGCGATTAAGACAGGTGTCAAATAAACAAGCAAAAAAAACTTCTCCGGTTGTTTGGCTTGGCACAAGGTCGCTGGGAAGAACATAATCAAGAGGGCCAATTTGGCGCTCCTATATAAGGTGAAACCAGTTATGAGAATTTCACATTAGCTGGGGCACAAATGCCGATGATAAGAATGCTTAAAATGCCAGTTTTGGAAGTTTGCTACCTTGATGGGGCAGATTTTTTAAACATCAGTTTTATTTCCTTCTCCCTGTGCCAATAGTCAGCAGCTCAAAGCTCCTCAGGGCATGGTCCCTGCTCTCTTTTGCAACAGTAGCACGAGTAACAGACGATGATTTGGCTTCAAATCCAGGTTGATTTTTTTGCGAAGTGGACAGTCGGCCGCTACTTGAACCCAACCGACCAGCACGATTCTCAGTGCGTTCACAAGAGGAGCTTGGTCGGCTGCTTGACATCACAGCCCTCCTCGAGGTGCTGTCGGTGCGAGACACACGACCTCTTTCAGAATCAGCTTGCTGATGGAAAACCCAATTAGCTGTTAAGACACTAGTAGAAATTCCACGTAGAACCAATTGATAAATGCAAATTGAAAAGACAGCTGAAATAGTGTGCAGGGCCACTGCTGCAGCAACAAATACAAAAAGATATCAAGAGCATAGCTCACCACATCTCTAGAGGATGATAGATGTTCTGAAGATCTATGTCTCAAACGGTCCCCCATAAAACCAGTTCCAGACACATTCTTTCGAGCAAATGCCTCCGCAGCACCAGAAAACTTATCTTTAATTTCCTGCCCCACTGCAAAAGATCAGACAAATGTAAGAATTAACTTCTGACTATTGTCTATTATCATGAATCACAAAAATCAACTTATAGAACCAACTCCCTTCCAATCCCAAAAAAAAAATTGTTCTTTTTTGTTTTACTTGTGCTTCCTGTTATTTACACTCTTCCTTTTTTTCATGGGTATAGAGTAGATCAAGAAAATCCCAACACAAACAATTCCTGTTTTCATCACCCTTTATATATTCCTTGATCAATAAGCACCTTAAGCTCCATAGCATAAAAAGGGGGGAAAGGAAAAATCACTTGCTTATTTAGTAAGTTGTGTTGAGGATATAATTAAAAAATAAAAAAGTATGCTCTCTCGAATAGATTAAGTTTTTAGATGAGATGGTCACACACTTCAACATGGCATCAGAGCAGGCAGAGGTCCTGAGATCGAATCTCACCGCCACCCATATCAAAAAGAAATTCACGTGCTTGCCTTATGAAAAAATAAATAAAAAAATCAAGCCCACGCGTAAGGAGTCGTGTTGAGGATATAATCAAATAATAAAACTATGTTCTCCCTAAAAGCTTAATATTTTAGATAAGATAGTCACACAAATTAACAAGTAGCAATACAGCTCATATCAATTTGTAGTTTATGGATGATGTTGTAAGTCAGAGGTACACTGATTTTATTTTTTTGATAAAAATCAGAGGTACAATGGTTAACCAATATTATAAACATGGATATAGCTCATAAAGAGATTAGGCTTCCTCAAGATTGAAGTCATTGGTGGCGTATTGGCCTATTGAGTAGGATTGAAACCATCAATGGGCAATCTCATATCCTCCACTCAAAAAGCTTGTGTAATAGGGAAGCGGTCATCAGGGATGTTTTCCTTATGACTTGTGAGATCAAGTCGAGACTAAGGAGCAGAAAACCGGAGACATTATGCAAGCTAGTTGTCAAGAAAGCTAGTAAGCATGTTATCAAATTCTTGTTTTTGCAGCTTCTAGCATCCTGGGAAAGATAGAAACTGAATCTATTAATACATTTTCATAGTGAGATGTTCCATAATGGTGAACAGGACACTTTGTGATTTCTTTGAATGGAAAGGAGGTAGACATCCTATTGTGCACTCATCTCCCTATTTTTCTTTGTGAAAATTCTCAGTTGATTCTGCTTTGGATAAAGGAAAATATAATGAGATCCATGTTTTCTTCTAATGAAAATCCTGCTGGAACAGAGGTTTCTTTATCACATCTCCTCTTCGCGGATGATACTCTGATCTTCTATGACCCACACATGTGCTCTTTTATTTCTATAATGTAAATAAGTAAATATACCAACACAACTATATCTCAATCCCAACTATTTAGCATCCCTCAAATGGTTTGTTTATTCCTATTATGTTTTGTACGCTCAATTTTTACAAAGATAATTTAAGTACAGAATCAAGCCCACCAGATAGTCTAGATAATTGAGAAAGTTGAAAAAAAGACGGGAAGGATGGAAGAAAGTACTTATAAAACCAGTTTACATTACACTTATAAAATTGACGATATCAAACACACCGACATTCTTTATATCTTTCTTTCATATCCCATCATCAATTGGTAAGATGCTAGAGAAACTAGTGAGGAACTTTTACCACGGTGGGACAAGGGATAAGGGATATCACTTGATAGGGTTGGGAGTGATGAATCCAATGGGAGTGGGAGCTTTTGACCATTGGCATTGGAAGATTTACCACATTCAACCAAACTCTCGATTAATGTTTATAGGGATTAGCAAATAAGGAGGTCACCATAGAGTAAGGTACTTCTCTCTAAAATATTGATGTCATGAATACAAGTTGTTCGAATACATAGGTTTCATGTTGAAACTTGTCGATGGTAATAGGATACAATTTTGGCTAGACATATAGTGAGGAGACATGAACAAAAAGAGGAATCTCCAAAGTATAATCTTTAGAAGTTGACAAACATAGCACAATAATGGAAATTTTTAGGAGAAAAGGAGGACGAGTGTTTCATGAAATTTCTTTTTTCTAGAGGCTTAGGCTTATTCATGACCCAAATGGGACAAAGCAGGCGACTTCCTTCACAAGATATATAACCACATACAAACGGGAAAGATGAGAATTATACCGAAATGGATAAGAAGCAAATACTTTTGACGGGTAAATCATACTACAATCACTTGCTCAATGGATATGATCAAAAGACCTTTAAGAAAATCAAAACGACTAAGACAATTAAGAACTTTCTGCACCTGATGCAATGTGAGATATAATCCTTAGAACGGACAAATTGAGAAGATGTAACATAACGAACTGGTGTTGGGCGTCTATCACTTCTTCTTTTTTTGAGAAAGCTATCAGGCATTAGTGATTACTACACTGCAATTTTGCAGTAAATGTACAGACCTTAGAATACTCTTTGTTTAATATAACCTAGGTACCACTAAAACAATGTGGTGGATGATATGGTTCTGGAGGTTGGAAAAGCTGGATGCCAAAAGGAAGAAGATCCAGAAGGCAACTGCTCTTTAAACGGTTCAGACAACTTGATGAGAGAGAAAATAGAGAATGTCTGGAGTACAGGACAAAACCTGCATCGAAAGTAACAGTAAACTTACTCATTTGTATTTTATCTAATGAAAATATTCCATTTTGTGTTAATAGTAGGATTGGATATTTTTTGGGGAAATTGATATTTAAAGGTGACAATATTATCTTAGTGAGATATTCAATGAAAGGAATTTGATTTATCACGCAATATATAATGAGCCTATCTTTGGTTAAGATATATCAAATCAAATTTTGTCCCAGTTTGTAGCACCTACTTTTCAACTTTACAAAACCATGAATGAACGAAATTTTATTTGATGGATTTCATCAATCTAATAGAAGCTAGAACAAAACCCATTGCGCTTATCTATAGGAATTTATGCATGCGAGCATGGGACAGAGCATTCATCCTCCAAGATTAAGGAAAAATGCTCCGAGATATAGCAAATGTGCATGCTTGAGCAATGCACCCCACTCTTTCCCTCTCTGCATGCACATGCAAGCTTGCCTGTGGTATCAAGCAAGCCCCAGAGAACCACTAATTATTAAATTGACATTGTACTGCTGCAACCAGTTATGGCTTATTTAGCAAAAAAGCTTAAATTAGACTGGATATGAAGGAAAACCACCAAGACCCCAAAGTTGAATGAATATCATATATAAGCAGCTCAAGCTGTTTGCAACTCAAAGCTCTGTCCCTCTAGGGAAGAGGAATACCTGGGGGCTTCTCCACTCTTTCAACAGATGGTCCTGGATTCAAAGGTAATCTCCCAATTGGTTGCTGGAAAAAGACATCAAATGTTAGAAAATTGCCTCTTAGGGAAGTCGAAATCAAGTCAGCAGATTAAAAGGACAGACCCGTCCTCTTGAAGTGGAGCTAATTTGTGGATACTTCAATGTCGTCCAGTCAAACACATAGTCAAATTGATAACCTGCCAAAAGTACACCAACTTTTTTATGTAAAAAGGTGATGGAAATTAATATTACTAGAAAGGACACAGAAGTAGCAATCTAGAAGAATAGATGACAGAAACAACTAGCATCACCACATAGAAAGTGTACCTTCTCTAATGAAAAGGTCACGGAAAAGCCTCTTCAGATACGAGTAATCTGGCTTGTCATCAAACCGCAAAGATCGGCAGTAATGAAAATATGATGTGAATTCTGATTGATAGGATTTGCAAAGTACCTGTTAATAGTCAATAGAAACCCATTGAACTAGGTTGCTTATGCAATTTGACGCATACACAGTGCAAATTTAGGACCGCAGAACTTTCCTCTAAATCAGACTTTCAAGATCTCATATGAAGAATTTCTCATGAACAACATAATGAACAAAAACTAATTAATGTACCTCTATAGGTGTAAGCATCTTCTTCTCGCTGATCTTGTCATATTTCTGCTTTTTGGTGCCAGCTCTCAGACCTTGCCATGGAAGACTGGTATGGGCAGCAAATGCTTAGGTGCAGAAGAGAAGTAATTCATATCGAGAAAAAAGAAAAGGAACCAAGAATCAACTAAAACTCTATGTCTCAACCTTCCCCTCAGAAAATACATTAGCACGTAGCCAAGAGACTCTAGATCATCTCTTCTGCTTTGTTCTACATTCAAGCAATAGAAAGGAAGTCAAACTATATACAAACCAAGAAAATATGAATAGATGCTGAAAATAATTTCATCTATACTTACCAACTCCAAGATGGGTGTTAACACTTGCATAACGAGCTGTGCCTGTGAGGTTTTTGTTTTCCCTGAATATGAAAGACATAGTTCATTCAACCAATCATAATTAACCACAGTCAACCAACCAATCCCCATCTAAAGGGGAAAAGACAAGATAATAAAGAAAAGCATCATAGAGAAGAAATGCCAAAGCTTAAAAGTTCCAACTTCATTTAATGGGATATCCACCGCTTAAGATCGGAACTTTATGTAACCAAAAATGCCAAAAAGAAAAAAGGAGTTACGAGCAGCCTCCAAGCAGGAAGAGGGGTACTTCACTATTTTTCATTTCTTAGGAACATAAACTCCATAGTCCACTTGTAATGAAAATCTCAAAAGTATCAACATGACAGTCAGTTAAGATCCCCAAGGGATAGCTTTGACTGATCCAATTTAGTTTCTGCAAAATGGGATTTTTAGAGCAATTTTTTGTTTCTTAAATGACTATGCACAAAAGAGATAATATTTATGTCTCATACATAAGACTACTCTTCTTGTACTCAGGAATGGTTGCGCAACTCACAGTTGATTGTGTCTGAAAATTTTCTTGTTTCATCAGCTGATGAATGACACAAGATTGCCCGAAAAATGATGTCACTAAGTAATTTTTCTCCAATAGAATGCAGTGACTATTTATTAATCGTTTATCACTAAAAGCGCATCTCTGTTTAGATGTCCATGTCTTGTCCTACGTAATTTATGTGGGTACCATCTCAGCAACATTAATGGTAATAAAGGGTCCACCGAGAAATTAATTTCAAGGTAAGAAGCTTCTCGGGAACAAATTTTCAACAGCATTCATATAGGACAAAACTTGCAGCAAGGTTTTAAGATCTGCCCAGTATCAACAAGGGGGAAATGATAAATATTGTTTGCACAACTTTGTCAAAACAATATATTGTTTGCACAAAAAATTACTTCAAATGCCTCTCATTCTCAGCCTGGCACCTACTTAGGAAAAGTCAATGCACTCTTTGGAGCGCTAACATTTGGAAAAAGCCTTGCAGCTTGGTAAGGTTACAGCTAAATCAATTTTTCAGAATTCACTCTCTTTGACAAGATTTATAGCTGCTACACTAATACATGCGATACATAAGATACACACACATATTAACAGCCACCAATCACCTCTTAACCAAAATCAACCAATTCAGTTATGCCCACCCCTACTACTACTTAGAAAGGATAAAAATAAACCTCAAGAAGCCAATAGCCCCAGATAAAATTGAGGCAATATATAAATAGTATGTCTACGTTGAGAAGTCTTAGAATGCGAGTTTGATGCCACCTCTCATTTCTAGCACTTAGACTCAGAACCACCTTTGACTCTTTTCATCCAAGTATTACCCTAACAAAAGGGATGCCATGCCAGTATGCCACAACTGATAATTATAAGGACATGATAACAAAATAGCACCATTTTTGTACAAGTGAAAGATGCTTTTAGGGATCATTTGATTTGTGAACAAGATATACTGGACTTATAATGTGGGGATTACAATATGAGAATTAAATAATGATAAGGACATGATAACAAAATAGCACCATTTTGTATAAGCGACAGATGCTATTAGGGGTTATTTGGTTTGTAAACAAGTTATACCGGATTATCATGTGGGGATTATAATATGGGAATTAAATAATGATACGATTATTTAGTGGATGTACTTTTATTGCTAGAATGTTTGGTTATTCGGACAAAGAATGAGATATACAGGGTAAATGTAAACCATGATTTCACATAAGATTAACTTGGATAAACTTTTATTCAAGTTTAACCTTCATTTTCTATAAGAGTCCATTTGGCTTAGCTGGACTTAAGTGCCTTTTAAGTACCAAGTGTTGAAAAAATATTTTGAGTGCTGGAGTTGATTTCATAAATATGCGTGTGGTGAGCTTAAAAAGTGTTTTCCCTGTTAAAATGACTGAGATAACCTTAATCATGTTAAGTTTATAAAGGAGTAGATTGCTATAAGATTTATAATTCTAAGCTGCTTCACATACAAATTAATTTATGTCTCATTCCGTTTTGAATTCTACATTGATCGATAACTATTTTTAATAAATAAAAATTATTTATTAAATAACATACAATAATTAAATTTTATATTATCCTAATATTCATCTTAAAAGCTTCCATCTTACCAACCCAAAGCACAACACTACAAAAAGAAAAGAACTTAAGAAGTTCCTTTTAACTTAAGGAATGAAGATTAAGGATAGCTAATAAAACAATAATCCAAATCATTTCAAGATGCGAGATCAATTTTTGGCTAGCCCCATTGTACCTATTTGGATGACTTTCGCGATTACTATGACTGAATGCACCACTTATGTCATATAGGCATCTCATCACACCTGCAGACTCATTTGTTCTAGCATCAGACTACATTTCAGACTGGAAACCGACATGCAGGTCGCTCTGGGAAACCTCGGTCAAGGTGTAGCACTTACAAGAAATTGAGTTGTACCCGTGATATGTAATACTCTCCACATGGTATCAAAGTTAGGTCCATCTCAATTCAATGTTCACCGATGTTGGGCACCCTTATTATATTTTCCACACTTCGGTTAACTATGTCCAGATGTGCAGGGGAGTGTTAGAAGTCTCACATCAGTAAAAGGATAGATAATTGGTCTCCATCATATGATCTTAGGTAATCCTCCCTCGTGCTAGCTTTTGGGAATGAGTATAACATAATTTACTATTGTAGGAATCCTGGCTACACAAGCGTTGCTAAATTTCATCTTAGCATTTAAAAAAAGTAAATATTTGAGAAGCTAATAGTTGGTCTAAAAATCAACAAGTAGGTCCTCCATTCCTTGCTAAATATAGATTTTCACCTATAAATAGAATGTTACCCATTCCTCCATTAACTTATAAAAGACAAACGCTCCATACAGAGTTACCAAACTGGTTTTTAAATATCCCCGGAGCAGATATGTTATTCCCATAGAACTCTCCAAATGAAAAATACTAAATACTGAAGCATGATTATAAAATCAATGTTCTACTCCAACACGTCCAAAAATGAAGTGGCAGATAGAATATACTACAAAAAAGATGCAAAGCATGTCTCTTTATTATCAGGTAATCATTTTCAATACCAAATACGTTTGTTTATTGTCCAAAGAACTAATCATTGTAGAAGGAAAAAATCCACTTTAGTTGCATATCAATTCTTTAAGATAAAAAACATATATTATACCTGTAGGGTATGTGCTTATGTGTATGAAGATCTCTGTACTTCTTGGCAAGACCATAGTCAATAGCATATACCTGTTATAGCACGATGAGAAAAATGAAAAACAAACACTCGTTAAGCTACACAAGATTTATATCATAAGATACTTATGCTCTAAAAGGAATGGATACAGAAAAAGAATAAGAGGGAAAGAGAAGTTCAGCTATACACTTTTAAGTTCTAAGCAATCAGTGAAGTTTCAAAGGGCTCGAAAGATTAGCCTCGGTAAAAATTAAAGGATAACAACATAAACATTGAAGAAAAAAGAAGAAACGCAAGATTGCTATTAAAATGCCACAGAAGCCAGCATTAGTTCTGTCGACGCACATGCTCATAATGCAACTTCAAACAGAAGAATGTAAATTTTCAACTGATGATCACAAAAATTGAGTCAAATGTAAGAGAGCAGCGAAAATGTTACTCCTCCATCCCAAATTAAAAATTCCTAGTTTAAGTGAAACACAAAGCAAAATATGTTTAACTCCACTTTTTTTATAAGTAAATAAGTTTAGCTCCACTGATGCTGAAGAAACCTGTACAGATTGAATGAAACTCCCTAAACCTAAGATCACCAACTTGTCTAAATCCTCGGCAGGTAAACATGGACATACTCACATAGTCAGAAAGAACATCATAAAGAGCATACTTGATTAGGTTTTTTTTGGTAAGTAGCATACCTGATTAGCTTTACGCCCTAAACCCATTAAGAAGTTATCAGGCTTAATATCACGGTGAAGAAATCCTCTTGAATGCATATATTCAACCCTATTAATCTGCATATAAATTATAATGAGCCTTGGACAAAAGCCAGCCACAACAATCATACAAGTGATTAATTTATACTACTGACCAACTGATCTGCCAGCATTAGGACTGTTTTCAATGTGAACTTCCTATTGCAATAGTTAAACAAGTCTTCCAAACTCGGCCCAAGAAGATCAATAACCATGGCACTGTATTCACCTTCAACTCCAAACCATTTGAGGTGGGGAATTCCCGCTTAAAAAAAAAAAAAAAAAAAAAAAAAAACAATACCAAGCCATATCAGTTTAAGTTAAGAAAAAGAAAAAGAATCACCGGTAATGAAAAGTGAAATGGCTGAAGCAATTACTCACTTCCTCCTTGTAGAAGCATATACAGCTTTGATTCATAATGAAGCTGAGGGTGCTTCGTCTTAACTGGTTCCTGGGAAGCAATAAATTAGATTCTGGAAATAGTAAAGCTCACATCAAAGAATCAAACCCCAAAACTAAACATAGTATTTGAAACACACAACTACAAAAATGGTAACAGAAAGCATTTGTGAGAAACTTTTATTGAGACTGGTAATGACTATAAATATACACAGATAGTATATATAAAAGTTGCAGCATAAAAGTGTAAAAAGACTTTACAGAACCCAACCAAGCTTAGGCTACTGCTTCACAAGGACAATAACATAACAACTAGTGATTCGGCCTCCTCAGCATATCTTTCATTACACCAAAAATAAAACCAAAAAAAATACATTTTGTCTTGATTGTCTGCACAGAATTGTATTTGTCTTCGGTGGCCGGAATAGCTTTGATGGACTGTTTATTTGCGGGAAGCGAGCCTGAGATGGTTTGGGCATGTGAGAAGGAGATGCACGGATGCCCTGGTGCGGAGGTGTGAGACATAAGCATTGGATGCTTTCAGGATCGATAGACCGAAGAAGTATAGGAGAGAAGTGATTAGACAGCACATGACACACAGAGTTTCACCTTGTCGAGGACATGAACTTAGATAGGAGTAGGTGGAGTACACAGATTAGATAAATTGTTAGTAGGAAGTAGTGCATTGTCTTGTTATTCGTCCATATTAGCAGGTGTATTATTGCTCTTCTCCTTCGATATATTTTACTACTTGTTATTTCTTGTGCCTCAACCTAAGTTGCTCGGACTCTTCGTTTTCGATGTCGCACCCGCGTCTACACGACGTGGGTGTGCGTGTGGGATCCGTACCCGATTTGGTCAACCGGTTTGGGATACTCTGACCAAATTTGAGGGAGAAATTTTGGACAAATTTAATGATTTATGCAATCAAAAGTTTCCTTTTATATATATATTCCTTTTTATATATAAAAGGAAATTGATGAAAATGGAAAACCTTGTATATATAAATTTCTATTGTCACTCCCCTTCCTTTTATCTCCTTCCAAGATTCTCCTCTAGATCATTATTTTCTCCCTAGTTCTAAACATAATATCTCATAATTTAGGTTTTACAACTATACTTTTAGCCAAATCCCTGCACTCGTATCCAGACATGGATCCGTATCCCCGAATCTTAAAATTTAGGTCATAGAGGATCCGCATCCATATCGGACACCCGCACCATAGTTCGAGCAACTAAGATATGTTGATATTGTAATTTGTATTTGTCTTCAAAAGCTCTATAGTTCCTCTCCTTCCAAATAGCCCACCATATACAAGCAAAGCATTTGTGAGAAACTTAACCATTGAAGATAGAAGAATAGATGTGATAATACATCATATTGAGGTGCCTCCCAAACCCATATGCTTAATTCAATTAAGAATATTTTTTTTATTTTTTTGATAACCGAGATATCCTTCCGTTTGTGACCTGCCGCCCTTTGGACCAATCACAGCTTTCTAAACTCGGTAGATAATGGGCCCGCTTCTCTACCATTCTCCACTTAAATATCGGGTTTCGCTTTGCATGGTGTGGGGCTTGAACCTGCGACCTACGTCACAAATCCTCCACCTTTTGCCAGTCGAGCTAGGCCTTACTCAATAGTCAGAACCAATATATTATCCATTTCCAGTAATCATCTCTAACATATAACTGGACTCAACTAGTTCGTAATTGAGTCTTGATTGGGGATATATATATCCCTTATCTAGTTTTTAAAAAATCATCTTTTACACACTTTACACCATCATTACATATAGAATCTTTTAAGTTGTTAGCTAAAAAAAAAACTCACCAGCTTGACAGCAACTTCTTCTCCACTTTGAATATTCACACCTGATGATGACAGATAAAAGGTAAATACAAACCTAAACACACACAGATTATTATACATGAATAACAATCGAAATTGGGATTACCTAAATAAAGCTCCCCAAAAGATCCACTGCCGATCTTCCGACCCAGCTTATACTTACCACCAATTACAGAATCCATACTTAAATTCCTAACAACAATTACCCCTTCATCAATTATACAATGCGAAAAGTAATCGCAGATCCGGTAAAATCTAATTATCACCCAAAAATGCCTCTTTTTGGATGAAAAAGTTGTTCAAGAACTATATACATACTTGCAAACACGTATTTTCTGATTAAAAAAATAAGAGAATAATTTAACCAAAAAGACAAAAAGGAATCTGGAAAGGATAAGGTGAATATAGAAATGTTAGTGGGTTTTGCTGTAGGTAAAAACTGGAGATGCCAAGAAAATGGTGGAAATGAAGAAAGAGCAAAGTGGAGATGAGAGAGAAAGAAGAGAGAGAAAGTGAATTGATTCTTTAAGACAAGAAGAGATTTTGGGTAAGAAGAATGGAGGAGGAAGAAGAAGAAGAAGAACAAAGGGAAGAGAGAAGATGACGTTGAGTTGAGATGCGGGGTAGTATGGTCATTAGCCATAGGGCTTTATTACGCTTGTGAATCACCAAATAAATTTGGTTGATTCAAATTTTTTTTTAAAACAAGTTATTATGAAAATGAACTCCTTAATAGAAGTAAGACAAAAAAAAATTGGGAAACAAACAAGCTATAAAATGAACGTATTCCAAACTTATTGTCTCATGTTTATTCATTCAATTCATTTAATCCTTACTTAGAGTCGTTTGGTCATGCGATATGGAATAATGAGATGAAATTAAAATTTTATTTGGATATGCGATATAGAATTTTGTTGTTATATATTTTCTCATAAACATAAAAATCTCACAAGTTTTAAAACTATTAAAATAGCCTCAATTATTTATTCATTTATCAAATAAACAAAAAATCATAAAACCGTCATAATAAATTATTACAAAGTTATTTGTTCTCCACATAAGTAATTGTTTTATCAATATATTTGAGTAAAAATGAAACACCTTTCACGGGCTCTTCAAGAGTTAATTACTCAACAATAGTGAAGTGTGAGTTAAAGTGACTATATGTTGGTGAGAATAATAAATTTTATGTCGGTGAGAATAATAAATTTTGAAAAGTAATGATGTGATTATAAATTTTATTTACATGTGAAATAAATGGTTAGTAGATATAAATGTGAGGTTGTTTTAACAAAATATAAACTCGTGGATCAATTTTTATATTAAAATAACTCAAAACATGATATGGATATTCTCATATGATTTCATATCATGGTTTTTGGAGAATATGGTATTACATCTCATGATATGGAATCAACGTAAAATCGCATGTTCAAACGTTGATTCCATCTCACGATATCGTATAGTGATATGGTATCACATGGCCAAACGCCCACTTTATTCGTCTTCGTGACATTTTGCTCACAACTCTCTATTATTATTCGTCTTTATAACATTTTGCTAAATAATCTTTAAATAATCTTTGATATAATATTTTTCTTGTTTACTAAGAATCAAATTAGGAAATCAAATTGCTTGTCTTTACGAAGATTCATGATGAAAAATGTTCATTTTTGCTTTAGATTGTATTTTATCTTTTTAAAAACGTTTTTGGATGATTATGAACGAGTTTGGGAATTTCTACGTTTACATTGACTTATCATGCTATAGCGGCTTAAATCACCACCTCAATCATGTTAAGGCCGCTATAGCGGCCTCGAGCAACTACTTTTTTTTTTTGAATAGTGTTATTGTGGTGTCACCCGCTATAGCAACTTGCTTGGGATGGAACTTCGAAAATTCTTTCAAAATAAAATATTTCACAATACACTTCAAATTTTGATGTAGTTATATCGACCTCTTCACATCAAATTAAATATTGAAAATTCTACTCACATGAATTCATTTTCGTAAAGTCCTCTTGAATTCTTAATGTCTTAACCAATAGGAGTTAATTTAAGTTTAGAAAATTTATATCCACTTTTTTCCGAATTGCCCTTGACTTTACCTTGTTCAGATTTCATTTGAGACTGACTTAAGTTGAAATTTTCATTTTTATTTTATTTTAACATTTTTTTGGCCAAATTTATTTCATTGATGATTTTTTCGTAACGACTATGATGGTTGTTACATCTATTTCATTTTTCAAAAGCTCAAGTTGTAAAATTAGAAAATTATTTTGAGCTATTTTGTTTGTTTCGAGCTCGAGTACTCTTTGATTAAGCTATTAGTTTCACTCTTTTTTGGTCTTCAATCAATTGCAACATTTTTGCTTATTCACCATTACTCTTCCATGTTTCTCTTTCTTTCATCTCTTTTTTTTTTTCAATCTTCAATTTATGTCCTCACTTTTAATCAAACGTTTGTTGCTCAATGAAGTTAAGAAACTTTAAAAAGATATAAATCGATCAAGTTAATACACACGATATATATTTGTTGACAAAGAGTAAATTGAAAAAAAATTAGAGATGCACGGGCCCAACGTTAAAAGATTTTACAAGCTGAATTTACACACACACACACACCACACACACGCACACGCACACGCACACGCACACGCACACGCACACGCACATGCACACACACACATATATATATATATATAAGCTGGCTAAATGCACATACATATGTAGAGAAAGATTTATATATATAGTTGGCAGTCGTTTTGTTTGTAGATGTAACTTGCATTGGGTGTTTACATCCTACACTATTTACATAGTGCTGCATTTTGGATGCTTTCCAGTGTAGTCAACGTACCTGTGGAGGAAGAGGAGAAATAAATTTGGATTCAAAGTGAATTATTTATTTATGCAAGTAAGAAATGCGGAGAATAATTGCTTTGTTCATTATCTGTATTATTTCATTAAAGAGGAATGGTTGAACCCATCGATAGCTCTCTAAAGTTGGCATCAATTTTCACTTAGATACTTTAACTAGGCTTTGTTCATTTTAGACACCTTATGTCGTTGTGTCATTTTGACATTATTTGTTGACTTGACATATTGTGTGTGAGAGGTTTTTTGGATTTTTTCAAAAAGAATTCCTTCTTCTTCACTTTTTAGCCCTACCACTTATTCCACTTCCCCCATGAAAATTCATGATAAAAAGCCTTACAAAATATGTAAAAATAAAATAAAAACTCTCACACTAATTTTAAAAAAGTTTATAACAAAAATTTTAAAAATCATTACACTAATTTTGAAAAGAATTTTTAGAACAAGACAGATATTTTTTTCGAAAAAGTTAGAAGAATATCATATATAATTTTCAAAATCATTTCACAAGAAAATAAAAACCTAAAATCTAATGATTTTTTTAAAATAAATAAATTGGAAGAAGAATCAAGAAAATGGTTGTAGAGTTTGGGAGGCAAAAAGGACGTAAGGCAGATGGGATAGGGTGGGGTGATATAAGATGGGGTGGGATGGTAAAAAATAGGTAATTTTATTTATTTATTTTTGCGGAAATATTAGTTGTTTCTTAGTAATTTATTTTAAAATTATTATTTTCACATTCAAATGTCACATTTCAGCTTTTAATTAGTCGTCATGTCATGTCATCCGCAAGTGTGTTACACACACTTTGTAAATTTAGCTGATTGATAAAAAAGTGTCAAAATGACATAGCGGACCCCTACTTGAGGTGTTTAAATCAATAAAGCCTATTTGAGGAGTCTAAGTGCATATTGGTGTCAATTTTAAGGGTCTTCCGATAGATTCAGCCAAGAGGAATAGAGATGTTTGGGAAACAAAGCAACACCTTGTTTTATAATCTAATACAGACATCTAAAATTGAAGAATTTATATTGACTTTGATTTTAAGCATGTACATATGTTGAAGCTTATTATCTTTCTTACTGAAAACTATATAGGAATGATTCATATCATGGATCTAACTCAGTGAGATACTTGACTCTCAAATTAAATCAATAACTTTTTAAAATTATTTCGTAAATTGGAGTGAAAAAGCACAAAATTATATTTTTGTATGATACTTGACTCTCAAATTAAATCAGTAACTTTGAAATTATTTCGTAAATTGGAGTGAAAAAGCACAAAATTATATTTTTGTATGTCGTAGTTTTCTACAAACTAATATATAAGAGAATACACATCTACATAAAAGAGTGATCACATTAATAGTACATGTGCATATAAGATTTTCAAATTGTCGCTAGACAAGAAGAAAAGTTGTCAGCAAGACTAAAGAGGAAGGATAGCATGCAACATCTAAGTGAATTGTAAATAGTTTGGGTCATGCCTAATATTATAGCGAATATGAGCTGACAATTTTTAAGAAGTGGGCAGTAAAGTGTACACCATTAACAACACAAACGTACATTATCTAACATTTGTAGTAGTTGAGTAGGCAAAAGAGTGGTGCCACTGAGAAAAATAGAAAAAATGATAGGTGAACATCAGGTGAAATAGAGTTTTAACAAATGAACGTAGATTTGCTTGCATTGATAGTAGCAATTAATTGTTCTAAATTGATTTTCCGTGCATTTTAAGCCATGAGTTTGAGCTGGAGAAGCATCAAGATACTATTTACATTACACTATAAAGTCGTGGATGAATGCTTTACACGGAATTGCTAATTAATATTCACAGTTTTATATTAGATGCTAATCAATAGGCATTATTCCAAGTTGCAATTTACGAAGCCATTTCTTAAATGTGTTGATGACTCGAATCAATTACTGCTGGACTTATTCAAAGTTAATGAGAGATAGGCTGGCAGACAATAAGTAGTGATGGTTTGGGAAGAATACAAGATGAATTAAATTTCACTTTTTACATATTAATTAGAGGAATAAGACAACTATATATATTGTTTAATCAATCATTTAACACTACATCACTTTTCATGTGATATACAATAAAAAAAATTGTGCAATTGCATATTCAAGACTTGCAAAAGAAACAACAACTAGAACTAATACCAAATTACTCTAGCGAAAATTCAACAACCCTTTTTACCTTTGGTTGGAAGATAGCTGAAAAGTTTCTGGTCTTGAACCAGTCTTTCCTCTCTAGTCTTGAAGACAAATAGTAATATGAGATGTTTTGGCTCCAAACAAGTTGTGATCACTTATATAAGTCTAAAAGTAACTCAGTCTCAAAAAGATGGTAGAGTTCAAATTATAATGGTTAATGCATCTAAATTTCTCTCTTTTATTTGATGTCAACTGATTACTGCAGAACAGAAATGTACTATGGTAACATAGAGAAGTTGATTACAGTGGATCAGAATTGATCCGATTTCTTTCGGAGTTTGGTGTAAATTATGATTTCAACATTTAATTATAGTCAATTTCAGAAATTAAGACAAAGAAGCACTCAAGGGTGTGGCCTAGTGATCAATGAAGTAGATGTGGTAAACCAAGAAGTCTCTGGTTCAAATCCCAAACAAAGCGGAAAACATTAGGAAATTTTTTTTCCATCCTCCTTGGTGGCAGAGTTATTCAGTACCAAGGAATCCTTGTGTGTATTTTAATGTCTATCATATTTACTTTAAGTAAAATAATAAAATTCGTGCCTAAATTGATATAAATAGAAATTGGCATTAAGCACCATGTGATGTTACAAATGGTGAAGGTGGGGAGGCCTCTCGTGGTAGATATTGTTTTATAATAAATGTGGTTTCTTGATTAGGCACACCATTTCAAAAAATAACTACTTTAAAAAAATATAAGTAGTATTTTTATTTGTTAATTTGTTTGTAATTAAAAAGGCTATGTGATTTAGGTAAATTATACAATTTTAAATGGTTGATTAATATTTTTGATCATATAACTAAGATAATTGTAAATTAAAAGTTATATGTATATATATATATATATATATATATATATATATATATATATATATATATAGTGTGAGTATATTTTAAAAATGTCATGTTAGAGATTATTTATATAGTGTGATTTCATTATACATGCAGATTGGATAAGTTAATCACTTCTAATTGTTAGTTTGGAAAAAGAAATGAAACGTATGTAAAACACTATAAGGATACACACACTATCGTTCAATATTTAAAAAATTTGAACCCAATATCCCAAATTAAAGAACTCTATAAAATAAATAGAGTAGTTACTCTCTAATTACATCACCACAACATAAACCAAAGATTAATCCTAGAATTACATTTCATGACTCATGAATATAAATATAAGCCAAACTTCATCTGCAAATTCAGCTCTTTCATTAAATTTTCAGGATTGTACAAAGTCTCATTTCATATAGTCCAAAGCAAAACGTACAAATCTACAAAATTGACGTAATCTCAATTACTTCCTATATGTCTCTCACTTTCCTTATCCAGTTATACGTCAATTGAATTGAGTTTCCAATAATAAGTAATTAGACAAAAGAGCACCATAGTATAACAACAATTTTAAAAAGCTTACTAAGTTGTTCTACATGTGTGTTTGGCAAGATGACATAAATGGATATGCCATAACTAATTCCCAATGCCGTAATTGCCAACCACATGGAAATCATCGAAACCCACGTGAAAATCTTGTTCTTCAACGGCAATCCATCTATTAGCAGCATTATTGTGCTAAGAGACGTCACTAAAGATATAGAATTTGTATAAATAAAATATTTATACTCATTGGGATGAGTATATGCTAATATTGCCTTGCCTGCAACATCTGTACTATATAAGGAGCTCCCTATAAATTCCGATTCTTTACTAACTGAAAATACACCCCTTGGAGGGTTCGTTCCTACTTGATATGCAATAGCTGCAATAAGTGATGTCACCACCATTATTGAATTGTGTTTTTTCGTAATTAGCCACTGAAATGAAATGGCTTGCTCCTGGGCTAAAACAGGGTCTTCAACCGAAACAACTTGAAAAATATCTACGTTTTGAGCGGTGGGATACGAAATCATGTTTGATAAAAATAAAGACAACAAGTTGAAAGGAGACTTCAACTAATAAAGGAAGAGTAGTAGTAGTAGAATAAGAAGACAAGGTTGTAATGAGCGATTTCGTTTGAAGAATAGCAAGCTTTATTTATAGACAAATGGTATGCCTAATCAAGAAACTCCATTTATTTAAAAAAAAAAAAAATCTCTACCAATATTTCTACCGGCCTCCCCCACCTACCACCATTTTTCACATTACATGACCAACAAGAGGTTTGTGGATCCTATACATCACGGTTTTATCAGTTTACTAATTCTTCTTATTTAATACAAGACTTTATGAAATCACAATAATTTTAACTTTTATTTTCTCCGAATATAATATTTATTATGCAAGATATAAGCTAAAAAACTTTTATTTTATCAGGAGAAATGCTAGGAATTGAGGTGCTCCTAAACGTCCTATGAGCCAGCGGGTATCAGAGTAGTCAATTGTCATATTTAATTTAAGTAAAATAATAAAATTTGTATCTAGATTGATATAAATAGAAATTGGCATTAAGCACCATGTGATGTTACAAGTGATGGTAGGTGGGGAGGCCTCTAGTGGTAGACATTGTTTTATAATAAATGTGGTTTCTTGATTAGGCACATCATTTCAAAAAAGAACTACATATTTTTTTTAAAAAAAACAAGTAGTATTTTTATTTGTTAATTTGCCTGTAATTAAAAAGGCTATGTAACTTACGTAAATTATATAATTTTAAATGACTGATTAATATTTTTAATCATATAACTAAGATTAATTGTAAATTAAAAGTTATATGTATATATATAGTGTGAGTATGTTTTAAAAATGTCATGTTAGAAATTCTTTATATAATGTGATTTTATTATACATGCAGATTGGGATAAGTTAATCACTTCTAATTGTTAGCTTGAAAAAAAAAACGTATTTAAAACACTATAAGAATACACGCTTTTACACTGTCATTCAATATATAAAAAATTTGAACCCAAGATCCCAGATTAAAGAACTCTATAAAATAAATAGAGGAGTTACTCTCTAATTACATCATCACAACGTCAAAACCAAAGATTAGTAATCAAAGAAGAGAGAAATTGGTTGACTTACCATGATTGAAGATGCTTATTTGTGTCTTTAGATTTATAGATTTATATGTTGACTTTTAAGCATTTCTATGGACATATATATTTTTAGTAGTCACTTGTAAAACAATAATTTCTTAAAATGTGAAATAAACGCTAGATCTAGGACGTTTCTTAGTTTCACAAAAAACAAGTATGAGATAGAGAGCATTTTTATTTGGTTCCAAAGTTACTGAAGTTTAGGATATGTTATTTTTCTTGCAAGATGTATTGCATTCATAATCTACTCACGAATTTGATATATTCCTATAATACAAATGTCATACAAGATTCGTATAATAACATCAATAGTACAGAGAACCTCTTACAAAGGCAATTAAGGAAGGATTTTAAATATGACAAAACTTAATCTGCATGTATAATATATTCAGGATTTTAAATATGACAAAACTCAATCTGCATGTATAATATATTCTATATTTTCATGTAAATCTTTTGAAATTTTTAATCGATCTCTTAACTTCTACTGACTTTTCAAGTAATCTTTTATGCAAAGTCGTTTTTGGTGTGATCTAATTTCAATGACTTTCATCATTGCTCAGACTGAATTCTCCTTTTATCCTTCTTTATTTCTCATTGTAAGAGCTTGGACATTAACAAAAGAATAGATGTACTGAGTTTAAGATACAATAAATTGGAGAGAACACTAATTGTTATGGTTTTTCAACTCTTTCTGCCCATGTTATTGTCAACAACTCAACATATCTTTCATAGACACATCAACATCAACAATTACTTTACAACACATATAATTAAATTATTAGGCATCTTACTCAATTCGACTTTGTAAGAGATTCATTGTAGTTAGGCATTTCACTAGTCCGGAGCTAAAAGGGCAAAAAAATGCCAAAAATTTCAAAACGACACATCAAATTTTTTAAAACCAAAAAGCGATTTTCTCTGGCACAATATTGACGTAATTATTCCGTTAAAAATAAAAATCAAGAACCTTTTTTTTCTACTTTCACTAAAATCGATGGCACAACAACAGTTATTTAAGTCCAATTTTTTTTCTCTAACTAAAATCGTTGATATGACAATTTTTTAAAAGAATTTTTTTAAAAAAAATCATGAAAATCGTTATCTCTACAGCTTTTTTATTAAATCTTTCTTGAAAATCACTGCATTCATAGCATTTTTCTAATTCTTTTTAGAAATCTAAGGCAACGATTTTATTAAAAAAAATTTAGTGCCTTGGCAATGTTTTTATTCTCTGAACTTTGAGGTATTATTTCAAAGTTTCTTCACTCATCTTTTTCTTTTTTTTTTATCTTATTTGTTTGCATAGTATTTTTCTACAAAATACTATTTTAAAGAACTATTCCCTTTTTCTTCTTCTATTAATATTCGTTTTACTAGTATAAAAATTTAAAATAATATATTTTCTTCGTTATCTTCTTTTATCAATTAAAAATATAATTACCTCATATACTTTTAAAATTAATAATATATGTCACAACTATTACACAATTGAATTTCATTGTGATAATGATTTTAAAGAACTAAAAAATATTTTTGTTTTATCAATCTTTTTTGAATTAAATTAAGATACAAATTTATTAAAATATTCCTTGATTTTAAATTAATATGTAAATAAGGTTAACAATAATTTGTCGATATTTTAAAAATATTTTTTAATTTGAAGAAATAAAGTTTCATATTTTTATGACATTATTATGTTTATATATTAACTTTAAAACTAGAGCGGTCAATATGGGTTAGCCCACCCCATTCGAGCTTAATCCATACGAGTTTTAAAAATTTTCGAGTAAGGTCAGCCTAACCCATTTTTGGGTGAGTCAGAAAATGATAGGTCCATCCCACGTAGATGCAATAGTTCAAGAAGCTTACAACTACAGTGGAGGAATTGACACATGTCCACAAGAATTAGAGAATGTCATACAACAAAATGACAATCAGATCACTCATCTTCAAGGTACAGTGAATTTCCTGATTGTTGAATGATTTTTTTGTTTTGTTTTGTCTTTTTGCATTTGATTAACTACATTTTGTTACTTTTCAATCAATATAATGTACTATTTGCTCCGGCAGTCGCTGAAATTTCATACCAACAAAATATTCAAGCTTCGGCCGCCGTTGGAATTCCACAACAGACAAATATTTCCGCTTTGACTGCCACTGAAATTCCACAGCAAGCACGAAAAGATACTCCCACTCCGACCGCCACTGGAATTCCACCTCCGAACGATTAATAGCCACCAGCCCACAGTTGTCCCTTTAAGAACAGTCGGGCTACAATGAACCACAAAATTCATCGGCCAAGAACCCACTGCACTTTAGCATATATTTAGGCAACCGGCGTATATTCTCATTATATTAGGCTAAGTGTTTTCAAATCTTTGATTCCTATTGAATTTTTCAGATCAGCCAAGACCAATTCTTTCATGGGATTTTTTTTTTAATTTTCTTAAATGTAGATACAATTTCTAAAATATAGACAATTTCTTGTAAATGAAAATTTTCATATTTTAGACATTCTTTTGGTTCTATACAATTTTTCGTATTATTATCATGGAAATCAGGATGTATTCACTTTAATTATTTTATAGTTTTGTAGTCTTATTTTGTTTCAGGAGATTTTGTTGAAAGTTCTTGAATGTCATTGGTTCATTAATATCAGTACATTGGATTACCCATTTTTTTATAGATTAGTTTTATTCCAATTTTACCTGGTATATCTACTGCATCTTTGATTAAATGAGGTTTATTGAGTGAAATAAAATTTTGTCATCATTTCTTTTCGTTAGTGTTGTTTGAAAACAAACACCACCAGTGTAACCTTTATTATCCGATAAAGAAAGCCCAATCAGACCCACCGAAAAAAATTAATTTTTCTGATAATAAACATATTTTTTTTTAAAAATGTTTTTTTCTATAAAATACTATTTTAGAGAATCTATTTCCTTTTTCTTATTCTATAAACACTAGAAGTGGATGGCCCGTGCCCGCATTAAAGACGTTTGTATTCTGATATTGAGTAAAATAACGAAACTTGATGTTAATAAGAAGTTGGATTACATGTACCAGATGACTTGCATATGAATTGGATCAAGTTTTACATAGTTATGTATATTTATTTTACACGTCGTAATGAAAGTTAGTTGAGATGCAGTTTTAGTTGTTCTGATCTTTGACCATAAAGATCGAGACCTGTTACATAAGTACAGAAAGTGAAAAATTAATATTCAAAAAATATAAGATTAGAAAAATGGTGCATAACGTACATAAATGGCGTATACAATTAGTTCAATAATAGCATGACCTAAAAGGCTGATTAGGCTAAGTTAGATAGTTATTGTTTCGAGGTCATCAAAATAGAGACAAATATACACAAAAAAACACAAGTAAATATTGTCAATTTTATCCGTAAGTTGACAAGAAAAACACATACAAATGCAATTTAGATGCTGAAGACGAAGAGAGAAGTCCTAAACAGTAAATTAGATCTATGTCTTCAACATAAGCAAAACAGTTTTCTGGTAGAACAAATGCAAGATATTACTGATCCAAAAGTGAAGTTGCTTTGCCACTTTCCTCCAATTATATAACCAATTTATACAAAAAAAAAATGATAGGAACACACAATTTTATTTCTAAGATTCACTCACATACAAATTTTAATTGTCTTTCTAATACTTAAACTGAAACTTATAGAAAAAATTTCTAAAGCACAAGTTTATCAGTATACTCAAGCCACAAAAGTGTGTATGCATTTCAAAGAACAGAAACCCAACAATATATATCTTCTATTTTAGCCCTTAGTAATGAAAGGAAGCTCAAGGGATGTTTCAAGTTACATAGACAATAACATATACCTTATATGCAACCAATTATTAAGCCAAGAATCAATTTAATAACCTTCAACTGCGTAAAGGCTCATTGGTTATTTTAAAGTTCTCTATCACTTAAAATCTAGATATGCTTTTGGAGAATAATAAAAAGCAATCGTTATAACTTTCATAGACTATCATCTTCAACTTCCCATTAAGTTGATATCACATCCATAGTAAATTTTAAACGAGAAACTGACATTAAACATGAAGTGGATGGGATTCAAGAAAATAAAAAAGTTAAGGTTAAAAATTGGTGCAAGAAAGACTGAAAAAGGGGTGAAAGCCCTTTTTAGGTCCAGTAATAAAGAGGTATAAGCCACGAAAGCTTGGGTAGATCATCTACTGTACAAAAGTTAAAAGTTCATCAGTAAAAGAAAACTGCATTAATACTTTATATCTTTGGTGTAAAGAAGAGGATATAAATGAGGTAGAACAACAAGTAGACTTCTTAGGCTCTCTATAATTATGATTACTTGCACTGTGTTTTAATTGATGGTTGACAGCACCCACATTGCTGATGAATATAACTTTACCTTGCTAAACAAAAATGCTTACAACAATCTGAAGCATCAAAAGAAGTAAACTTGACAAAACATCATTGCATCTCTATACTAGCATAATGTAAAATTTTACACACTGAATTATAGCTAAATCACTTCAAATTATATGGATTTATATTTGATTATGTATAGAAAGTTAGAAACTCATAAGAACGAACAGGTAGACCGGGAAATTCAACATTCTTTACCTCTTCTTTCAGATTCGTGAAGCATCTTGAATCAAAATTCCACATTATGAAGGATCTTCAAAAGGATCATTCAATGTACCCGTGTGTGTAATTCTAAAGTGCAGGAATTAGTAATTAGAAGAGATCTCATACTAAATAGAATAAAGTACAGGATACAATACTTCAACAATGAAAGAAATACCTCTAAATGGCATGTGATTCTCATCCAAATAAGCTCCTCTTGCAATCTGTCCAACAATCTAGCAGAACAAATTGATCAAAATGTTAAGGATTGGATGAGGTAAACAACTCCTAAGGAGAAAACAACATAATTATAATCATTGAGAACACATTCACTAACACTTTAAAGAGTCTGAGCTATATGGTTAAAAACTTCGAGAAAAGAGTCAGTTTTAATAGTCAAAAAATCTTCTTTTAGTTAGCTAGCCAAACCTCAGTTATTCGTCAGGAAAACTTATGAAGTATGGACATGCCCCTCCGTTATAATTCTAGTAAATTTTCCCCAACTTTGGGTCGAGGACTGAGCTCAAACTCATGACATGAACATCAAATTGATTTCTCAACTTGTCAAATTCATTTTACTTGAGCATTAGCGATAATGTGAATATGATAGAATATCAATATATACATTATGTCTATCATAGAAGGGATAATCAGCCAATCAATATAATGAATAACTTGAGAAGCAAGAAGAATGCATATAAATTCTAGATAGTTTGGTCAGCAGAGACTTGACATCAGATTTTTCAATCGACATGTTGAAAATGGTCAGGATCACCACAACACTATCGAAATGCCTACCCATCCCCTTTGTTCTTCTTCTTCAGAATAAATATCTCTTATACACCTGAGAGTTGAGAATATCAAAAGGCTAGAGGATTATTTTTCCACACATTTTTTTGACATCTATTTTTTACCTATAGCTACTTTTAGTTACAAAACAACATGTGCTAATGTTGTTTTTCATTGCTTTTAAGGCAAAAACATAATAACCAAAGTGTTCACATATAAATTTATTTTCAACACCTAAAGATAGATTTGAGTTCTCAATAATGACTTTGCAGGTTAAGAGCTTCATATAGCTGATAATGTATTTTTCTTTCTAACATCATTCATATTGATTGGAGTCAAGTTAAGCATGCATCTCTAAAGTATAATAAAATAATTTTAAAGTTTAGAAATTTTCTTTATGAAATGCAAGCTTTGTGCTAGTTTTGTGTGAAAAATTTTGAGATAGATGTCTCAATTTTCCAATAAGACGTTATGGACCACAATAAAAGACACATCACATGCATAAATTCAAAAATACATACAATATTTAGCTTTCTTTTCTTGCTAAATAAATAAAACGAGAAAACGTGCAGACTAACATTTAATGGTATATTTTGTATTGCATAAAGGGAAGAACCCTGCAAACTAACATTTAATTATATATTTTGAGAGTAGATATTAAAATTTTATTTTTAAATAAACTTTTTTAAGTTTTGAACCAACTCATACCAGTTATTAAGATTTTCATTTACAAAACTAGATATTATGTGCCCGCGTCAGCGCATGCCCAACATATGTTAGTTTTTTCTTTTGATTTATGTGACACAAAAAAATTTAAAAAAGCGAACTAAATTTTTATATGTGTTTTTTTTTTAAAAAAGTTTTAATTGTTAATTTATGTACCTTTTATGTCATTTCGAACAAGTGATTTTAGGAAAATAAACGAAATTTATTATATGTTTCTCACATATTTTTAGTTGTCATTTTATTGTGATTCTTAATACTTTTTAGTTCTTACGTTATCTTCAAATAATATATGCAACTTTTTTTGTTTCGATAAAAATAAGAAAGTCAACCAAATTTCATTTTGTTTTTTTAACTATGTTTTTTCTAAAAATATCTTATATTTTAAAGCTTTTTTTTATGTAATTTTTAAATATAACAAATTAAAATTAAAATGAAGAATTACAGTTTTCAAATCATTAAATTTTATTTTTAATATATGACTCCCTCCTTTTCGATTTATATGAACTTATTTTTTAATTTCATTTCAAAAAGAAAATAACTTCTGAATTTTAATTTTTTTATATAGTATATTTAAGATCACAAAATTAAAAAATATTTCAATATAAATTTTAGTTTAATTTTGATTGATTAACCTAATATTATACTTGATATATAATTATTAAGAGCTAAGTGTAATCCTGATTTATTTTCTTTTATATAATAAATAGATATCACAATAACTCATAAAAAATGAAGAAATAACAAATATGAGGCAATACTAATAAGAATAATTAAAGATATTTCTAAAACTATTTAATTTCGGTGTTATCATTCTTGGTAGATTTTTGTTTGCATGAAGTTAAATTTTTATCCTTGATCATCATTCACTTCATATATAGAAAAATGTTTCCAGAATTATTTATTCTTGATAGATTTTTGTTAGAATGAAATTATATTTTTATTCTTGGTCGTCTTTAATACAAATATTTAATATTTTTTTCTTTAATTTCAATCTAATATATAATATTAATTTTATCACACTTATTTATTTTCAAGTATATAATTAGAACCAAAATAAAGATGGAAATAATTAATTCATGATAATTTTTCATATAAAAAGTAAACATTTTTTATAAGCATAATGAATTGAAAAAATATTAAAATGAAATTAAAGTAATAGTAAAATAGAGTAATAATAAAATAGATACCACAATAACTCACAAAACAAAAAGTGAAGTAATAAAAAAATAAGTTAATGGTAATAACAATAACTTAAGATGATTCTAAAACTATTTACTTCTTGTTATCATTCTTGGTAGATTTTTGTTAGCGTTAAATTATATTTTTGCCCTTGATCATTACTCATATATAAAAAGATGTTTTTAGAATTATTTATTATTTTTCTTAGTAGATTTTTGCTAGCGTAAAATTACAATTTTGCCCTTGGTCATCCTCCCACTTCACTCTTCTATATAATAGAAATTTCAAGAAAAACAATTCAAATAAATAATGTCTAAACACAACTTTAAAAATTTATATTTTCAAATTTCATATACAGAAATTATGGTCATATAGAAACTAAATATATATTTTCATGAGTAGATGAAAGAAAAAATAACATAAAAATAGATTTGTTGAGTGTAATAATATTTCATGTTGGCAGTTGGCACCATATAGTATAAAATAAATGACCGGAGTTAATATTGTTTTACATGTCACTTTAGCATGAATTCGCTATAACACGTAACTATATATTAAGATTTGAGATGTAATATTTTTTTTCTAATAGAAGAGAGGGAGACTTATATGACATAGAAAGAAATAACTTTGGTATTCGGTGTGTGCAATCACGCTGGAATATTTATTTGGTTTATGTGTTGTGGTTAGCGTTTAAATATGTAAAAAATAGAGAAATATGAAGTTCAGGGGTAATAGGACACTCGCGAAGTTGAAGTGTGTAGTTGGGATTTTCAATTTAGATTGGAGAGTTTTAGACCATTTTCTCAAACAATAAATAAAGGATAATTTTACTATATCACCTCTCTTAATTATACAAGTTATTTGAATATCAAAAAATTAATAAAAACAAAATGATAAATTATCTCTTGACTTTTAAACTAGACAAATAAAGTTGGATATTTAATTTTTATGTACTTAATAAGTAAAGATGGACGAAGGGGGTACCAAAACATGATGGAAAATGATAAATATTGAAAATGAATAGACACAAAATGATAAATTATCTCTTGATTTTTAAACTAGACAGATAAAGTTGGATAATTAATTTTTATATATTGGATAAGTAAAGATGGACAAAGAGAGTACCAAACACGATGGAAAATGATAAATATTGAAAAATGAATGGACACAAATTAATAAATTATCTCTTAATTTTCAAATTAAACAAATAAAATTTATATTAAAAAATAAAGATGGACGAAAGGACTACCAAAAATGATGGAATGAAATTTAATATTAAGCATTTGAATATGTGTTGGGTTTAAAATTAAAAAAAAAAATAGTTGTTGAATAGAGAATATACAATAATTGTTAGAATATGAGAAAAAGTTATTTCAATATAACTAAAACTATTTAACTTTAAAGTTTTAAATCGTAAATCACTTCTATCATATTAGATTCTATCTATAAAAAGGATGAAAAGAGTTTCATTATGTATTCAGTGACAATAGTCTACATAAAATCTCACATATGAAAAAAGAAATGTTTAAATTATTCAATCAAATAATATTTTAATAATTTAAGAATTATTAAACCTCTTTTTAGGTTTAACTGTCGAGAGTCCTATTTTTTTTGACTTGCAAAATTATAGCCAGCTTACATTTTTATATTGTCATTTTCAAGTATTAGCTTAATTTGTTTTAAAATTTACGCTATTTAATTCACGTGCTTTTTTTATTTTTGTTAGAATTTTAAAGTTTTTTCTAAATTAAGATGATCCTTGTTATAGTTATAAAAGGGAAGAGATGTGATGAAGACAAGTTTCCTCCATTTAATTAGATTGAACTGACATGATCATATTTAATTAGTCGGAACATGTAAGTTGTATATGTGATACATTTTCATTAGTCCTGAATTTGACTTGACGTGCTATGTTATTTTGATATGTGACATGATTATATTGATTCCTTCATTTGGCTTAGCTTGCCCTGTTATGGAACATGTGACAACAAATTGAGCCCTAAAATAAGATGACATTTTAGACTTAGCTAGTATGTTATTTTACACGACCTATATTTTAGTTTAATGTCTTAACTATTTGCCTATGTGAATCAAGTCGCCTAACATGTTCTAACAAAGTAGTAAGAACAATAAGTAAAGAAAACACTGTTTTTACGAGGAAACATCCGACTCACACAAGTGTAAAAACACGATTTGTAGCTTTACAGAATTTACTCCCAACTTCACTAAACAATAATGAACCTTTCAACAAAAGATTACCACCTATGTAACTCAATGAATTATAAATTATAAATTATAATTTCTAAACGTCAACAATCAATCAGACCGCCGAACGTATTTCTAGTTATGAATTCATATTACAACCCTTACAATTCTAGGAACTAACTATAATCTCTAAACTTTAGATTATGTTACAACTCTTGCAATCCTAGGAATCAACCCTAATTCCTAAACTCCAACACGAACTTCTCAATGTATGTGTTTCCAAGTCATTGATTTATTCCAACTTAAAGACAAAACTCCCAATTCAGTTTATAATTCACTTAACTAAGATTATATCAACATTTCAACTCAATGAAAAACTCCTAATCAATAAACACGGTAATAGAACATGATTATTTAATATGCTCCTTTAATTTCCTGGTAGCACTCGGAAAGTTGATTTTTCAATTGTCCGATTTGCTTTGTGAGTGTACAAGTATTTTGATCACCTTGCCTTTCATGACTCCTTAAAATCAAACTCATTGATTCTTTTGTGTTGTAGTTGAACTCTAACTCAAACTATGTTTGTTTTCTTGAAATTATCACGAGCTTATCACGAAATTATCACACATTCCTTGATTGTAGCACACTTATCTTTAGTCATAAGTGATTTGTTACGCGTCTAAATCATTGTGATCATAACTACATATAACCCAACAAAATGAGTCATCATTTGTAGCCCAAAATTAATGAATTAGCTCATAAAATTTTAATTAAATTCATATTTATTAGATTTAAATAAATCAAAATATATTTACTTAAATTAATATATCTTGATTTAATATAAATTAAAATTTCTTATCAATTAAATTCAATAAAAAATTGGTATCCACATCTATTTCTTAAGTTAAATTATGAAGAATTATTTGGATTTTGTATTTTTTAATCTAATTGTTTTACACTTTAAATATTTCTCTACAATTAATTTTAGTTTGATAGAGTTCCAAATTTATTCATTATATTTTCAAATAAAAAAATGCTATAATTTCTTTATATAATATTGAAAATCTCAGCTCCTCGCATTTTATATTTCGAAATAGGTTTGAAATCTCTGATATTTGTTATTATTATGATTATGATTATTATAAGAGTATATTTTATATTTCTAGTATTAGAATAAGAAATTTCAAAAAGCTTAAAAAATGAAAAAACACACACATTAAATAGAACTTGAGATAGTAAAAAGTATTTGCTTCGTCGAGGAGTCAAAAATACTCTCATCGTCGTTTCAAATTTGCCCTAACCGGAGTTTCCCCTTTTCTGGTAAGTTTCTCTTCTAGGGTTTTCCGATGGCATATTTTTAGGGGCATTAACATGACTGACTACCTTCATTTTCTTCACAGATTGATGAAAAAGTAAACAGACGAAGATTTGCCCTAGCCAGCATTACACAACTCATTTCCCATTTCTGGTAAGTTTTCTTCCACAAATTCATCTTTTTCTATGATTTATGGACGTTTTCGAAGAATTAGGGCATTAACATGGTGGCGTTGATGTCATAGATTGATGAGAAGTTAAACGAAGGAAAGTGAGCGATGCCGTTGTTTATATCGGATGAGGAATACGAGCGGTGCTCGCAAGATGCCGGTTTGGTAGCGGTGAAAGCTGATGAGTTTATTCGAGATTTGTACAATCAACTGGAAAATGTGAAAGCACAGGCTGATGCTGCATCTATTACAGCTGAACAGACTTGTTCTGTCCTTGAACAGAAGTATGTCTCGCTTTCTTCAGAGTACTCCGCGCTTCAACTGCAGTACTCTCAACTTAATTCTTCCTTTGAGGAACGCCTATCTGAACTCTCTCAAGCACAAGCCGAAAAACAGCAAGCTTTCATCCAATCTGTAAGTATATTTACAGTTCCTAATTCCTTCATGTAATTACTTCATATGACCTATCCTACCCTGCCCTGTATGATTATCATAGGACCTACTTTATAGACCCTACCAAATACTAGAAATTATTCCAGAACATGATTTCTAGGGTAAGGCATATTGATGAAAACATTCCATTGAAGGTAGAGTAATTTTGTCTATACGGAATGCATCCAAAGTTCTTTTTATTTGTTGTATATTTATTTGTTGTTGTATTTGATTGTTTTTTGGAACATGAAAACAGATTGGAAAGGATGGAGATGTGGACAGGTTATCAACAGAGGCTTCAGAACTCCGGAAAACGAAGAGGCAATTGATGGAATTGGTAGAACAGAAAGACTTGGAGATTAGTGAGAAAAATTCCACTATCAAAAGCTATCTTGATAAGATTGTTCACTTGACTGATATTGCTGCAAATAGGGAAGTACGGGTCTGTGACTTGGAGACTGAAGTGTCACGCTCTCAGGCTTCTTGTTCGCGGCTTTTGCAGGAGAAGGAGCTTGTTGAGAGGCATAATGCATGGCTTAATGACGAGTTAACAACAAAGGTCAATGGTCTCATGGAGCTGCGTAAAGCTCATTCTGAGCTTGAGGCTGATATGTCTGCCAAACTTGTTGATGCCGAGAAAAATTTTATTGAATGTGATAGGAGTTTGAAGAGAAAACAAGAACAAGTGAGGGAAATGGAGTTGAAGTTCACTTCTCTAGAGCAAGATTTATTATCCGCCAAGGATGTAGCAGCTGCAAAAGAGGACCAAATGTCTGGTGAAATTGCCACGTTAAACAAGCTAGTGGAGTTGTACAAGGAGAGCTCCGAGGAATGGTCTAAAAAGGCAGGAGAACTTGAAGGAGTAATTAAAGCTCTGGAGACTCATGGAAACCAAATAGAGAATGACTATAAAGAGAGGCTCGAGAAAGAAGTATCTGCAAAGATAGAACTAAAGGAGGAGGTTGTATGTTTGAAAAATAAGCTTGCGAAAAGCGAAGCGGAATTAAAAAAAGGAGAAGATACATTGAAGCTTCTTCCTTTGAGTTATTTTTCTAGTGAATCATTGCCAAACTCAGTCGAAGCTGGTGACATGGTTGAGGATGATCGGATGGTCGTACCTAGTCTGCCTATTGGTGTTTCAGGAACCGCATTAGCCGCTTCACTTCTTCGGGAGGGTTGGAGTCTGTCTAAGATGTACACCAAATATCAGGAAACTGTTGATGCACTACGACATGAACAATTGGGAAGAAAACAAGCTCAAGATGTGCTGGAGCGAGTACTCTGTGAAATAGAGGAGAAAGCTGGAGTTATCTTGGATGAGCGAGCGGAGCATGAAAGATTGGAAGATGCTTACTCTGTGCTAAGTGAAAAGCTGCAGCATTCCCTCTCTCAGCAAGCTGCTTTAGAGAGGAATATTCAGGAATTCAATGCTGATATGAGAAGGCGTGATCGTGATTATGCTGTTGCTCAGACAGAGATAGTTGACCTCCAGGAACAGGTGACAGTGCTTTTAAAGGAATGTCGTGATATACAATTCCGTGGTGGATCTGTGGGACCTAAAAATGACAAATCTGTGGTGTCAAGTTCTTTAATTATGTTTGGTGCTGAATCTAATGCTGATGATGTTGGAAGGCTGTTGAGCTACAAGGACATAAATGGCCTGGTTGAACAAAATGTCCAGCTAAGAGGCCTAGTTCGGAGCCTTACTGATCAGATTGAGAACAGAGAGTCAGAGTTGAAGGAGAAGTATGAGAAGGAGCTTCAGAAGCATGTTGACAAAGCTACCTCCCAGGTTAATGCGGTACTGGCAAAAGCGGATGAGCAGGCTACGATGATTAAATCACTCCATGCATCTGTGGCGATGTACAAAAAGCTCTTTGAAGAGCATACAGTTGTTTCTTCTGATGCTCAATCTGAAAAATTAGCAGAGGTTCAAAGGCCGGAAGTGATGCTTTTACCTGATTCTTCACATGAAGTTTTAGGGAGAGCACAAGAACGAGCTTTTGAGCGTGTAAAATGTCTTGAAGAAGAGTTGTCAAGATTACGGAGCGAGATTATTTCTCTTCGATCAGAGCGGGATAAGTCAGCTCTGGAAGCACAGTTTGCTCGAGATAAACTTGACAGATATATGAAAGATTTTGAGCTCCAGAAAGAGGAGCATAATGGTGTGATCACGAGAAATGTTGAGTTCTCACAGTTGATAGTTGACTACCAGAAAAAGCTGCGAGAAAGTTATGAGTCATTGAATGCTGCTGAGGAACTTTCTCAAAAGCTGAAACTGGAGGTGTCTATTCTAAAGGATGAAAAGGGTATGCTGGTAAATGCCGAAAAGAGAGCTTCGGATGAAGTACGTAATTTGTCACAAAGGGTGCATAGTTTGCAGGTCCATTTAGATACATTGCAGAGTACTGAGAACGTTCGTGACGAGGCAAGAGCTGCTGAGAGGAGAAAGCAAGAAGAGTATATCAAGCTTATTGAGAAAGAATGGGCTGAAGCTAAGAAAGAATTGCAAGAACAGCGTGATAATGTTCGAAACCTTATACCTGAGCGAGAAGATGCTCTAAAGAATGCATTGAGACAAATTGAGGAAATGAGGAAGGAATCGACTAGCACATCACATTCTGTGGCTGCTGCTGAAGCTAGAGTTGTTGTTGCTGAAGCGCGATCTGCTGATTTAGAGGAAAAATTGCAAGCTTTGCAAAAAAAGGTATCTGAAAGAGCTGATGAAAGTGGTCCTTCCTCTTCTACTGAACTTTTTGACAACATGGATTCTGCTGAAGAAGTTAAAAGACTCAGAGAGGAGGTGCAGGTTAACAAAAATCATATGCTGCAATATAAAAGCATAGCTCAGGCAAATGAAGAAGCATTAAAGCAGATGGAATTGGCCTATGAAAACCTCAAAGTAGAAGCTGATAGAGTGAAAAAATCAATGGAAGAGGAAGCATTATCGCTTAGGAAGAATGTTGATGAGCTTGAGAGAGAATGTAATTTGAAGTCAATTGAAGCAGCTTCCGCAACTGCAGGAAAAGAAGAAGCTGTTGTTGCTGCTCTAGCTGAAATATCCAGTCTGAAAGAAGATACCTCAGCTAAGATGACACAAATTTCAAATTTGGAGGCTCAAATAACTGCTTTGAAAGATGATTTGGACAAAGAGCATCAAAGATGGCGTGCTTCTCAAGATAATTATGAGAGACAGGTAATTCTGCAGTCAGAAACAATTCAAGAACTGACTAGAACATCTCAAGCTCTGGCAACCTTACAAGAAGAGTCATCTGAGCTCCGTAAATTGTCAGATGTTCTAAAATCCGAAAATAATGCATTGAAGGCCAAGTGGGAAGCAGAATTGTCGGTGCTAGAAGTGTCAAAAACTGAAGCTGAGAAGAAATACACTGAGGCTAATGAACAGAACAAAATATTACTGGACCGGCTTGAGGGTTTGTATATTAAACTGGCTGAGAAGGACCGTGTATCTTCAGGTGTATCTGCTGGAAGCACAGTGGCTGAGGGTGATGACGGGCTGATGAATGTTGTGAATTATCTAAGACGGTCCAAGGAAATTGCAGAAACAGAAATTTCTTTGCTCAGACAGGAAAAACTTCGGTTGCAATCACAGCTTGAGAATGCTCTGAGGAGAGCGCAGGTAGCAGAAGCATCTCTTAATTCTGAGCGGGAGAATTCAAGAGCTCAGGTTTTAAGTGAAGAGGAGTTTAAATCACTGCAGCTTCAGGTTAGAGAATTGAACTTACTTCGTGAAAGCAACTTGCAGTTGAGAGAGGAGAACAAGCACAATGTTGGAGAATGCCAGAAACTTCGCCAAGCTGCCCAGAAGATGAAAACTGAATTAGAGGATCTGGAGAAGCTTCTTAATGAAAGACAAGCTGATGTAGAAGCTTGTAGGAAAGAGATTGAAATGCAGAAGCTGGATAAAGAGAAGCTTGAGAGGAGGGTTAGTGAGTTGGTTGAGAGGTATAAGAGTTTTGACCTAGAAGAATATGCAAGTCTGAAAGAAGCTACTTCACAGATGCAGGTGAATCTGAGAGAAAAAAATGAAGAACTGGAGAAAATTAAGAAAGCCATGTCTGAGCAGCAGAATCTGGTAGCTGACTTAGAGCAAGACCTGTCAAGAAGCAGAACAGAATTGAGTCAGAGAGAATCGAGAATCAATGAGATTTTGCAAACTGAGGCCTCACTGAGATCCGACGTTGATAAACAAAAAAAGTTGACAGGTCTAATGAAAAAAAGGCTTGAAAACAACTTTTTGAAGGAAAAGGAAAGAGCAGACAGCTTATCAAAGGAAAAAGATGATTTGGCTAGAGAGAATCAAGCTCTCTCCAAACAGTTGGAAGATGCTAAACAAGGGAAAAGAACTGCTGATGCTGCAGATGAACAGGCTTTGAGAGATAAAGAAAAGGAGAAAAACACCAGAATCCAGGGGCTTGAGAAGATCACAGACCGTCTTAGAGAAGAGTTGAAACAAGAGAGATCAAAGCGCTTGAAGATGCAAAAGACAATAGGGGATTCCTATGGAGCTGTGAATCAGCAACGGTCCAAGCTATCAGATGAAATCGACAAGCATAAGCAGGCTCTGAAGATGCTTACCGATGAAGTTGAGAAGATAAGGCAAACCAAAGGCAGTCAAACAGAGGGCACGTCAGTGGATCAACTACTTTCTGGGACTCACTTAGAGGATTTTACTGCTGCATATCTTCAGGCTGTAGATGACTTTGAACGGGTTGCACGTAATGAGCTCGGGGTTTCTGGTGCTGGTGCTGGTGCTGGTGACGCTTCTGCTCCAGATGCTTCTCTTTCTGCCTCTGTTGTTCCAGGCCCAGCAGCTACGCTTCCGCCACCAGCTAGCTTGTTGACTTCTGTTCCTGCAGTTGGAAAAGCAGAAGAAGAAAGAAGACTTGTTTTATCGAAGATAACCTCCGAAACTCGTAAAACTGGAAGGAAGTTGGTTCGACCTCGGATCACAAAGCCAGAGGAACCTTTAGTTGATGTAGAGATGCAAGATACAGATGAATCCACCAACAGTAAGAAGCATTTGCCACCTCAAAAGGCAGAAAATCTAGATAATGCCACATTACCAACTCAACCACCAATGCGCAAGCGCCTATCTGCAGCCTCTACCTCAGAGTTACAAGAAGAGACTCCTGCCATGGATGAAACCTGCTTAGACGTGGCTCAACCTGTGCTTAAGAAGTCCAAACATCTAGAGGCACCTCAAGAAGGTGGTGAAGATAAATCTGCTGATAATGTAGAAAATTCAGAATCTCTGCCTACTACGGAGGAACATGATGCTGGAGATGAAACCCAAGGTTTGAAAGAGGAAGCCAGTGATATTGAGAAGGATGAGACTACACTTTCTGGCGAGCAGGTCGAAGAGCCGTCAGTTGTTACAACAAATCAGGCTGAGTCACAGGTTGATAGAACAGATATTGCAGATGATACTTTTGTCAGTTCTAATGAAGTGTCTACCCCAGATAATGAATCAACATTTCAGGTGCAACAAGAGAGCGAGCAGCTAGCGATGGATGAAAGGGAGGAGGGAGAGCTAATTGCTGATCCTGAAGATGTTGGAAACCTTGATAGCATTTTATCAATGGGAAGCCCAGAAAATTTGGAACCTCAGACTGATGACTTCGCTGGTACTGATGAAGACCTCTTGCTTACTCCAACAGACCCCGGGGAGATAGAATCTTCTCAGCTCCCGGATGACGATAAGAATGATGAAGTTGATGTGACAGAAGAGCTAGCTGAAAGTTCTGAGAAGTTGAATGATGGTGGTGACCAGGTTGCTGCTGAAACTGATCAGGCTCTGGATACTGTTACTGGTGAGAAACCATCAAGCAGTCCAGTTGATAGCAGCAATTCAAAAGAAGGGGGTCTGGATGAAAGTGCTGCTGCTGAAACAGAAGAAGGGAAACAGGTTTCACCTGTCAATAGGAGCTCAAGAACTATAAACTTAAATGAGAGGGCTAGAGAAAGGGCTTCTATTAGGCAGGCTGCTATGCTTTCCGCTACACCAACAAGAGGCCGTGGGCGAGTTCTTCGAGGTCGCGGTGGGCGCAGTGGTCGTGGTGGGCGCGGTCCAATCTCTGGTTCACAGGGTTAATCATTTTCACCATCACATTCCATTCATGTAAGTTATAACATCTCTCCTAGGCATTTTATAGATTAATTTCATGCTATCTCACTTATTTAAAAAAAATCAATTTCCTGCAACACAGGTTGTGCTTTTATAAGCAAAACTGTAAATCACATGCTTCAAATTCGAATGGATTTTTAATGCTATTGTGCGAGTTCTATAAAAACTTTTGACTTGCCTACGTTATGTTCTACCTTCTCGGTATCCTTTTGGCAAAATATGAATTTTTGAGATCATTATTCAGGACCAATCCAAATTTTACAGTTATACAATGTCTCACTTAGTTGAAAAGAGGAAAAGGATTAGAGAAGATGATATGGTACTATTCCCAATTTATTGAATCAAGATGGTGAGGAATGAAAACTTAGGAACAACCTTTTTTGTCTCACTTGATATTCTGCCGAATTTTCAAAAGAGTGAGAATTTCATTTTACTTAGCTCTTGTAAAATTTTAGAGCTACTTAACTTGCCTCTATACAACAAGTACTGTCATGAGCTCATTACGATAATTCCTGCACTCTTCATGTGGCAATTCTAGCCCCTAATTTTGTGACCTGGGAACCTGCTCAAGATTCAGCTGGTTGGGGGTGGCTAAAGAGATGGATGGGAACTGTACTCTTTTGGCAAGATGTCTACAATTTCATTGCATTGATCTAAGACGCCCTACTATTAAAATTAAAAAAAAAAAGGTTCCACAAATCCCTCCCTCCCCTCTACAAAAAATCCAAACAAGTTCCCCCCCTCCCCCCCCCCCCTCTCTCTCTGTCTATCTTCCTAAAGGAACTTACTATCTGTTATTTTAGAGGTGGTGATACCTTTAATTTCTCTTGGGTTTTATTTTCCCTTTCTAGTTTCTTGGCTTTCAGTTTTTCCTTTCCTCTCCGCTGAAGCAGATGGGGGTTTCTATTTCCTTTGATCGACCTACGGTTCTCATGAATTCACTTGGATGCACGATTTGTAATCGATACACTTTTTTTTTGTTGTTGCAGCATTGGAATCAATTTAGTAATATATATATTTTAGTTTGATCAGTTAGTGATTAATTTATAAGAAGCATGTTTATGTTCTTGTATTAATTTTATTCTAAAATAGCTGAATACTCTCTTTGCCCTGCTACTTCTATTTGTGCGGACTTGTACTTGTGTGATGACTGGTAATAGAGATTTCTGAATATTGTGGTATCTAAACTTGTTTCGAACTCTTTTGCAATGCATAGGTTATCTTCTGATATCACTGATATTAATTCATCTTGAAGACTCTTCATGCTAGTGCTCGGTCTTGTCACTACATTCATCTTCCAATGTAATGGTAGGGACAGCTGAGTTCCATCTTTTACTTAAGTAACTATTAAAACATTGCTGCCTTTAATTTAGTTTTACTTTAATTCGAAATGTTCTTGCTTCCTTTGCAGTGTTCTAGGGTAAAAATCAATTTTGAAGTTTTGACAAGTTTCTTTGAATTTCTTCTGTATGGAGACTAAAGTTTCGATGACGTTCTTGCTTTTGTGATGAAACTCAACCTTGATGAGAGATGTTCTTGCTTTTCTGATGACCATCTTTCTGTTCGGAGAAGATGTTGTCCATGTTTAGTGGACTGTTTGGCTGTCCTTGCTAGTTTTGTGGACATCTATAGCGCCCTATGCCATGGTGAGGGTGCTTTCCCTTCTGTAATTAGTCTTTCACTACCTCTGGCTGTCTTTATGCCATATGTGATGCTTATGTTTTCTATACCTTTCTATATTCTGCGAATATGAAACTGATTTGACATTTATAAGGTTCAAACTTATACTAATCCTCAATCCCAAACAGGCTTGCTATACATTCTCAATCCCAAGCTAGTGGAGTGTATGTAACTTGCGTTTCACAATTTTTGCATAACCTGACAGTGTCAGATTACTCATTCTTCTTCTGTTTATTTATTATTTTATTTTTTTACAAGGAACTGCTTCAATTTAAGAATATCGATCGAGGTTTACTTCAGTTTTTATCAGAGTTAACATCTCATATGGTCACTCAACTTTAAGTTCTTTACTAAGAAAGTTACTCATAACTCTAAAGTCATTCAACTATTCATGTGTCACTTCGAAAGTCACCTAATTATTTATATTTCACTTATAAAGTTACTTAAACAATTTAAATATTTTTTCATTAGATTTTATCTTAAACTATTCTTAAAGAAATAATAAGATATCTATTTTAATTATTTTATTGATCCACTCCAATTATTTAATTATAATTTTTCTTAAAAAAGGCAAAAACGTAGAGTAACAACTGCAACACCCCCCGCCCCACCCCCACCCTAAAAATAATAAAAATCTTCATTCTAGTAATTGTAAAACTAGAAATAAATTGTTAAAAGATTACCCACAAAGAAAAATTGAAATTGATAAGAAGTAATTAAAAAAAAGGGGCAGTAACGATCTTCTACTATTTCTTTTAAATGAAAGGTAGTAAAAAAACAATAATTAAAATAAGCATCTTATATATATTTTTAAAAATAATTTAATTATTTTTATATTTTTACTAAATTTAATAAAAATATTATTTAAATTGATTAAGTGATTTTCTAAGTGAAACATAAATAGTTAGATAGTTAGGTAACTTTCTATGTGAAACATCAATCGTTGAGTGACTTTTGAATTAAAAAACAAAGTTGAGTGACTTTCAAAGTAAATAATTCAAAGTTAAGTGACTTTCTAAGTAAACTATTCAAAGTTGAGTGACCATTTAAGGTATTATCTCATTAACCATAAATAGAATTAGTCATGGTTGAAGCTGGTGAAGTGGCTCCTGGGCTGCTCAGCCTTGTACCAATTTGGTTTAATGAGTGCACTTCCCATCCATCAATACAGTTTGTGGACACTCTTCCCAGTGAGTCGAGTCCTAGGGCGAGAAGTTGGTCTGCTATTTACAGCCTAGTTGGGTACCTTGGGAGTGCGATGAAATGTTTTATCCCTCTCTTAGCAAGTCAAATGCCAATGAGTTGGTCAAAATAGTACTCATTTTACTTGTAAGGTTTAGCTTTACAAGTGTCAGTTTGACTAATTTACATTTGATTACTTTAGTAATTTAAATTTTTAAGTATCGATGTTTGAAAATTATACAAAAAATATTATCTAAGAAACTCAAATATATCATTAAAATCACTTTTATTACTGGAAACTAAATATTGTAGTAGAGCCACAAAGTCCGCTGGTAAGAGTTATCACACTGGAAAAGTGATTCCAGAGAACCAACCTCTATACTATGCATGTGCTGACAACTCAAACATGAAACTGTACTTTGGCAGTTGGGTATTGTAATAGTAACCAACATTAACAACTCAGCTGAATATGAAAGAAGAAATCAACTCAATCCACTCGAATATAACCAAATCAGAATATGAACCATAAAAGAAAATACCTAATTTGATCAATACGTTGATATCAACAGACTATGACTACAAGAATAACAGATTGACCAAATTGATATACGTTGCTTCTCAATGCAGGCTGCTACTGGAGAGAAGTATATGTGAAAAAGATGAAAACTTCTCCCCCTACCCCCAGTACACAATAGATAAGGCATAAACAAAAGGCATCTTGTGGGAAATTCGGACGTTTTCTTAACATTCCAGCCCTCCCAAGAACAATTTTTGACAAGTGAAATTGGCAGGCTATCTTGAAGCAGGATCTCTGTATCTCTTGAAAATGTCTCCAATATCATCCATTACTTGAGGTGGCAAAGGTCTCTCAGTTGTCAAAAAAGCATCAATATCTTCTTTTAATTGATCCACCGAAGTTGCACCTATAATTGAACTTGTCATAAAGGGACGGTCTCGGGCAAATCCTAGGGCTAACTCAACTAGAGTTAAACCATGCTTCTTGGCCACTTCTTCATACTTTTTAGTTGCTTCCTGGAAATTAAACATGACAACACACCAAAAAACATCCAAGCAATCATTAAAACTCGCAGCATGGTATAAACTTCTCACATTGCACATCTCCAAAGTCACGCATGACTACTAAAGTAGAAATGCATTTCACATTGTAACGTTAAAGACGAGCAACAATTCTCTGTTTATTCTTCAACCTTTTTCTACAGTGTGATCCTGAGAGGTGGAGCAATGATTTGAGGTTTGTGGATTCTGAATTTTATTGAGGTGTGGGTTTTGTTTTTTAAGACAGGATAACCACCTCAAGCTAATATATAATAACCGTCAAACTAATGAATGAGTACCGATACTCTATATATATTTTGAAAAGCAATGAACCACTTACACACTATATAAGTATAAATATTATTATTAAAATTGAAAGCTCAAATGTGCTTTTTACTTTTTCTAATTGTCAATTTTTCATGCAAATAATTAGTTATAACCTTTATCAGGTTTTGTGTGCAGATATGTAGTTCTCGTTTTTAAGTAGCAAGCTGAATTTAATCCATGACAAATTGTACCCAAAAGTTACCTTCTGGACACTATCCAACACTAACAAAGCAATACACACAACACAATGGACAAAAAGGTGCAGGATTAATTTATCGAACTGGGTGCTTCTCTTTTGGTTTGGAGTAGGGGAGGAGGATACTGATTGTGGCATGGCGTCCCCTAAGTTACGCCTTCCAGACTCCAGTCAAACCCAAAACTATGTATTTCACCCTTGGCAAACTTACACTTGAGAAAGTTCAATTTTTTTGCCAATTTATAAAGCTGCTCAAACAATCAATTAACTTTTCTTTCTTGTAAAACTTGAAAAACACGTACCTTGGCAAGGGATTTATTGTATCTTTCCATGTAGCCTGGGAACAGGTTAAGTCTTCCTTTTTTAGCAGCTTCAGAATTACTGTCCAAATACTTCCCCGATAAGGTTCCCCCAGCCAGTGGAGAATAGGAAAGTAAGCCAATGTTACAGTTGTTTGGGTGGCATACTTCAACAAGATCAACTACAAAGGACAACCAAAAACTCGTTATGCTAAGCGGAAAATTAAAAATTTTGGTGCTTGATGTAAATACAATTATTTTCTTTCTATCAAAAATAGCAGCAATGACTCACTCCTACATGTACTGCTGCATTTGATTGTTTAGTGTTTACTAGGTTGTTTCATCAGTATATGTTGGTTAATTTTACTAGGTTATTTTACAGTTGTTTTTACCAGTAGTAGGTTATTTATCACTTAAACCGTAAGGTCCCTTAACAACATTATCCAAGTACAAGAAAGGCCCAAAATTTGTAACATGCCAATGTGAAACAAAAAAGAGCTCGTGTCAAAAGATAACAAATGTGATTTTGGAGTTTATAGTGTCAAATGTGATCATCCGCAAGAAACAGCTCATACAAATTGAGATAGTCAGATTGCATCTATGATTAGCTACCATGGCAAGCAAAGTTTCCTGTATCTTAAAGATTAGCAGCGCTGCTGTTAGGCACATTGCGTCTATGATGAGCATTGACAGCATCCTTTAAGGATGTAATGGACTTATCCAGTAGATAATCACATTCCTTAGAGAAATGACCTCATCAACGTTGATCCAATTATACAATTTGGGTATTTACATATGTGCAAAAGTGGCTCAAGACAGATTAGAGAACAGATAACATGTGGTTAGAAAGGAGATCAGAATCAGTTCACCAATATTCAAAAGAACCTTTAGAAATTGGTTTTCTGTTCTTTTGTGAGGTACATGCAAATAATTCTGCAGTGGTAGCACGGATGATATCAGTATTTTTGTGGATGGGAAAATGACCACTCATAAAGGAGTAGTATAAGGGACAGCTGTAAAGGGAACTGGGGAAAACTAGATTCTAATAGTCTAAGAGCTAAGCAAATAGGATTCAATGATGAAACTAACTAGATATAAAAATACTAAAATATCAATTTGTAAGCGAGCTGTTAAAGACCTTAACACTTGATCAGAAACCGATTGGCAAAGAGTAGAGAGTGTCCTAGGCTTATTGCTTAAGCACCTTGCACTCTTTACTTAATCATCACCGGAGTTCTTCATTTTCATTTTTTGCACTCCTCCAATCATACTACTTAAGGTTGAAAGCAAAGCCTCTAGACAAATGAATTGAAAGCATCTATGTTGATACCTCAAATGGACGCATGGCACACAGACATGTTGTGTTAGAGTCTCACAACAGTTGAGGGTTTTGCGATATAGTCTTTTATCATGATTTGGACAATCTCACCTCACGAGCTAGATATTGCGGTTGATTTAAGGGTCCATTTGCCTATCCCTGATCTTGGTTTACCAAATGTTGGAAAAAAGATGTTCATATTATACATACTCCAAATATTTAGTTCTAAGAAGCTGGGAAGGGTATACTGAAGCCCATATTGGTTGAGGGTAAGGATTATAGTCTCTATATGTGATTTTGGATAATACTTACCTCATGACTCATGAGCTAGATTATGGGATCTATTTAGGCCCTGGGTCAAGTTTTCTTAACAGGCTGAATGATAACAAAATCTCAAATTGACACCATGCTGAAAAAATTGATATTCCGACTTCAACTAATTGACTATGGTTGGAGTACCGAGTACCTAGGCATCTTGGAGTTCTTCTCATCTAATGGATGTCAGACCTCCTTTTACTCTTAAACAAAAAACCTATTACTCAACCTGTACGAGCGCCAAAGTATGAACAGAAAAACTGACAGAAGTGCTGCAAAAATCAAAATATACATTTAAGCTATATTTCTCGTTGAGAGGAGTTTCACAGCTAAACTACTTTAGAAAGGAAAACTTACCCTCAAAGTGGCACCTAACCAGCAGACTGTAACTATTCTGAATGCTGACAATCTTAGGCAATCCTTCAACTTTTGCAGCATGGACAAACTCCATTACTCCATATGAAGTTTCATTGGAAACACCAATGTAGCGGACCTGAATAAATTAGTAATGCTTAATTGTTACTTTCAGATAAGAACTGTCCATAAAGTAAATCAATTTTTGAGATTTACAAAGCAAAATGAAATCTCAAATTATTTTGCAAAATGTGCATACCAAACCATGATAAAAGATCAGGTGTGATTATTCATAACAAGAGTGAAAAATGTGCAAACGAAACCATGCAAAAAATCAGGATTGCTTATTCCCTATAAGCATAGCAAATGTGTACTAAAACTAAACCATGCGTAAGAGACCTTATGTGCTTATTCACTAACATTTTCAGTTTACCAGTTCAGTTTCTTTGCAAGCATATAGGAGCGATCATGATATAACACGGTACGATTTTGAAAACTTCAGATTTGGTAATTTTGATTTTTAAAAATGCTCTACCATTACCATACCAATTTCATTTAATATGGTTCCGTATTTGGTTTGTGCGTTGTAAATCTTAACCACAGCTTATTCACTTCGACTTACGTACAAGGGAAAATTATGACTTTTACAATGGTGGAAACTCTGTCATGCTCGAACAACAACATACCCTGTGTAATCCCACAAGTGGGGTTTGGGGAGGGTAGTGTGTTCGCAGACCTTACCCCTACCTTAAAAAGGAAGACAGGTGGTTTCTGATAGACCCTCGCACAAAACAGATGAAAACAACAACAACAAGAAGCAGGAAGAACAACATGAAAATACAATAATCAAGGCTAAAGAATCAACTAATAGAAATAGAAATAGAAATCAAAGAATACGAATATACAAGACTAATTCTAATACTTTAGGAATGGGACAGCAAAGCACTCAACTTCCTTCTAACCTTCAATCCTAATCCTCGACCTCCACACCGTTCTATCAAGGGTCATATCATCGGTGAGCTGTAGTTGCGCCATGTCCTACCTAATCACCTCACCACAATACTTCTTAGGCCTACCTATACTCCTACTCAAGCCCTTTAAGATCAACCTTCTCGCACCTCCTTACCGTGGCATCCACACATCTCCTCTTCACATGTCCGAACCATCTCAACTTCAAATCTCGTACCTTATCCTCTATGGGGCCACTCCGACCCAGTGTTGTGAAAAGCGCCCTTAAAGCGTGAAGCAAGGCGGGGCGCAAGCACTGCGCTTTTATGCTCTGAATCGAGGCGTTGCTGAAAAAGCGAGCGCTTCAGTAGGCAAAGTGAGAAGCGCGCTTAAGCGCTGTTAGTTTTTTTTTAACTTCTGTATGACACACTTGTCTGATGCGACTCAAACATTTCCCTCTTTTTCTTCTTCTTCTTCTGTGACTCAAACATCTCAACGAATGTTGCTGCAACTCAAACAATAAGTTCTTCCTCTCTTCTCTGGACTCTCTTTCAGGCTTTCAGCGACTGCTTCTAGGGTTTTCTTCCCCCTGTTATGCTCTGTTTTTTTTTACTGATTTGGTTTTGCTGTTTGCATTTGCCTAATATGTTATGCTTATGAGGATTATTGACTATTTTTTATTTACTTTTTAATTAAAGAATTCTAAGATTTGCTTAATATGTTATTTCTATTGTGTTCTTGGTTATTTATATATGCATATTTAATATTATTGTTTTTGTACTAAATAACGCTTTAGTAGAAAAAAATGTGCGCTTCGCTTCACGCTTCAGTGAAGCAAGCCCTCCCCGCTCTTTTCCGCTTCTCGCACTCCAAAACACTGCTCCCGCCTTGGCACGAATAACTTCATTCCTAATATTATTCCTCCTAGTATGCCCACACATCTATCTCAACATCCATCTTTGCTACTCTCATCTTTTGGACAACCAACACACTACCACATATAACATAGTCGGTTTCAATACCACTTTGTAGAACTTACCTTCAATTATTGGCTGTACACTCTTATCACACAGAACACTGGATGCGAGCATCCATTTAATTCATCTCAGCCAATACAATGCGTGACATGCTCTTCCAGTGTTTTGGACGGCGAGAGGCGACAAAAGGCGACAAGGGCCTGCCTCGCCACGCGGCGAGGCGAGCGGCGAGGCGCTCGCCTTTTTGAATCGAGGCGCCAATTAATACCAAAAATTAAAAATATTTAATTGCACATATAATATTCAAAATTTCAATAGCAATTACATATATTACAAATACTATAATAATTACTATAGAAGAATTAAATTTTTTTCAAAAAAATAATGG